>CAMAPF010000967.1:4270000-4715000 GCA_945859915.1 Cuscuta epithymum | reverse complement strand
CGTGCTTACCCAGTAATTATAGATTCGTAAAGAGCAGGTCAAAAGCAATCTAATAAGGAGTATTGAATTATGAGTCATAATAATCAGGATCGTTAATTTTAACAACGTACAAAGTTTTTTTTTTTGTATTATGGCTGAATACTTATACGAAGTATTATTTTGTATTTGCATCATGGTTAAATACTAGTAGTAGTAAGATTGTTTATTCAAAAAACAAATTGTGTACTGCAGGTTTCATGGATCATGTCAGAGTTCATCCTAAGTTCTTACATTCGAATGCCACAAGTCATAAGTGGGCTTTGGGAGGTACTAAAGCAGTTATATGGCTGATAGATGTGTTTATGTTTTGAGGAATTGGAGCTCTATAGTAAGTCTTTATGTTTCCTGATTAATTTTATGTTTGTTATCCGCACCCAGCTTTTGCAGAGCTTTTGGACAATGCTTTAGATGAGGTATGTGATGTACTTTTTATTAGAACTAGTGTGACTTGCAGTGGGCTATATTTCAGGTTTTCTTTTGTTCTACACTATGATCCATCTTATTTCGAGCATAATAATAATAATAATGTATAATTGTATATGTAAACAACAGGTTTGCAATGGAGCTACCTATGTCAGTGTAGATGTTCTAGATAGCACTAAAGATCATAGTAGGATGATACTTGTTGAAGGTACGGTGGTACATGCATGTTTTTTATTCGTTTTGCAGCTGCTCAGTAAATTCATCTTCTCCAGCCAAATATTCATCTTTGCATCACCTTTTTTTTACCTATATTTATTTATTTGTCTGCATGCCTACAGATAATGGTGGAGGAATGACTCTTGATAAAATGCGACAATGCATGTCTCTCGGGTATTCTGCTAAAAGCAAAATGGCAAATACCATTGGTCAATGTGAGTTTTCGTTATACATATGTGTGTTGTGTTTGTTGAAAACATTGTCTAACTCATCCAAGTATTATGGTTAATCAAATATTGTTCACGTTGATTATTGGATGGCTATAACAGATGGAAACGGTTTCAAAACAAGTAGTATGAGGCTTGGAGCAGATGTAATTGTATTCTCTCGTTGCCAGGGGAAAGATGGAAGGAGGTATTCTTCACAGTTACTACATTTGTGATTTTTGGACCATATTTAGTCAGTAATATTTTTAACTCAAAAAGACTTTGGTCATTGACATTTTTTTTATTATCTTTAGCCCTACACAATGCATTGGAATGCTCTCCTACTCATTTTTAAGGGGAACCAGAAAAGAAGATATTGTTGTTCCCATGGTATGACAATCTTTTTATTCGTACAGATCTATTTTTTTCATTAGTATAATTGGCTTTAGTAGTGAATTGCTTGTCAGTTTCGTTGTTAAAATGGAAACTATTTTCGAGTGTAAAACACCTTTTCTGTGCTATAGTGGAGTTATTATGTTATATATATGCATGTATTTATATAATTCTTTTTTTTTGTGAAGATTGGGTTTGAAAAGAGAGAAGAATCATGGGAAATGATGACCCGATCTTCTGCCAGTGATTGGAAGAAGAATTTAGACACAATAGTGCAATGGTCTCCATATTTAAGTGAAGCTCATCTCTTACAGCAGGTATTCTAAAATTCTATGCTCTTCTTTTCCCTACCATTGGATTTATTCTTTCATTCAAAATTTATTTATTCATTTTGCTGATTTTAACTGTTCTTTCTTTGTAACTTTGTAGTTTGACTTCTTGAAAGATCAAGGGACTCGTATAGTTATATATAATCTTTGGGAGGATGATGAAGGGTCACCAGAGCTTGATTTTGACACAGATATACATGTAATATAGTTCTCACTAATCTGTAGTCTGCACTTTTCACCCCTATCACCCATAACCACAATGCACCTTTAATATTTTGTTACCTCAAGCATTTCAAAACCCATGTTGTTATCTTGTTTCAGGACATTCAAATAAGGGGTGTTAATAGGGATGAGAAGAAGATAGTAATGGCAAAGACTTACCCAGACTCTAAGCATTTTCTTACTTACCAACATTCTCTCAGAGTATGTGTACTACTTGTTGCACTTCGTCATGTTTGTGATCCAATGAAGTACTTATAGTATAAGAATTTTTTGCCACAACATTATCATCATCTCTTAAACAACCATTATTTTACATTCACATTTCTGCAGAGCTATGCCTCAATTTTGTACTTGAGGCTTCCAGAAGGATTTCGAATTATATTACGAGGGGAAGATGTTCAGCATCATAATATTAATGATGATATGGTGCTATCCAAAGAAATTACCTATAGACCACAGTGTATTGCGAGTGATCATGCTCCCAAGGGTCCAAATGTAAGTCATTTAAAGTGTTACAGAGTACTATTCTTTTGGCATTTTAGAACATCAGTCATATTCCGTGTTCTAATATGGTGGTGCTCAATCAGATGTATGCTGTGGTCTCTATTGGTTTTTCCAAAGATGCAAAGCATCACATTGATATGCAAGGATTCAACGTCTACCATAAGAATCGGCTTATTAAGGTTTCTTTTTCCTTCTCTTGCTTCCCTGTTTATTTTGGAATTTATGCTTGATGTTTACAAAACAGTTTTTTTAAGATTACTAAGAGACATTAATATGTCATGGACTTGCTCTAACGTTTAAATGTCAGCCATTCTGGAGGGTTTGGAATGCTGCAGGAAGTGATGGCCGTGGTGTCATAGGTATCGTTTCTCACCCCATTAGAATTGCATTTTTTACCAATATGTCATGTGAACTATTTTGATTTGTGACTGATCTTTGGTTTATGCACAGGTGTTCTAGAGGCTAATTTCATAGAGCCAGCTCATGATAAACAGGGATTTGAACGCACAGTTGTTCTTTCAAGACTTGAGACCCGTCTGCAAGCCATACAGAAGGACTATTGGTGTGTAGATGTATATATTTGTTTTATACATCATCCAATATTATATGTAGTATATATATGCATAGATATATACGTATATATCATCCTTAAGATTCTGCTTTTCCGCTAAATGTTCGTCGATGATACTTACAGGTTGACAAACTGTCATCTAATTGGTTATGCTAAGAGACGCAACAAGAAAAATGACCCGCATCTTCTTAGAATCAAATCTTCCTCGACATTAGACTCGAATGGCCATTATTATCCCCACCAATCTAATATCAGAAGCAATGGGCAACATGAACTATTTGCACACCCAACTTATGAGGACAATGGTGTGGTTGTGTACCCGAACGAAACACAGAATCCTGTCCAAGGACCAATATCCCAACAAAACCAGCAACTATTCATACCTAACATGAAACCGGTTAGAATGGCTGGATGCTTACCTTTGAGTGTATGTTCGATCTCCTCATTGATTGATTCCCCTTCTTGTGTACCACGCACAAAGCATTCATGTTACATACATGGGTTTTCTGGGTTAGATCAGATCCTCATAATGTTTGTGAGTCTGGCCCAAATTCAATGAGTTATGCCTCTTGGACATATTTCATATCCTCCTGTTTCTTTTGGGCAGGTTAGAAGTGCCACTGGAGATGTACAAGAAATACAATGCACCCATTCAATATTGACACAAAAGATGAGAGAAGAGAACCTTGAACTCAAGAGAAGGTGAACACTATTTTATCATCTTTAGAAGTAATCTGTACCATCTCCTTTTAATTGTTTGCTGACTTGGTGTTTTTTCCCCAGTTTGGAGGCCGCTTTGACTGATTTGCAGTTTGAAAGGGACAGAAATATGATTCTAGAAAGTAAAGTAAGTGATGCTTGGTTCTTTTATGGGAAAATAGTAAAATACTAGTACATTTTTTGGTCAAGAAAGTACAAAGGATTTGGTAAGCTAGTCCAAATGTAAATATTTTGCCGTTTAGACCAATGTCTTTTAAATATCCACAATTTAAGTCCCCATACCACCTAAAGCTTGCAATATTTGTAAGAACATACTATTCAAATTAAAGAATTACGTGACAACTCGTTTTCATAGTAGTTGCATTTCTGAAATTTCAAAACATAAGGAAATTGGAATGTCACTAAATTGATGATACGAGTATATGAAAAGATATAGCCCCGAATTGCCATGAAGAATTCCAACAGACCCAATATTGAACTTTTGATAATACTACATACTGGACCTAAAAGTGTGTTTTTAGATTGACTTTTGACCAGGAATTGCAGAGAATCAGACATTAAGGTGTTCATGATTTCATTACATATGAGATGAATATACATATATATAGAAACTGAATGAGGTCAAATGGGCCAGGATTTAATTATTTAATGTCGCTATTGTTATGCACTGTGTTCAGATTCTTACAGCCGGGAGAGTGACCGAGTTCATCGACCAGGACCATGAAACCCTTTATAAATATACGGAAGGAGAAATCGCTAGAAGAGATGTAGAGGAAGAAAGACTGAGAAAAAGATTGAGGGTTGGTTTCCCACTTTCTATATATCAGTGTTATATACTCTGTCATTTTGTTTGTGTGGTCTACGGACAAAAGCATAAAATATTACTCCGTATAAATTTCGAGCAAAAACTTGAAATTTCAATCTATTTTTATAAATCTTTTTTTAAAAATTATAATATTATTTTTTCCCAAAAATAAAATAAAAATAATTTATAATTATTTAGTAGGTGTTTCCTAAATTGTTATTACGTACTACGGAGTACATAATAAAATAAAATTTATATACAATAATGTTGAAACATAAAAAGGCTAGGGCCAAAAATTCACCCGTATGATGAACTTGGTTTCAATTCCTTTGGGGTTGTGTGACGTCGTCATCATCATTACCCGCAAAGGCTCCCACTTATGGTGGGGTAGGGGTCGGATGTACGCAACCTTACCTCTGTATTAAAGTACAGAGAAACTGTTTGTGGATGACCCATGTTGAAAATCGCATCAAACATTGCATAGACTGGCTGTCACGTAATTACTAGTAATAAAAATTTGTTTTGTGTTTAGGATGCTTCGGAGACCATACAAGAGTTGCTGGACAAAGTGAAGATGCTCGAAAGTAAGTCTGTAGTATGTATCAAGAGTGAGACTACTGATTGAAGATTCAAAATCAACGAGGGAACATAATTTAACCGCCATTAATAGCTTAATCTAGTCTATAGATAGATATATATAGCCAGCCATGTCTAACGGCTAGATCGGTAATGTTAGCCACTGGAAGGAATTGGCAGGGCAAAAATCCGTGTTAGCCTCGAGAAGTAGTTTAAATTCTAACTAAAATGTTTTTATATCATATCAATGTTTTAATTCATATGTGTGTATATATATGTTGCTTATTGGTGGAACATGAGAGCTCGCCTCTTGAGCTATTCTTTCCTCTTTTAAACCCTATCTAGAAGTAGTTTAAATTCTAATTAAAATGTTTTTATATCAATGTTTTAATTTATGTGTGTGTATATATGTGTTGCTTACAACAACAACAACAACAACAACATCCAAGCCTTAGTCCCAAATGATATTGAGGTCGGCTAACATGAATCGATATATGATATCACATTATCACCAAAAGGAAAAGAAGGAAACTAAAGATAAAAAAGATAAGCTATTATAAAAAAAAAAGATAATATAAAAGAGATGAATATACATATAAAAGATCAAATAAAAATGATAAGGTAATATTTATATATAAGGATAAAGATATAAAAGAAAAGGAAAAAAGAGAAGAAGAAGAAGAAGAAGAAAAAAAAGATGATACAAGATCACTCCTCAACACGAATACCCGTCCTCCATTTTGCTCTCTCCAAAGCCATACCCTCATCCAATCCAAGAAGAAGCATATCACTTCTGACTCCCCTAACCCACGTCTGTTTGGGCCTTCCTCTCCCTCTCTTCCCTACCTCTTCTCCACACATCTCAACTCGTCTGACAGGTGCATCACTCGGTCTTCTATGCACATGACCAAACCACCGTAGGCGTGACTCCCGCATCTTATCTTCAATAGGTGCTACTCCCACCCTTTGTCTAATTGTCTCATACCTCACGCGGTCCTTTCTAGTATGCCCACACATCCAACGCAGCATGCGCATCTCTGCCACACTCATCTTTTGAATGTGACATTGTTTCACCGCCCAACACTCCGTGCCATACAATAATGCCGGCCTAATTGCTGTCTTATAAAATTGACCCTTCAGTCTAGTCGGCATACCTCGATCGCATAGAAATCCTGATGCACTCTTCCACTTCATCCACCCTGTTCTGATTCTATGGGATACATCTCCATCTAACTCACCGTCCTTCTGAATTATGGAGCCCAAATAACGGAAAATTAGAGACAGCAATTAGACAGCACCCTGTTCTAATTTCCCACCCTTGGTGGAAAATTAGAGATCGCCTCTTTGAAGTATTCTTTCCTCTTCTAAGCCTTATCTCACACCAAATACTTTCAAACCAAGTTCAAAACTAGATTTTGTTTATCTAGAACACATACTTTTTAAGTCTTTCATACCAAATGGTTGAACTTCCATATATTTGCTCTTTCTATTACAATGCTTATGTTTCATTGCCTTGTATTAAAAAGTGTCATTCATATAAAGGGAAAAGGTGCAAATAGACCCATGTACTAACCAAAAAGGTCAAATAAGCCCTTATTTAGGAGGCTCAGTCGGGTCATCGCCATTTGGGATGGTTCCTGGTGGATTTTTTGATGAATTTTTTTGAGCATCTTATTCATCAAGTCTAGTTTACTCATACCAAATTTCAGCTAAAACTTCAATCGGGAAGGCATTCAAATGAATTCTTGAAAATAACTGCGCAGTTATCTTCAAAAATTCATTTGAATGCCTTTCCGATTTGAAGTTTTAGCTGAAATTTGGTATGAGTAAACTAGACTTGATGAATAAGATGCTCAAAAAATTTCATCAAAAAATCCATCGGGAACCACCCCAAATGACGACGGCCGGACAGAGTCCCCTAAATAAGGGCTTATTTGACCTTTTTTGATTAGTTTATGGGCCTATTTGCACCTTTTTTCTTCATATAAATGAGTTCATGCACGCAGTACGTAGTTGGTATTGAATTTGCAAAGTATGATTGTGTTTGAAAAAACAAACATCACTAACATAGGACCAATGAAGTCTTTGCTATTTTCGCATAACTAGACTCATCAATGATCACATATATTAATATAATAAATGACACGGATCAAGTATATAGGTGTGTAGCATTAAAATAACATGAAGTGCGGTCTGAAATAGAATGTCTTTCCAAATGGTCCACTTGAGATCAATAGTACAACTGTACGAGTACATAAAACTTTAAACTTTAAACTTGATTTCTGCAAGAAAACAACCTTAGAACTGAATCAATCAAATATAGAAACATTACAAACTCCCACTAAGACTCATAATCCTCAACTGATTTGACACCCACTTGAGCAACATGCTCATGAAACACTTTGGGTGACAATCCTTTAGTGAGCGGATCCGTAATCATGCATGGAGTTTGTGCTAATGTGTTCTATAGACAACTTTCCTTCTTGTACCCGTTCTTTAACAGCTTTAAATTTGACAGCAATGTGCTTTGCCTTAGTCAAACTACTATTATTCTTAACATAGAGGACCACAGACCTATTGTCACACAATAGCTTAAGTGGTCTTTCGATGCTATCCTACTATGCACAGTCCAATAACAAAATCTCGCAGCCATAATGCCTGATTGGATGTCTCACAACATGCTATAATTAAACTCTGCTTATATGATCTGAGATGACATACATGTTTGATTATTTTTATTAGTTTTGCAACTCAAATTGAGTCAAATGAATTGAAATAGAAATATAAGTTGTTACGATTAGGCAAAGATAAACGATAAATTAAGAGCAAGAACACAAGAATTTACGTGGTTCACACAATCGGTTTGATTGTGCTAGTCCACGGCGAACGAGAGAGAGGATGTATTATTATCAGCGTCCCCAAGAGGTTTACAAGTACATAAGAGGCGTTTAAATAGGTTTAAGAAAACCTAATCAGAGATTAGAGCCGCAGGCTCTAATTAAAATCAAGCCTGTAATTAAAATTCCCGTAGACCCGGTCGAGTGCCCCCCTTTGACCCGGTCGGGTCTCTTCACAAAATTCACGCCCGGGTTGATACCAGGGCGGGTATCCAAAACAGAAAGTGAAACCTTCGCTGACCCGGTCGGGTCCGTCTCCTGACCCGGTCGAGTCTCACGTTCCAGTGAGTTCCCAGGTCTCTGCTTCAACATACCCGGTCGGGTGACCCAAAATACCCGGTCGGGTAACTGCTTTAAAATTCTGAACAAGACTCCAACTTCAACAATCTCCCACTTGGAGGCTTGGTCAACAATCATCTGCCATCCAAGAACATATATCTTCTGTAAAACCCCTGATCTCTCTCTCTCTCTCTCTCTCTCTCTCTCTCTCTCTCGTCCACGCCTTCTCATCAAGTATCTGGAAGGCCCGTTGAAGCCATGCATAGCTTCAACTTCTCTGTTGTCACCGCCTTGGTAAGCATGTCTGCTGGATTCTTCGTACCAAGGATCTTCTTCAAACTTATAGTACCATCTTCAATCAATTCTCGAATGAAATGATACCGCATCTTGATGTGTTTCGTTCTGCTGTGAAACACCGGATTCTTTGCGATATAAATAGCACTCTGGTTGTCACAATATAGACCGCAATCTCCCTGCTTCATGCCCAACTCTGAAAGAAAGTTCTTCAACCAGATCAACTCTTTGGCCGCTTCAGCAATGGCCATATATTCTGCTTCTGTGGTTGAAAGAGCTACGCTCTTCTGTAGTCTAGACATCCAACTGATTGCCGTACCTCCAATAGTGAATATGTAACCCGTAGTGCTCTTCCCGGAATCATGACAGCCCCCCAAATTAGCATCGGCAAATCCTTCTAGAATTACGCCATTCTTCCTGAAACATAGGGCAGTTTCAGAAGTACCTTTCAAGTAGCGTAACAGCCACTTGACTCCTTCCCAATTTTCCTTCCCTGGATTTGACATGAACCTGCTAAAAACTCCCACTGCATGAGCAATGTCTGGCCTTGTTGACAGCATTGCGTACATTAAACTACCAACTGCTGATGCATAAGGAACATTAGCCATCTCATCTTTGTCTTCATTGGTCTTCGGAGACTGCTGCTTGGAGAGTTTCAACTGACTCCCTAACGGTGTACTCTTTGATTTGGCATCCGTCATTCTGAACTTCTCAAGGATTTTCTGAATGTACTTCTGCTGTGAAAGCTTTAAAGTACCTTCCACCTTGTCTCTGACTATGCTCATCCCAAGAATCTGTTTCGCCTCCCCTAAATCCTTCATCTCAAATTCTTCGGACAACTTCTTCTTGAGTTTGTTGATCTCCTGCATGTTTGCTCCAGCCACCAACATGTCATCAACATACAAAAGAAGAATAATGTATGATGATTCGA
This sequence comes from Cuscuta epithymum, assembly GCA_945859915.1. Lineage (NCBI taxonomy): Eukaryota > Viridiplantae > Streptophyta > Magnoliopsida > Solanales > Convolvulaceae > Cuscuta > Cuscuta epithymum. Next base: position 4,705,595 of record CAMAPF010000967.1, on the reverse strand, counting down.
GTTTCTTCAAGTAACAGTAATGGTCCATCTTGCATCTAGTGTACCCATTCCGCTGCATAAAACTGTCAAACTTCAAGTACCACTGTCTAGGAGCTTGCTTCAGTCCGTATAGACTCTTCTTGAGTTTGCACACCAACTTCTCCTTACCACTCACTGGGAAACCTACTGGTTGAGCCATGTAAATGTCTTCTTCAAGGTTGCCATGAAGAAAAGCAGTCTTTACATCCAGCTGCTCCAAATGCAAATTTTCAGCAGCAACGATACCAAGGATCAACCTGATAGTAGTCATCTTCACAACCGGAGAGAAGATTTCATTGTAATCAACTCCCTTCTTCTGTTGGAACCCTTTGACAACTAACCTCGCCTTGTATCTTTTGCTTCCATCCGCTTCATCTTTGATTCTGAACATCCACTTGTTCTCCAAAGCTTTCTTTCCCGGTGGTAGCTTGACTAAGGAACAAGTTTGGTTCTTGTCAAGTGAATCTAACTCATCCTCCATGGCCTTCTTCCGCTTTATGGAATCTTTCATGGTCAGCGCCTCTGAGTAAGATTCTGGCTCTCCATTCTCGGTCAGCAACAGGTAATTTGCTGAAGGAGAATATATGTTAGGAGGTCTTCTGATTCTAGTGGACTGTCTAATGTGTGGAGTAGCTGCCTCTGAACTCTCACCATCTTCATCACTCCCACTATCTTCAGACATTCCTGTATCTCCTGAGCTCCCACTGCTCCCTGAGCCTCCAGTCATCTCATCACTACCAGCAGGTTGTGCTATGTCATCTTCAGTCATCCCATCAAACACCACTTGCTGTTTGGTTTCTGGTTGTTTGCCGTTGCTCGTATCTGCTGCAAGACCATCTTTATATAGGGCATTCTCGTTGAAAGTGACATCTCTACTTCTGATAACCTTCTTGCTGTAGCCCATGTCATCCATCCCGTACCCAATAAAGATACACTTCTTTGAGCCTTTGCCTCGAGCTTGTCACTATCTGCATCTCTAACTTTGACATAAGAAATACAACCAAAAACTTTCAAGTGAGTAAGAGATACCTCTCGACCTTTCCATTCCTCTTCTGGAATTTTGAAACCTATGGGAGATGAGGGTCCTCTGTTTATCAAGTATGCTGCTGTGTTCACCGCATCGGCCCAGAACATCTTTGGAAGTTCTGCATGCAATCTCATGCTCCTGGCCCTCTCATTCAGTGTTCTGTTCATCCTCTCTGCAACACCATTTTGCTGTGGTGTTTCTGGAACCGTCTTCAGCATTCTAATCCCCTGTTCAGCACAATACTCTACAAACTCTGTGCTACTGTACTCACCCCCATTATCACTCTTTAAACACTTAATCTTGAGATTTGTTTCATTCTCAACTGCAGCCTTGAACTTCTTAAAAGTGTTAAAGACATCAGATTTATTCTTAAGAAAATAAACCCATACCTTCCGTGTAGAGTCATCAATGAATGTAACATAGTACCGGGAACCTTCAATCGAAGAAACCTTTGTAGGTCCGTAGACATCTGAATGAATCAACTCCAGCCGCTCAGTCTTGAGTTGTTGTCCCGTCTTCACAAAGGTTACCCTCTTTTGCTTGCCTAGAATACATGGCTCACAAAAGCTCAACTTTGAATTCTTCAAATATGGGATTTTGCACTTTGAAGACAGCATCTTCATTCCGTTCTCACTTATGTGCCCAAGTCTTTGATGCCACAAAGTAGAGACCCCTGTATCTTCAACTGCTGCGTTTGCTCCATCTGTGGATACTTCAACCATGTACAGTGTACCATGCTTCTGTCCACGAGCAATGACCAGCTTTCCCTTTGTCACCTTCCATTGCTTGTTGCCAAAACTAACGTTATGGCCTTCCTCATCAAGCTGTCCCACTGAGATCAACATCTTCTTCAGGTCTGGAATATACCTCACATCTTTCAACCTCCAGGTTGTACCCAAAGTGGTACTGAGATCAACATCCCCAATACCCGTGATCTCCAGGGATTTGTCATCCGCCAAACGAACTCTTCCGTTGTAGGGCCTGAAATTTTTCATCAAATCCCTGCAATGACAAGCATGAAACGACGCACCTGAATCCATGATCCAGGACTCAATTGAATTCTCAACGCTGCAAATTAGAACATCTTCATAATCCTCTGCCATGTTCACCTCCTTCTTGCCTTTGTCTGCAGAGGCTTTTGGGCACTGATTTCTGAAGTGTCCATTCTCTTTGCAATTCCAACAATTGATGTCCTTCCTATTCTTGGATTGACCTCTCTTCCTCGACTTTGATCTTCCGTTCTTGTTACCCCCTCTAGTGGATTTTCTGCCCCTATCTTCAGTACTCAACAAACTGTTGGAGCTATCCCCCGAACTCCTCCTCTGGATATCCTCACCAAGGATTAAGTCACGAATACCTTCAAAGGTAAGCTTAGTGGTTCCAGATGAACTACTAACCGTTGTGACTGTACCGGACCAACTATCGGGCAAAGATGATAACAAAAGTAACGCTTGAACTTCATCATCGAATTTAATCTCAACCGAGCCTAACCTGGATATGATTGAATTAAACTCGTTGATGTGATCTGTCACGGATGCACCTTCCTTCATCCTTGTGTTCACCAACTGTCTGATTAAGAAAACCTTGTTGGCAGCTGAGGGTTTCTCGTACATATTGGATAACGCCTTGAGTAGTCCGAACGTTGTCTTCTCGTTGACGATGTTGTAAGCAACGTTTTTCGCCAACGACAACCTCACCACACCAAGAGCCTGTCGGTCCAACAAGTTCCACTCCGCCTCCGCCATCGTCTCTGGTTTGTTCTCAGACAAGGGTAGATGAAGCTTTTTCTGGTAGAGATAATCCTCGATCTGCATCTTCCAGGAAGCGAAATCTTGACCATCAAATTTATCGAACTTAACCTTCCCTTCGTCAGCCATGGCTCTGATACCAATTGTTACGATTAGGCAAAGATAAACGATAAATTAAGAGCAAGAACACAAAAATTTACGTGGTTCACACAATCGATTTGATTGTGCTAGTCCACGGCGAACGAGAGAGAGGATGTATTATTATCAGCGTCCCCAAGAGGTTTACAAGTACATAAGAGTCGTTTAAATAGGTTTAAGAAAACCTAATCAGAGATTAGAGCCGCAGGCCCTAATTAAAATCAAGCCTGTAATTAAAATTCTCGTAGACCCGTTCGGGTGCCCCCTTTGACCCGGTCGGGTCTCTTCACAAAATTTACGCCCGGGTTGATACCAGGGCGGGTATCCAAAACAGAAAGTGAAACCTTCATTGACCCGGTCGGGTCCGTCTCCTGACCCGGTCGGGTCTCACGTTCCAGTGAGTTCCCAGGTCTCTGCTTCAACATACCCGGCCGGGTGACCCAAAATACCCGATCGGGTAACTGCTTTAAAATTCTGAACAAGACTCCAACTTCAACATAAGCGGTATGTAGAATGTTACAAAAATAATAAAAAACGAAGAAACGAAGTAATTAACATTTAAAGGTATAAGATTTAGACTAATAAATTCCTTAAAATTTATGCAATATAGATTTGCAATGTTGAATAAATAGAGAAAAATGTCAAATGGATTGCAGTAAAACATATAACACATTTTCTCAAATATGAGTAACATTATTGCATTATTTTCGAAATATGACTCCTATTAGTAGTTGTAGTTTAAAGTTTCTTGAAAATGCAGAAATATTAACATTCTCATATAGAATGTATCCTTTAATCATATTTCTGAATCTTGACAATGTTCTACTCATATTTTAAAAACTTCTTAGTTTTTTAATTCCATTCGAAAAAAGTATATATGCATCGTTGACTCCATACCATTTTCTAGTTTTTCCATAATAAGTATGGGGACAGAATAAGGCAAGGCTGAGTATTTGAGTACATTCCCCATGTATTGGAAATTACATTGTCTAATTCTGGAAACACTTTTAACTTTAAAATAGTGTTCATAAATAATTGAATGCATGCCACCTGCAATTGTACGTACGTCATGCAATAAGGATGAGTTGTCAGTATAGTATGTGCACACAACTTCTCTCCCCCCCTTATAAAAATCGTAAGCCTCAACTGTGTCTTTTACATAATTTTTTGGGTTTATAATTTGCTTCAATAATAGTTCTATCTCATGAATGATTTTCAAAGAGCTAGCTAATTTTTTTATCAATATATAATTCTATATATACTTCTCCGTCTTAAGAGAGTGAGATAAAGAAGTTAAAGAGTGAGATAGGATTATTGTGTTCCTTTTAGCAGCATAATTGCTAGCTAGATAAAGATGGCTGTCTATCTTCACCACCCATGGCTCTTTGTGTTTGGAGTCTTAGGTAATTAAATGGTAGTTTTGGATAATTACTATATATATTATCCTTGTTTGTGCATGTTTAATTTTATTCCTTTATTCATGATTTGTTGCTACTTGCTAAAAAAGGCTGCTTTTGCTTTTTATTGACATTATTGGGATTTTCTTTTCTTGTCATATTGGTGTACATTTTAACAAATAACAACTAGCCATCCACTTTATCACAGAAGAATAAAATTCACTTAAAAAAATATAAATAATACAAAATATGTACATATATAAAACTTTTTGTATGCATGGATCCATTTTCATTGTTAGAATGCAAAAGTAAATTCAATTCATGATAGAAATTCATAAATAAATATCAGTCCATTGATGTTAATTAATATACTACGATCGTATTAAATAAATTATTATCAGTCTATTGTGTGATCAAATACACTTTATTGTCACAATTAATTAATATTAGAAGGAAGAATGTCATTTAATAAAAGTTTTTACTTAAATACGCTCTTTTATTGTGATGCAGCCCATAAACGCTTTTAAAACCTCATTCCTTTTTATACATTACGTTTGCATGATCAACCTTCCACATCTCTATTTCAACAAAAATAAAAAACAAAAGGTTAGAAAACACTCAAAAGAGTAACAATTCAACTGCTTACATTAATAATAAAAACGGACATCTGTGGCCGGCGGTAGGTGGTGTACGACAGGTGTTCGTCGGCGACATTGATGATGGTCGATCACATAGACTTGAGATGTTTTAATTTGGACTGAAATTTTCTGATCTGGTTTGATCTCGCCTGGTCTGGTCTGATAAATGTCTGATTTTTGTGTATTTTATAACTGTTCGAGTCTACTCTAGTCTGATATGATCTGGTCTAGTCTGATTTGGTCTGATCAGGGATTGAAAACAGTCCAAATAAAAACATCCAGATCACATGATTAAAATATGAAATAATAACATGCTTTTATGATTGGAATGAAGATTGTTTACGAAATTTGGCAATAAGTGTTGTGACTATAATGACAAATAATAAGTCATAGTAGTTAGTCTATTTATGTTCAATTTTCACACTTAAGTGACAATGATACTAATAATAATCAGAGCTGTCCATAGGGCCAAGGCACCTAGGCATTTGCCTAGGGCACCAATTTTAGATGGGGCACCATTTTTTAATAAAGCTTCAATTATATTAACTTCATCCCAAATTGATTTGTAAATTTGACTTTTTCTTCGTCAAACAGTTTCGTTTTTTTCACTTAATTAGAATGTCAATTTTTAATTATATTCTAATTTGGACTTCACAACTTTGAAGAGATTTTAATGTAGTTTATGAATATGTAAATTTTAATTATTAACAATTGAGTTAATTATCCATAGGAAAGATTGACTTTTATTATTGGTTGACCAAAAAAATTGACTTTGCAAAACAAATTGGGACGGAGAGAGTAATAGGGTTGATCGGAACAATTATACGATCGCCTCCGTTTGAAATGCTTTTGGGTGGATTTTTTTGGATGAAATTTTGTTAGCATGTTCCTCATGAAGTTAATACTATGCTCATAAAACTTTACCTTAAAATTCAATTGGGAAGTCAGTGAAATAAATTATTGAAAACCATTGTGTTTTATGTACATTTTTTGGCACATTTTTTTTAATAATTTACTAGTGTTTAATTGACTTTCCGATTGAGCTTTAAGGTAAATTTTCATGGATATAATCTAAACTTCATGAAAAACATACCCACAAAGTTTATCAAAATATGCAACCCGAAAGAAGCTCAAATGGCCGGAGGCGACCGGACGGCGGTTCCGGTCAGTCCATCTGAATCGAAAGATTTCTCATATATATATTTATATTTTTTTCTCACACACACACATACTCCCTCCGTCCCAGGGAGAAGTTCCCGGGTTGACTTTCACACATATTAAGGAGATAAAGCTACTGAGGGGTAAATTTTACTGTTTGGCACTATTTCAACACTGTTTGGCACTGTTTCCACACTGTTTGGCATTGTTTTGCACTGTTTGACACTGTTTTGATGTAGGATAACTTTCCATTTAGGGAAAATGAGAACTTTTTGTTGGGACTGCCAAAAAAGGAAAGTGAGAACTTCTCCCTGGGACGGAGGGAGTATATTATACTTGGTCAGCCGTTAACAAAAAATGAATAGGTTCCTGGCATAAAAATAAAAAACAACTTTTATTATTTATTAATAAAGGAAACAACCTAGGAGACAATTACATTAATTAACATAGTTCTCGTGATTTGCCTGAAGTCATCATCGCAAATGGTTTCCACGAGAAAACTAAAAAACGAACTTATGTAATCTTTTACGGATTCTATTAATAGGTACGAGAAAATAAATCTATTTTCTTTTCTTTGAAAAAAAAAATCGTCTGGGGCACCAAAACTTCTAAAGACGGCCCTGATAATAATTTTAGTCATATTTTTAAAAAAAGTTAATTTTGAGTAATATTTTTCAAAAAACCTCTTAGTATATAAGTATGTAGAACGGTATAGACATATATTACGGATGCATCAATGTATTTGAAATTATAATAGTGTTTTTAAATCATATTTAGAGACATTTGGCACGTTTTATATACGTAGTATGTCCGTGTAATATATCCAAAACAACCTAGTTATGTCCAGATTCCAGAATGAAATAAAATATTATAAAATGGTATTATAATAAGGTGAGTTCTCATATAAATTTAAATCTGAGCATTCTTTAGAATTGCCTTGAATAAAGTCGTGGACATTTAAATAACATAGACTAAAGTCACATTAGTCAAACTAACATTATTTTAATAGTTTTTCTTTGTTTGTAATAAAGTCAAATCACATGCTATATATATATATAGGTGCGTATGAATATTTAATGAGTTACTCACCTTCTTTTGTCATATTAACGTTTCAGGGAACATTGTATCCATCTTCCTTTACATTTCCCCATTGTAAGTATTTACTTATTTTAGACACACTCTTCCCAAATTATATGATCAAATTTTAGACTTCAGTAACATTTAAGTACGTAAAATAATAAAATCCAAGTTTACAACACTTACAAACTATACAAAAAGGGTTTTGTTACTATATTTGGACTCAATTTTGTAGATTTCACAGTACAAAGAAAATATCATTTTCTCTTGGTTATGTAATATAATGATGATGATAAAATGGATTAGTCATGTGATTTGTGGCCCACTCATCATAGACTTCCATTATAAAAAAATAATTGGGTTGATACGTTTTTTCGCACACAAATAGGTTGTGACGAAATGGCTCTTGCCTTTCTCTCTTATACTTCCTCCATCCCTCTAAGTTTGGGATAAGAGAATGTGACACAATTATTAATAAAAGTGAGTTTATGTGATTGATATTGAATTGATAAGTAAGAATAAATTAGGAATGATTTGGAACCACACAAACTTTACCAAATAAGGTGTGAGACAATCTTAGTGGGACGGACCGAAAAGGTAAAATGAGACAATCATAACGGGACGGAAGGAGTACTAATTTAGTTATAGTAAAATATGTGGCTGGGATTTGTTTAAGATAACAATATTCGACATAAATGTTGAAGATGTAATCTGTTGGGTAGGGTAAATATATACTACCGTATATGATTATATGAAACAAAATAGCAACATACAAGATTATTAAATCACAATTCAAGAGAAAATCATAAATTTAATAATAAATCGTTTATAAATTAAAATAAAAGATTACAAAATGAAGATTTTGGGACAAAGGCCTGTAATAATTGAGTATGCCAATAACATGTTAGTTTTTTTTTTGACGCAATATAACATGTTAGTTAAATATGAACTAAATTGCATTTGAATTTGGGTTGATGCAGGCCCATGTTTGTTAGAATCTGCAAAGTAAAATCAACAATGGGCTATCAAGTAGTGCCATATGTGGTAGCCTTGTTTTCTGCAATGTTGTGGATGTACTATGCTTTTCTCAAGAAGAAGAATGCATTTCTTTTGATCTCCATCAACTCCTTTGGCTGCCTTATTGAAACCATTTATATCTCCATTTTCCTTGCTTATGCCTCCAAAGAAATTAAGGTAGACTAGAAGCTAATGTTGTTTACTTTCTTTTTTTAGAGGCCGTTTGGAACCACTGTTTTTCGGCTTATCAGGTTTATCAGCCAACTTTTTCATCAAACACGTAATTTTTGCTTTTGCACGCTGAATTGTGTAATAAGCAGAAAAAGTAAGGTTGAAGTTACTTTTCTGGCTGTATTGGCTGAAGTTACTATAGATGACCATTTTAGCTATTTTTACATATAATTTTTTCTTTATTTTATTAATAAAATATATTTTAAAAATAATTTTTTCTTAAATCAGCAGAATCAGCCAATGCAGCCACTTCAGTCAGAACTTCATAAATTTTAGCTGAATCAGCCAAAACAGCCGATTTTCGTGCTACCAAACGGGCTCTTAAAAATAGCCAAATACATAACAATAGCAGTGTTCAACATAGATAAAATTCACTAATTGACATGCACTAAATAAGGACAAAGTTCATAAATGAGGCTACATTATGTTATTCCAAAATAGGACTCAGCTCATTAATTCCCATTTTGGGAAGTTTTAATTTAATTTAATGTGATAATAGGACTAAATGAGTCCTATTTGAGGAATAAGATATACTTTGTTTTATTTTTAACATTGTTTATGTATTCCTCTTATACTGAGCAATTTCTCTAACATATAAAAATATATACAGCGTCAGGCTATTAAGCTGGTGGTTTTGTTGATCGGGGGAATGTACACTGTGATATTTGTGACCACCATGTTTACATTTTCGGGGAGGCTTCGTACAAACGTTGTGGGATGGATATGTGTGGCCGTCTCTGTGTGTGTTTTCGCTTCTCCCCTCACTATCATGGTAAGTACGTACATTTAACTTTATTATACGATAGAAATTAGAAAAATTACGTCAATTCATCGAAATATACAGAGTAATATTTTTCAATGTAATAAAATTTGATTTATAGATAAAAATGTGACGGATTGGAATTCATGTTTTGGGCAGTTTCAAGTAGTGAGAACGAAGAGCGTGGAATTCATGCCGTTCAGCTTGTCATTATTTCTCACGCTCACTGCAATTGTGTGGTTTGGTTATGGTATGCTATTGGAAGACTTGTGCATTGCAGTAAGTAGTACCCTACTACCCTGTCCACATATTTACTAATACTAATTTTGACTTTTTATGTTCGAACTTTCTAATTTTTAGAAGTAAAATAATTCTTCTTTCTCTGTTTTACTTTACACATTTTGGGCATGTTTGACATTTAACGGTTGACGGTTAGCGGATAACGGATTATGTTAGCGGGTTGTTAATAGCGGATTCAGTCAGCCAGTTTGACTAGCGGAATAAGTTGGCAGGTTTCGAGAAGACTTTTGGCAATTTAGCTTTTTGGCCATAAATTAAAATTAGGAGAAAAAGTCATTTTCAAAACCATAATCCAAAATTCTCCTATTTGCAGCATTTCCATTTCAGCGGTAAAGCTAGGCCGAACAGCCATTTACAAAACAATGTTTTCATTTGTCAAACAATCATTTTTTTGTGTGTGACTAAAACGCCATTTTCCAAACACTCCCTTTAACCATTACGTTTATTCACTCTCAAATTTCATAAGATAATTTATTAATTAATAAGTAAAAATAGAATAGAAGTAAAGTATGCAAGGAATACAAAAGTCAAACTATTGTAAAAAATGAAATGTGAAACTAATATTGTTGGCCAAATGGCAATTTTTTAATACTAATTAAAAGGTCCAAGTTAACAAAACCTTATATAGGCTAATGTATATTCAGAACGTAACATTTCCCTAACCAATTCATTCCCCCCTTTCCTCACCTTACATAGTTACACGAGTCTTACCATACTCCAATTCATGACCCAAGAAATAACACTCCTTCATATCTATATAAAATTCTCCTTTTTTTTTTGTGAATAAATTTCTATCAATTTATTGTACAACACTTCAGTAATAATGACTGTAGTGTCAAGTAGTATCAAAATAATGTAATCCACGGTAATACTTCAATTCTCTTCAGAGCGATCCAAGAAGTTATATTTTTCTATCAACTAGAAAGTTGTAAGGGATGAAAAGGTAATAATTAAGCTAAGTGTTCATTTACAGTGTAGCTAGTTGGCGAAGTGCAAATTACTATATGACTCCAGTATGCAAATTCCGCATAAGCGCGAAGAACTGTCAAAAATAATGTCATATTTAAAGTTTGATAATGCCAGAATATGATAGATAATTACTCATATCAAAGGAATCAAAACATAACGGTTCCTTTAATTTTTCTTTTCAAATTCAAAAACATTATATTGTTACTCTTATTTAAAATATAACATGAAGTACTACGCAGTTCTTTATTGAATAAATTCCACTCTTGATCTTACGAGTATCACACTGATTCCACAATTGGTTCATATCTTTGACTTTGATCACTTTTTATACATGACTAATGTGTTTTCGCTCATATATGATCCTTTCGACAATAATTCCGATAGTTAAAATCGCCGGGGAAAGACAACAAATGGTCACAAAACATTAGTCAAGTACCAAAAGTAGATAAAGTGAAGATGTGGACTAAATGTGAAAATGACATAAAACTCGTAGAATCAAAAGTGGAATTAATTTGTTCTTAACTTTATTACTAATTATTCTGTTGTTGCCATTGTCATGTGACTTGCACAATTGAATAGCTACCAAACGTGGTGGGATTTATATTGGGAATGGTCCAAATGGTGGTATATGGGATCTACAGAAATGGAAGGCCAGTTATAGACGATGACAAAATGGTCGTGCCGCCAGAGCACGTTATTGTAAACATGGTGGTTCCTGTTGCGGGCGAAAACTCCGAAAACTCAGAAGTAAACAATGGCGGCGATGATGGAAGTAAGGGATTTGGGGTAGGAGAAGACAACCATGACAAGAGAATAACTTCACAGTCCTCCGAAATCGCGGAACTTATTACAATCAAAGCTATAGGAGGAGATAACACCTCTTCTTATGATGGGTGCAGCTCCTAATTAATGATTTCAATGTAGCAGTGCGGAAACGTTCGAGAAAGAGTTAAAGAATGTCAAAGTTATAGGAGCAAATAACGCCTGTTCTTATGGTGGGTGCATCTCCTAATGAATGGTTTCAATGTAGAAGTGCTAAAGCGTTTGAGAAAGAGTGCTTTCTCCTAATGAATGGTTTCAGAAATTTTTCGTAGACCTACTAAATACTTGTTTTTATATAAACTACATGCTTACTTGTTTTTCAGAAGTGACCCCATATATTTTTACCTCCCCGTGCAATGTAAGTTTCAACTTTTAATTTCTCATGCCCGTATTTAATTACTTACTTCATTCGTGTTGAAATTTTGCTACAATAAGATTTGGCACATGTAGTACTCCGTAATATTTGAGGGAAAAGTGAAACCTTAAGTTATATGGAGTACTAGTAAAACTTAATTTATACAGAGTACAAATTAAAATACGCCGTGCTTCAAAAAACACCTACAATAAATGAACCATAGTGCAAAATTGTACAAACAAAAGTAATGGCATTCTGTACACAATCCATTACACTAGCGTGTTATTTTGTTGATTTGGTTACATCATGATCATATCATTCAATCGGGTTGGAATGTAAGACATTTGCAGTGGGTGATGATGATATATTTGAAATAATTTAAAGTATCAATTATCTTAAAATAATGTTTTCGATTATTTTCAATTATGTTTTCGATTTCTATTATGTTTTCCTAGACGTTAAATTATGGGTGAAGCCTAGACGTTAAATTATGTTTTCGATTTCTATTGATAATTATTACTCCCCTCCGTCCTTGAAAAAATGTCCTAGTTTGACTTCACAAATACTTCATCTGTTCTTTTTTAGTTGCAACGGTCAATATTTCACACTTGGCAACACACATCTTTGACCGTAATTATATCTTAATCTCTATTAGTAAAAAATATTTAAAAATTAGATTTTGAAAATTTGTAATGAGATGAATTGAACAATATTTAAAAAATAATAATTTTCATAAAATAATAATATAAAATGTAGTCAAAGTAGAACATTTGAATAGTGTAAAATTCAACATGTTGCGATTAAAAAGAGACGAATGATAGTATTAAGGAAATGAATTTACTGAGGGTTAAATTTTATTGTAGAATGCACTGTTTGGACACTATTTCGACATTGTTTGACACTGTTTTGCACTGTTTGTAGAATTGTTTACCAAATAAGGAAGTTAAAGAAGTAGGACATTAATTTAGAGACTTCCATTTTGAGAAAATAGAACATTCTTTCAGGGATGGAGGGAGTATTATATACTGATACATGAAGAAGAAAATAAATGTCCAAAATATATTACGGAGTACACAAAATTGAGTCTAATTTTTACTTTGTTCGATATATATACTTTTTAAATTTATAAAAAGTGAAAATACAAATTGACATATTGCTGGTTTTTACTACTCTATATTAGATTCTATATATAACATGTTTATAAAAGTATTTCATTTTTAAATTTAACCAGTTTTGCAAAAAATATTTCATCTAAAAGACTTCTTCCTTTTCATGGCTAAGCACGCCTAGACTTACGCCTTTGCATGCCTTTGGTGATCAACTCTTTACTCTTGAGTTGACCGTCTTTTCCACGCCTTTCTACAATGTGAGGCGTTTCTCCGCCGCCTTATGCCTCGGCACGCTTAGGCCCCGTCTTTTGCCGCCTTTTAGAGCACTGATTATAGGCAAAAAAAGGGAAAAGGGGCAAATAAGCTCACGTACTAACCAAAAAAGGTCAAATAAGCCCTTATATAGGAGGTTCTGTCCAGCTATCGCCATTTGGGGCAGTTCCCGATGGAATTTTTTGATGATTTTTTTGGAGCATCTTATTCATTAAGTCTAGTTTACTCATACTAAATTTCAGTTAAAACTTCAATCGAGAAGACATTCAAATGAATCCTTGAAGATAACTGCGCTTTTAACTGCACAGTTATTTTTTGGGGGTGACTATAGCATTTTTTGTAAAATGAATTGATTTTATTGACATTAGAAGGTTGTCTCTTAGGCTGACTGAAAACCCAATTTTGTGGTTTTCAGTTTTCACCCCTTAAATTACTTTCAAATGAAAATTAACAAGTGGAAATAGGAAGTACTCCCTCCGTCCCAGAAAATTCTTCCAACTTTCCTTTTTGGGACGTCCCAGAAAATTCTTCCAACTTCACCTTTTTGATTATTTGTGTGGCTCACATTCATTTCACCTTTTTCTTACACAACTATAACCATACATTTCTACTTTATTTCACTACCTAAATATGCGATCCAACTCAAAGTTGGAAGAATTTTCTAGGACGGAGGGAGTATATATTTACACACACCATGTCGTGATTTACTCCTCTAATTAATTTCATTGTCTTCGACCATATACTATGTAGCGTGGGAGTAATGTTTGTGTGTTGATATGAGTGTTAGCAAGGCGGAGACGGAGAGGAGCTCGGGCATGACACTACGGGAACATGCTACGAGCATTACACTAATTTTATAATTATAAGCATTGCATATCAGAGAAATCATCTCATCAGGCCGGCCTGACAGGCTGCCCCGTCCGGCCGAGCCCGTTTGGGCACCTTCCCGGTGGAATTTTTTGATGAAATTTTTTGAGCATGTTCCTCATCAAGTCTAGTTTGTCCATACCAAATTTCAGCTCAAAATTCGATCGGGAAGGTCGTCAAATGATTTTTGCAAGTTAACTGGTCCGGAATATGTATCAAACGCTACCCACTTTTACTTTTTGAAAACACTTTTTTCTCAAACACTACCAACTTTTACTATTAAACACTTTTTTCCAAAATCACTTTAAAAATCACTTTTTCTAAGAACAACCTTGTTGACTATATGGGGCTATAACGTCGGTTATTTCCCCAAAAAGTAATCGATATACTCACGCACTACGAATGTAAGGCAACCCATTCATAATCAATATTCGGAGTATTAAATATTATTTCTTCAATTACCTTGTTATCATATGCATGTTGAGATGCTTTTGATATGTTACATCCGCTCATTATAAATTTCTTGAAGCATGGACATAAATACATAATACATCTGGCTAGATATGTAAATACTCCTTTATAATACTCCCTCCGCTCCCCTATTATTTTTTAGTTCCTATTCACTTTGTCAACACGAATCACTCTTAATCTCTTACTTTATACGGAGTATTAGTATATCAAATTTTTATCAAATTTGATTATAGTTTTTGCGATTTTGTAAAGCTTTTAATGTAGTTGTTTACTACGTAGTACCACTAGTACGTAATTTTTTTCTGAAAATAATTTGAGTGCGGACAAGCAAGAATCTGTTTGCTTTATTGTCGATCAAACATCGTAAATCACAATGAGACAATATAATAATAATAGGGGAACGGAGGTACTAGGAGTAGTCTTATTATTTCAGGTATCTATTATAATATAAAGTAACAAGGTGGGGAGCCTTTTTTTGTTCCAAATCCCGCCCATTTTAGGGGCAGTATAGTCATTTTTGTTAAATAGAGAATTAAATGCTGGAATCTTATTCTTGGCATGTAGCATGTGTTCATCTATGTTATACATACATACATACATACATACATACATACATACATACGTACTTGCACCTCTAGCCCAACTCAAGAATTACAAAATACCACCCAAAGCAATTAAATATTAAATTAATATTAAATGCATAATTAAATGCTGAAATGTTAATCTTGGTAAGTACAATGTATGTGATACATGCATACATACATCCGTAGTTGCAAATGCCGCCCAACTCGATGATGATTACAAAATCACATATAGACCAATTAATACCATATTTAAAATTTGGGTAAAAGTTTTTTAATTTTTTTATAATTTTTTATTTGTACTCCGATTGTTACAAAAAATATTAAAATTCACAACTTTTTACGTAGTATTATCTTTCATATGACGTCAATATCTTTATATTATGTAAAGTAGCAGAGTTGCTACAGCTTTTGGAGGTAAAATTCCCTCCTATTTGAAAGATATAATTGGCAAAGTGTGAATCTAGGATTTGGACGTACTGCCATATATAAAGTTGCCTTATATTTGAATTTAATATGGTGATCGATGATATATACAAACTATTTGGCAAGAATTGCTAACCAAAATGTCCAAAATGTTAACCAGGAGAAGTATATATTAATACTACCAAGCAAAAATTGGTAGTACTTTTTTATTTATTTAAATTAGTTGTTATTATATTCTAGATATATCCGTGCATCGCACGGGTACTTCGTCTAGTGTTATATGCACAACGTCATGGGCGGATCTATGTTGGGGCAGGGGTGGGCTCCAGCCCAGCCCAGCCCAATTTATTTTTATTATTATAGGTATAGGTTTAATTTCCAGCCCACCTCAAAATTAATGTCTAGCCCAGCCCAAGCTTACCAACTTTGTAATTCTATTTGATTATTAATTGAATATTTTCAATAGATAGTAAAATAGTTTTTATTTATTATAAATTTATAATGATTAAAGATAGAATTAAAGATTAGAAAATGATTTATTTATTATGCAATTAAAGAATAGATAACAATGTACTTATTGTTTAGGCATGTAAGAATGGATTCAAAATCTCAATTCAATTTTAAAATTGGGAATACTTATTAGTTTTATGTACATCGACTATTTTTACTTATTAGTTTTATACTTTTATAGAAGTATTTTAATTCATACCAATAAATACTAAAATCTTTAATAATCAATAATAAAATTATAAATCACACTAAAAATGTTAAAATTTTAGATATACTACCTCCGTCTCGTTTTATTTAGCCATCTTTGACTCTTTAGTCAAAGATGGTAAACTTTGATCCATCATTTAAACTCATGTTTTATGTGAAACTTACTAAATTTATACTTTTATGATAAACTTTTTAACAAAGAACATTTCCATTTCATTTTAATGTTATCAATTTTATTGTATAAATATATAGTCATTCAGAGTTTAACTTCTTTGACTTGAAAAGCCAAATTAGTCTTGATAAAAGTGGGCGGAGGAAGTATATAGTTTATTTCTATAATTTATAAGTTATCAATATGCTCGAGTCCAGATCGAACTGAACATGACTATTCTCGAATTCATCTTGAATAACTATTCAAACTCAAAAAAACAGCGGCCGCTTTTTTTGTAAAAACAAACTATTTAAACTAAAATTTAGCCCATGTTCGAGATTGAAGCTCGTTAAGATTTGGTCATTAAATTAAAGTCGGAATAACGATTGAACTCGAGTAGTTAAAAAAAAACTCAGTTCAATAACTATCAGTCCTAAGCTAAACCTTTTGTATGTTGTAACGAAAATTTTTATTGCTTAGCCCACCCCACCCCTCATTCCTGGATCCGCCCCTGCACAACGTAACGTACATATCGATTAAAACTTAAGCAATAAGCATGTAAACCATTATTATTATTACTCCGTGTTATTCTGAATATTCCTATTAGAGCTACAAGGGTTGTAGCTTACATGCAACAACACAGTTTATTCTAAATATTGTACTACGTATTTGAGAAACATAACCCTAGGAATATAGTGCTCAAGGCTGGGCTTCTTGAATCATCTTCAGGTAAGATGCTGCTTCTTCAGCGTTGTGGCAACAGTACTTGCACCCCCCTCCATATCCGTGTCCACAACAACCATACTTACATCCGCCGCCGCCGCCGCCGCCGCCCCAACCACCACCTCCACCGCCACGTCCTCCCCCACCACCGCGTCCACCTTTTCCGCCCCAACCGTAGCCATACCCGCCATTCCCGCCAGATCCATAGCCGTAGCCTTCCGGTTCCACTGTCCTTTGGTTGGCTTCGGAATTTACAAATTCTGCAATTTAGTTCACACGTACTGGGTCAATACCAAGTACATTCATGTAACAACATATTCAAGGGAGGATATATGTATGGGCTATGGTAAGCTCAAGCCCTAACATATATAATTTGTTTTTCTATTTTTTTGTAACTTTTTTTCATTTTTCTATTTAGCTCACCCCAACTAATATTTAAGTCTAGTATACACTACAAAAAAAAGGCGGGATTGACACGGAATTTGGCACGGACTTATCAATTTTTCGTGCCAAATAGCTCGTGCCAAAGTTTTTTTTGGCACGGATTTGGCGTATCCCTGTCAAAATCCGTTCCAAATCCGTGCCAAAATCCCTGCCAATCCCGTGTTTTTTTTGTAGTGATATATATAATTGATTTCCAACTCATTCGAACATTCATGAATCCATCCCTTAGCATATTTGATCATACCCATCTCAGTCAAGGCAAAATACCTGGCCCGTGGCCAAAGATCAAGCGACTGGACGAAAGGTTAGTTACTCTTTCGTCCGGTTGGGTCTAAGGCTCCTTAGAGCATCTATTTCCGGACATACTTTTTAAAGTCTAAAGACGATGTTTTAACTTCTTAAATTTTCTGGCCAAATATCAAACGAGATGAGAATATCCAATTTCATGAAAACAGGTAAAAAAGCAAAGATGTCTCAATGGAATTGAAGCAAAGAATTATTTAT
The DNA here is from genome assembly GCA_945859915.1 of Cuscuta epithymum. Classification (NCBI taxonomy): domain Eukaryota; kingdom Viridiplantae; phylum Streptophyta; class Magnoliopsida; order Solanales; family Convolvulaceae; genus Cuscuta; species Cuscuta epithymum. The sequence continues at coordinate 4,687,674 of CAMAPF010000967.1, read as the reverse complement.
AACATACATACCCTTGTTCTCATCTTGAGATGTATCAGCGGCGAAGGCTGAGATGACAAGAAAGAGAGCAAACACAAAAACACAAAGAGAGTACAACTTCATCATATCTTTTGCTATATATTTCTAAATGTGTTGTATTGCAAATAGTTGAATATACGCTAGGTATTTATAGAATAAGATACATTCTATATATGAGAAGAAGACGAATGCATTGAATAATAATGATATCACAGATCGAGACCCTGTTGGTTGGGTGTTGGGTTGGTTACATTTTTTTGTCACCTCTTGCTTTCAACATATTATCGGATTATTTGTGGGGTAAAGCCCGGGGGCAAATCCCTAAATGGTACATTATCTATAGATAGTATTGCATTTTGGTACCTTAATTCTTAAATGAATCAAAACGGTACCTTAACTATACATAAATGTTTCGAATTGAGATTTTATTCAAATTTTCGACCAAAAAATCTCACGTGGCAGCCATAATTCTATGCATAAAGTCTATTTCACCTTATTTTTGTCCATATGGTCACTATAGGGTGACTTTACTAATGAAATTTTGATCATCATGAAGGATTTTTTAGTAAAAAAAATGAATAAAATCCCAATTCGAAACATTTATGTATAGTTAAGCTAGGTACCATTTTGGTTCATTTAAGAATTAAGGTACCAAAATGCAACAATACCGATAGTTAAGGTACCATTTATGCATTTGATGCGTACGTAAAGCCCTACATGTTATTACTATAGGATAAACATTATCTTAGTTTTTGGTCAAATTTAGAATTATACGGAGTATTATAATAGAGGGGTGATGGGTGGTTCTATATATAGTTCTATCTTATTCAGCATTCACCAAAACAAAAGAATGATAAATTGTTTCCAGGCCAATTTGTTCATATATAAGATAATACGAGAAAAAAAAAAAGATAATACGAGATGGTCCGCCAGAAAATGGAGAAAAACATGTCATTCTTACTTAAATACGGAGTAATACGTACCCAAAAAATAGGACTAGACAAGGAGAGCTTGTTTGGTAGCCATTATTTTTTAACTTATCAGTCAACTTCATATTTTCATCAAATACGTAACTATTTAATTTAATGAGCTGAATTATGGAGTAATCAAAATAAGTAAGGTTAGAAATACTCTTTCAATTAAATTGACTTAAGTTATTGCATAGGAGTACAAACTATTTAGCTATTTTATATAATTTTTTCTTAATGTGATTAATAAAATATAATACGGAGTATATATTAAATATTTTAATAATTCAACAGATGTAGAGCCCGTTTGGAGAACTCTGTTTTCGGCTTATCAGGCTTATCAGCCAGCTTTTTCACCAAACACGTAACTTTTACTTTCGCGCGCTGAATTGTGTAATAAGCCGAAAAAGTAAGGTTGGAGTTACTTTTCTGGCTGTATTGGCTGAAGTTACTGTAGAGGACCATTTTAGCTATTTTTACATATAATTTTTTCTTTAATTTATTAATAAAATATATTTTTAAAATATTTTTTTCTTAAATCAGCAGAATCAGCCAAAACAGCCACTCCAGCCAGAATATCATAAATTTCAGCAGAATCAGCCAAAACAGCCGATTTTGGTGCTACCAAACGGGCTCGTAGCTTATCTAGCAACTTCAACCCAAATTTACACAATTTCAGCCAATTAACGTTATTGCATAGGAGTACAAACTATTTAGCTATTTTATATAATTTTTTCTTAATGTGATTAATAAAATATAATACGGAGTATATATTAAATATTTTAATAATTCAACAGATGTAGCTTATCTAGCAACTTCAACCCAAATTTACACAATTTCAGCCAATTAACCCAATTTCATCGTTACCAGAGGGTCTAAGTATTAAATTACTAATAATATAACATTCTTTAGAAATTACTTCAAATAGGACTAAAACTATGGCAAAAACTCAAAATAGGACTTGCTATGTTTTTATTCTAAAATAGGACCATAGTGGTCCTATTGGAAACATGCTCATTTCTTCCTTCCATTCTTACCCCTCCTTTAAATATTAGTAAAAGATAGCTAAAAGTCATAATTAAATGTTTAATTCATAATAAATCTGAAAAAAATTCAATAATTCGTAGAAAAATAATAAAAAATTAATAAAATTTTTATAAAATAAAAAATAAGAATTTTTTTTAATTTTTTTTTTTTAAAATTAATAAAAAATAGTAAACCTTCATAAAAAAAATAAAAACAATATGGATACCTTTCCCACCGCCTGTACTACCTCCCTGAACCACTGCACCACCTCCGATCGGTTTAAAAAATGCCATTTTTTTAAATTCCACAAAAATGGCATATTTCTCTATGAGAATGCCAACATTTTCATTATGCCAACTTGAATCCTTTTGACTTTTACCAAAAATATGGCATTCATAATTTTTTGGCATTTTTTTACCCCGGTGACAGGAGGTGGTGGTACCGCCTCCCTGCACCACCACCTCCGACCGTTAAAAAATGTCATATTTCCTACAAACTTCCATTTTTTTCGGAAAATGCCAAAAATATGGCATATTTCTCTTTGACAATGCCAACATTTTTTCCCTGTCATCTTAAATCACTCTGAATTATGCCAAAAATATGGAATTCTTAATAAATTTGGCATTTTTTCCCAAATGACTAAAGTTGGTGGTGCTGAGGCGGCAGAGGCAGCGGTGACAATTTTTTTTTGGTTTTTTTTTTATTTTTTTTTATTTTTTTTATTTTTTTTATTTTATTTTTTTAATTTTTTTTAAAATTTATTATTATTCAAAATATTTTTATTAATTTTTTGGTATATTTTACGAATTTTTATTATTTTTTATTATTTTATTATGAATTAAAACATTCCAATAGGTATAAGGGTATATTTGTCCAAGACACACATAATTAGTCCTATGGAAATATAGTTTATTTTTTGGTCCTATTTGTGCAAATTGAATGACTAGCTTTTAGTCCTATTTTGATTTGATAATTAACTCAACATTGTTTTATCAAACAACTTACACTACTCGCGGGCAACCATCACAGGGCAGCCATCTCTGCCCCCAGATTATCATCCGAAAGTATACAATCATCGCCAAACCTTACTTATTACCTTATTAGTTATTCAAATATACTCCATATATTACATCTTTATACGGTTTTAAGAGGTTTTCTTTTGGATTGTTTTCAGTCCCATACCAGACCATACCAGACTTCCATAGTTATAATTAAAATACATAAAGACTAGACATTTACCAGACCAGACTAGCTTAGGTCAGTTCAGACTAGACCCGATAAACCAGATCAGATCAAACCACCAAATTTGACAAATTACGAATGTTTCGGTAATTTGCTCTTACGTTAATAAGAGATTTTTCATCCTTCTTTCTAGTTTAGTGAAAAAAAGAAGAAATCAACAAATACCGTTAGATGTTATTTATGTTCCACATGTAAAGAAGAGATTTCTCATCCGGTTATGTGGCATTTCAATATTTCATAATTGATTTGATTTCTTATATTAATTTCTCTCTCTTTACTCTCCTGTCTTTTTTTCTATGCGTCACACATAACTTCACATACCTCCATGCTCCATGGATTGATCCCTTTTTTTTTACCAATCCCTGTCTCCATCTTCCATGTTAAATATGTTACATGACTGAATACTGTGTGTAGTATTTAACTTCTTACACCCTTATTTAAAAAATCTAGAGGTGGGCACAGGTTGGGACAGTGCAGGATTAGAGTTATCCCGATCCCAACTCAATTAGGAATAACAATACGGGACAGTACATGACAAGCTTGTGTTCTAGTTTTGTGCCTTTTAAATCGTGACCATGATGATTCGCAATGGTTCAGGACGTTCCAAACTAACAAAAGAGTATTATACAAAAAAATCATCATTTGTATTAAAATATATCAGCATTTCTAAAGTATCATGCACCAATGTCTAGGGAGCGGCGAAGGTAAACCCTAGCCGTTTCCCTCCTCTTCTCTTCTTCTGAATCAGTTTTCTCCTTCTAAAGATGAAAATTAAAACTTTCATAAATATTTTCAAGTTATTGTATGTGGTTTCTTCCTAACAATGTCTAGGGTTTGTGTAATCCTCGTCGGTGAAACTGATCGAGCGTTGAAATTTTAGTGTTGGTGGATGACAACGTTGACACTGCTTGATCTGTCCGGGAGGTTAATTTCATACGTCGGCGACTCCAAGACCTCAATTATTCGCCCTCCTCCTAAACCACCGTTGTGCTGTGAGAGAAACATAACATTCGATTGGATCTTCTTTTCGGTGGCTGGTCAAACAGATGATATTTGCAATTTCTTTCCAGTAGCTGGTCAAACTGAGGATTCTAGTTGTTTCTTTCTGGTGGCTAGACAAACAAGATTATCTATTATTTCCTCATCGGTGGATGGTGAAACTGATTTATATGTTTGTTTTCTGTTGCAGATTAGTACTTTTTCTAGTATTGATTATTGGTTAAGTAGCAGGAGCTTCTATGTTGATAGAGGAGTCTAAATCTTTGCGGGGTTAGCGAATTGTTATGTTCCGTTGGAACTATTCAATTCTATGTCTCATCCCATTGTAGCCTTAGGCTATCAAAATTACTTTTGTATGGATCATTTTTATTATTAATCAATAGTTTTTTTTCTTTCCAAAAAAAGTATCATGCACCAAATAATTAACATTTTATAATCCAACTGATGTTTAAATCAAGTTATGTATTTACAAAAACCTAAAATCTATCTTTAGATTTTAATTAGGTTTAGATTTTAAAATTTAACACAAAGTAAAAATGAATTAATTTATTCAAAATTATGTGTTCTAGTTGCGAAATACTCATATGCAAATACATGGAGTGAGATAAAACCTAAGATAGTAAATATTTATGTTAGGTATTATTTTTAATTTAAAATTTTGGGTTGAAAGACTAAAAACATATTGTCATTTATTTTTAGAGCTGGCGCTACAAACTAATCACAGGTGATAGATAGTGTACCCTGGGGGTAGCTTATCCGAGGGGTTATTACGGGGAATAACCTAGAGAGAAGTCAGAGCAATAAGTAAGAGAGAGAGTCTGATATATTAATGAACTCTGATCTGGGATCCTTTACAAGAGGAATAAGGGCTGCTATTTATAGCAGCCATAAATACTAAGCGCGTACACATGTCAAACATCCGACGGCTGAAGGTCATCTCAATCGGGGGGCACCGATAATTGCATGTGCACCGCATTAAATGTGGTGCTTGGACGTGATGCCACATTGAATGCGGTGGTTGCTTGTCTCCTTAGGAGGAAGCTTCGTAAGGCGCAGACCTTCCGGCCTATATCTTATGGCCGAAGGCTAGGTGTGTGCCGAGCGCACCCAGTAGCCGAAGGCTACTGTTTTCTGCCAGTTTCTCCCAATAGCTTAGCGTGTTCAAAACCAGCCGTCTCCTGAAGTTCAGAGCCCTCGGCCATGGAGGCCGAAGGCATTCTTATGTACATAGTCGGTCCCTTTAGGCTTGGACCACTGTATCTGGGCCTCATGTGCTTATTGTGTTTATTGGGCCTGTGTTGGAGAAGTAGGGGTCTGTGGGTCGGGGGTCCTCGGGCCATATACCCCATCAATAGGCTAAAAACTATATAGTAATTACAAATTAAACGGGATAACGAGACGATTAGGATAATGTTTCACTATCCATTCCCAATCATGTCCCATTTTAAACCGGTACGGGACCGGTGCGGGGCAAAATGAACGGCTCCCAAACAGAATGGGGCAACACCAGTACGGTTCCGAGATATATCGAAATGGGACAACGGGACAAGAATTCTTTCCCACCCCTAAAACATCTATGCCAATCAAATATACATCACATTTATATTACTTCGTTTTTTCTACTATTCATATTCGGTTATATAATTCAAAATTCTTTTAGTTCGTTTTTGAAAGAATGGCAAGGATATGACGTGGAGAGTTTAGGTTTACAAGAAGAAAACTAATTTTAAGTTAGACAAAAAAGTGACCGATTGATATTCATGTAATTTCCGATTATATGTTTGTATTTTTAACTAGTTTTTATTAGTTCTAGTTGTGGAAATTACACACTTTTGGTGTAATACTTTATTTTCATTTTTATTTGTAATTTAGTTAGATTAGGATTTTTCTGAGCTAAACAGGTCAAAGATCATCTAAGGGATCAAGATTGGACCTTAAAAGATCAAGGAAAGTGCAAGGAGACAAGAAAGATTTCGATTTGGAAAAAATACTCATGTACCCGATCGGGTATTGCCTATACCCGATCGGGTAATTGCTTGATTCGACTGTCCAAATCAAATCTGAAGACAAATGATCGTGGGAGCAAATTTTCATAAAGATTTGTCACATACCCGATCGGGTATATACCCTTACCCGATCGGGTATGCCCAGTCGGGTATCCTATATACCCGGTCGGGTATCAGATCCTGCAGCTCCCAAAAGCCTATAAATGCATCCCTTTCATTCCCAATAAAATCACCAATTCACATATACTCTTTAGTTCAGTTTAGATTAGTGTTTTCTTTATATTTTCTATCATGTTTAGTCTCCAAATGAGGAGCTAAACTCTTCCATCTTGGTATTGCTACTTTGACTGAATCTATTGTATTTCCGAAGAGGAAAATATTTGGTACAATCGATTGCAACCAAATAAGTACATCTGAACAAGCCAAACAGAGCCTAACTCGAAAGACAACATTGCACAATAAATCTATAAAAGAACAGCCATGAAATATACAGCGGGCTAGGTCTAATGGCAATACATATCACGAAATTAGCATGAGGTTGTTCTCACCTACAGAGCTTTAACTTTCTGAAGAAGGGCGATACAAGTGATTTTGGATAAGGTTTTGTGGCAAGGCAGGTAGGCATATTCTCGGGTTGTTCAATCCACAACTTATGAGCAATACTAGCTACTTTAAGTTTCTCAGACAAGCTCACAATCTGGGCTTCACCTTTAACTTCAAGAGTCACTTTGTGCATACAGTCAATGTTGTTAGGATCACAGTACCTGTGTTGGAATTAGTCCAAACTATTATTCCTAAAATTATGGGCATAACCCATGGTCTTATTTTGTGGCTTAGTTGGTTAGTTTCTTTCCTGATTTTTAGAGTAGAGGAGTAGTGCTCTGTTAGCTAGCTATTTCTTCCTTTACTTAAATAGCAGCAGACTTTGTTTTCCATGTATGTATTTTAGCAGTATTCACTTTAATTGAAAGTGTCGTTCTTCACTTTAGTTAGCACCAGGCAGTTTAATTCTTGCCCCCAAAGTGTTTGTTATATTGCCTCAATAAGATTATTGCTCTTGTCTACACTTTTCCAGAAATCCTGGGCAGTGAACTACACTTGGTATCAGAGACTCGTTGGTGAAGTGAATGCCCAAATACATGCCTCGGAATTCAACCATGGACGGTTCTAAAAACAAAGAAGGAGCAGTCAGTCTCCAGTACCCGATGCTTGCCAAAAACAACTACACTCCATGGGCTATCAAGATGAAAGTGTTCATGCAAGCCCAAGGAGTTTGGGATGCTATTGAACCGGCTGATCCAAAAGCAGAAATCGAGGATCGGAAGGACAAGATGGCCATGGCAGCCATATACCAGGGCATTCCAGAAGAGATGTTGTTGTCACTGGCAGAAAAGAAAACCGCGAGGGAGGCATGGGATGCTCTCGAGACGATATACATGGGCGAGGAACGCGTAAAGAGTGCAAGGATTCAGACTTTAAAGTCGGAGTTTGAAATGCTCAGAATGAAGGAATCGGAGTCCATTGATGATTTTGCTATCAAACTACACAAAATCGCCACCAACATTCGGACTTTGGGAGAAAAGTTCGAGGAGGCGTGTGTCGTTAAGAAGTTGCTCAGAGCTGTCCCAACAAAATATCTACAGATTGCTTCAACAATTGAGCAATTTGGAGACATGGAGACCATGACCGTTGAAGAGGCTGTTGGCCGGCTCAGATGCTATGAAGAGAGGATCCGTGGACATGAAGAGATCGAGGGAAACCAGCTCTTGCTCACTCAAGAGGAGTGGCTGGCAAGGTCAAAAAAGGGAAGCAATGGGGAGCCTTCTTCAGCTCCTAAGGCTCGCGGTAACAACGGTGGAAATAACCGTGGCCGTGGAAGGGGACGCGGCAGAGGTCGAGGAGGCGGCCGGGGAGGCCGGGGCTGTAACAATACCTTTAAGCAGGAGGCAGAGAGCAACCGGAAATCAAGTGGTGGCCGTGATAAAAGCAATATAAAATGTTTTAATTGTGATATATACGGTCACTACGCGTCAGAATGTCGAAAGCCTCGACGGGGAGAACAACCGGAAAGCAAATCTAATTCAGATCCAAGATGATGAGCCTGCACTCCTTCTATCCATGTGCAAGCAGGAGGCATGCAATGTGGTACTATTACACGAAAAGGTGGTCCCAAAATTGCGGTCTGGCAAGGGAGCCACGGAGGAGTCTAACCTGTGGTACCTGGATAATGGAGCAAGTAACCACATGACGGGCGAGAGATCAAAATTCAAGGACTTAGACGAGAGCATAAAAGGCCAAGTCAAGTTTGGCGATGGATCAATGGTGCAGATCGCTGGTAGAGGAAGTGTTCTTCTTCAGTGTAAAAATGGTGAGCAACGACTACTGGATGAGGTATATTATATACCTGATCTGTGTAGCAACATTATAAGCCTCGGTCAACTTTCAGAGGTTGGTAACAAGGTCACACTCCACGGAGAATATTTATGGGTGTATGATAAACAAGGGAGGTTGCTCATGAAAGTGAAACGGTCACCGAACAGACTCTACAAAATCATTTTGGAGAGTTCTCAGCCAGCTTGTTTGTTGTCAAAACTTACAGAATCATCCTGGCTTTGGCATGCACGTCTCGGGCATATAAACTTTGATTCCCTGAAGCTGATGTCCAAGAAGAATATGGTGTGTGGTGTGCCGAGTATAGAGCACCCAACACAGATATGCAGCGGGTGTTTGATGGGGAAACAAACCAGGGGTTCTTTTCCCACTCAAACCAGCCATAGAGCTGAAAGAATTCTGCAGTTAGTCCACGGTGATCTCTGCGGCCCAATAACTCCACCAACTCCTGCAGGAAACAGGTATTTCCTCCTTTTGGTTGATGATTATAGTCGTGCAATGTGGGTGTATATGCTGAAATCTAAGGATGAAGCCTTTGACGCCTTTAAGAAGTTTCGAGCTCTTGTTGAAAGAGAAACTGAATGCAAAATAAAAGTGTTTAGAACTAATCGGGGGGGGGGGGGGGGGTGAATTCCTCTCAAATCAGTTCACACAATACTGTGAAGAGGCTGGAATTCAGAGGCACACAACAGCACCTTACACCCCACAGCAAAACGGGGTCGTGGAACGAAGAAACCGCACTGTTATAGAAATGGCCCGAAGTCTGTTAAAAGGCATGAACCTGCCAGAATACCTATGGGGGGAAGCTGTCCGGCATGCAATTTATCTCCTAAACCGTGTACCAACAAAGGCATTGGATGATATTACTCCGTATGAGGCCTGGTCTCGAAAGAAACCGCATCTAGGACACTTAAGAGTGTTTGGGTGCGTGGCACATATGAAAATTCCAAGCTCACAGGTGAAGAAGATGGATGATCGGAGCAAATCAGTTGTGTATTTAGGCGTGGAGCCTGGGAGTAAGGCTTGCAGGCTGCTGGATCCACAGGAAGGCAGAATGTATGTTTGTCGTGATGTTGTTTTCGAGGAAAACAAACAGTGGCCATGGGAACAAGTTAGTGCTGAAAAACCAGATTTCTCAGCACCACTTATCATTGAGGGAGTTGAACAATCAAACCTTGATGGAGGAGAATCTGATGAGGAGCCTTTCACACCTCAAAGAGAATCCACTGGCATGCTTCACGAACCAGAAATGCAGCCCCATGAGCAGACAACAACAGCTGCACTAACCCCCCTAATGCAGCAACATCTTCCTTTGTTGATCCAGGTAGCACATCCAGTGATGAAGCACCAAGAAGATTCGATCGCTTCAAGAGATATATGCTGAGACTCAAGAAACTGAGGCAGATGCAGAATTGTTCTTCCTATGTGTGGAGGAACCGACTTCCTTTGAGGAAGCTGCAAAGGAAACGTCTTGGAAGAAAGCAATGAAGCAAGAGTTGGAGGCAATTGAGAAAAATAAAACATGGAGCTTGACTGACCTTCCTCCTGGTCATAAATCCATTGGAGTAAAATGGGTTTACAAACTGAAGAAGGACTCAAAGGGAAATGTCATCAAACACAAGGCAAGGCTTGTTGCAAAGGGTTACATACAACAACAATGTGTTGATTATGAGGAGGTTTTTGCACCAGTAGCCCGGATTGAAACTGTGAGATTGATCCTTGCACTCTCAGCCAAGAAAGGATGGGAAGTCCATCACCTTGATGTCAAATCAGCGTTTTTAAATGGTGAACTCCAAGAGGAAGTGTATGTCAAACAACCGGAAGGCTTTGTGAAGGAAAATCAGGAGCAGAAAGTTTATAAACTGTCTAAAGCATTGTACGGGCTACGCCAAGCACCAAGAGCATGGAATGCTCGTTTAGACAAGTGTCTAAAGGGCCTTGGCTTCAGGAGATGTCCATATGAGCAGGCTGTCTACACACGGCATAGATCAGGAGGGTCTTTGATTGTCGGCGTGTATGTTGATGATTTAATAGTCACTGGCTCAAGTACTTCAGAAATCAATGAATTTAAAGATCAAATGAGCAATGAGTTTGAGATGAGTAATTTGGGTCTCTTATCATACTATCTTGGGATTGAGGTAGAGCAAGTGACGGGGCAAATTGTGTTAAAACAGACAGCATATGCCAAGAAAATCTTGGAAAAAGAAGGGATGGCAGACAGCAATCCTACCAAATATCCAATGGAACCGAAGCTCCAGCTAAGCAAGGATGAGGGTGGACAACCTGTTGATGCAACAAAGTTCAAAAGTATCGTTGGCAGCCTGAGGTACTTGACTCACACTCGTCCGGACCTTACTTATGCCGTAGGTGTAGTGAGTAGGTATATGGAGAAACCTACTGTACTTCACCAGCAAGCTGTGAAGCATATTTTGAGGTATATCAAAGGAACAATTGGTTTTGGGATTGTGTACTCAAAGGAGGCTGGAAACGAAGATGAAATTGTCGGGTATTCGGACAGTAATTTGGCCGGGGATCTTGAAGATAAGAAGAGCACCGGTGGGATGGTGTTCTACGTCAATAGCAGCCTTGTCACTTGGGCCTCACAAAAGCAACGAAGTGTTGCACTATCCTCCTGTGAAGCTGAGTTCATGGCTGCCACGGCAGTAGCTTGTCAAGGAATATGGATGCGAGGTTTGCTTAGTGAGCTAGTAAGTCATAAATTGGGTCCAGTTATCATTTATGTTGATAATAAGTCAGCAATTGCATTGATGAAAAATCCAGTTTTTCATGGGAGGAGCAAACATATTGATATTCGTTTCCATTTCATACGTGAGTATGTTGAAAGAGGTGAAATTGTGGTCAAGCACGTGCGCACCGAAGAACAACGGGCTGATATACTCACTAAGGCATTAGCAAGAGTCAAATTTGCAGAAATGCGTGAGCTGCTTGGAATCAAAGACCTCACCTGATCAAGTTTGGATTAGGGGGGAGAATGTTGGAATTAGTCCAAACTATTATTCCTAAAATTATGGGCATAACCCATGGTCTTATTTTGTGGCTTAGTTGGTTAGTTTCTTTCCTGATTTTTAGAGTAGAGGAGTAGTGCTCTGTTAGCTAGCTATTTCTTCCTTTACTTAAATAGCAGCAGACTTTGTTTTCCATGTATGTATTTTAGCAGTATTCACTTTAATTGAAAGTGTCGTTCTTCACTTTAGTTAGCACCTTTAATTCTTGCCCCCAAAGTGTTTGTTATATTGCCTCAATAAGATTATTGCTCTTGTCTACACTTTTCCAGAAATCCTGGGCAGTGAACTACAACCTGACCGTGTGTGGATCTGTCTTGTGGGACCAGATTGCAGCAACTGACGCATGGCAGCCTTGAGTAATTACGCTCCCCAGAGGCCATGTGTCAATCAGGTCTCTCCTCAACACGATGTACTGGACCAACATATTATCGGGTTGTGGGCTTCCCAACAAGCCAATCTCCGCTGATGCTGAAGATTCGGTCTCCATTTGAGCTGTTAAAGAGCCTTTTTCTGATTTTGGTTTGACAAATATAATACTCTTCAACGGAACCTAAAATGATATCATACTGTCCTCTGTTGCAATTGAAGTAGGTCTCTCTCAAGCCAACGCACTCAATAGAAATTGAAGGGGTCTTCTCCTTGACACATTCCCTGTAGGGCTGATTCTGAACCTTCGGTGGCGAGTAGGCGGCGTGCGGTGCACGGGTGCTGATGTGCTGAACGGATGGACAAGGTTGAACTGGTGGCGTGCGGAGCCAAGGAGCTGCGGTGCTGGACTGCTGGCGAGCTGCGGTGGCGACCTAGAGGCCTAGACAAAGGTCACGCAGGACGGAGGTTGCCTTGGCCCCTGGTCGACTGCTGCGGTGACTGCTGCCGCGCTACGGGCCTGCGGATGGGGTGACTGCCCTTGACTTTGCTACTTTGAAGTTTAATGAATTTGTAAGTTGTGAGTTATTCCCTTTAATCTTCTTCCTTGAATATTAATTCTTCCTTTAAATACTATTTCTATATCAATGTTGGGGAGTGTTACTAAGATGACAATTAGTTAACATCTTGACATTAGTTATAGTAATAGCTATTTCTTCCTCTATGTTAATATTGGGGAGTGTTACTAAGATGACAATTAGTTAACATCTTGATATTAACTATAGTAGGATTCATCTTCTTTAATATTCTTCCTTGAGTATTAATTAATTCATATTCATATTTCATATTAATATTTTGAACATTACTTAAAGGATCAACTAGTTTTGTTCATATATTAATTATTACTAGAATCAATCGGTTAATACGCTTGTTATTAATTCGGTTCTTTCAATGGTAGTAAACTTGGGTTGTTAATGCATGCTTCTCATGGTTAATAAGCCAAGGGGAATTAATTATATTGATTAAACCAATAAACCGCTTGTGTTGAGGTTATCAATCTCAATTGTTTTCATCTTAAGTTTATTGCTACTATCAAGTTAATATACGTCGCTTGTTCTATATTGACTCGATAGTAAGTTTTATTAATGAACACATCTCGTTATTAATAACTACCTTCGATGAACTGGAAATACTCCTCGATTGAGTATTCGAGAGGAAGATAGTTAAAGATATAACCGGGATCGACGAACATTTCATTAAGTGGATAAAAGCAAAACCAAGCCTCCATCTCTTTTAAAGTAAACCACATAACTCGTTCATCTTTGTGTTTAAACATAATTTAAGTTCATAAACCAATCATAAAAACCCCCCTTGTTACTTCTTTCTAGTTTTATAAAAAGAGAAGTGTTCCTTTCCCTGTGGATATGAACCTTACTACACTATACTACGTATTAGTGTTGTATTGTATTTATTTTGAGTGCACCTCACGACAAGTGCACGTCAAATTTGGCGCCGTTGCCGGGGAAAGGCAATTATTTTTCTTTTTATTTTATTTCAAGAAAAAAAAATTAAATAAAAATATAAACCAAATCACCGATCTATAAACCAAATCACCGATCTCTTGGAAAAATATAAAGAATTCTTATTTTCTATTTCTGAGCTTTGTTTGAGTATATGGTTAAACACCGATCTATAAACCAAATCACCTACCAAACAAATCCCGAAACGGAACAAGCCTTCGAGAGGTTTAGGAATTTATTTCCGAATACTTCTTCGGAGGAATCATCAAGTGCTAGCTCCAACTCTAGCGAATTTGAAGAGCCAATCACTATGGCTCAAGAGACAAGAACATTGAGGGAGCTCACAGCTCCGAACTTGAATCAACAACCATTGTGTATTACCTTCCCTACTCTCGATGAGGGTAATACGTTTGAGCTAAAATCTGGGCTCATTCATCTGCTACCGTCCTTCCATGGCCTAAGAGGGGAGGATCCGAACAAACACCTCTCAGAGTTTCACATCGTTTGCACAAGCATGTGTCCAAACGGTGTGACTGAAGAACAAATCAAACTAAGGGCCTTTCCATTCTCTTTGTAGGACACCGCGAAGGATTGGCTTTTCTATCTTCCTTCTGGGAGTATCAACACATGGGCGCAAATGAAGAAATGCTTCCTTGATAGGTATTATCCTGCTTCTATCTCGTCTTCTCTCAAAAAGCAAATAAGCAACATCGAGCAAAAGGATGATGAGTCCTTGTATGAATATTGGGAGCGTTTTAAGAAGCTATGTGCTAGCTGCCCCTATCACGGATACACGGAACAAGACCTCATCTTATACTTTTATGATGGTCTTGTTGATGATGATAGAAGAATGGTGAATGCCGCTTGTGGAGGTGGCATTGTTAACAAAACTCCTTCACAAGCAACAAGCTTAATCTCGGAATTAGCCGAGAACTCACGGCAATTCAGCCGCAAATCCTCCACCCGAAGAGTTCTTGCTGCGGAAACAAGTACAACCGATCTAGAAAGTCAAGTTGCCGGCTTGACTTCTTTGGTAAAAGAACTCCTTCTAAAACCAAAAATTCAGGAGGTCAAAGCTTGTGGCATTTGCACATCAACCGGGCACCCCACTGATTCATGTCCATCACTCCAAGAAGAGCAAGTCAACGCCCTCGGTTTCCAAGGACATCAACAAAGAAGGTATGATCCTTTCTCAAATTCTTATAATCCGGGATTGAGGGATCATCCAAATTTGAGATATGGGAACCCTCAACAAGCCAACTCATCTTCTCAACCACCTTTCAACACCCAAGGCTCAAATTCTCAATCTAATATGTCAACTGATGAGATGATCCGAACTTTGACCTCAAACATGGTTACCATGCAACAAAACATGGGAGAATTTCAACAAACCATGATACAATTCCAACATGAGACAAAGTCAAGCATAAAAAATTTGGAAACTCAAGTTAGCCAAATTTCAAATGCTGTGAGCCGACTTGAAGCAAAGGACTCGGGTAAACTCCCATCTCAAACGGAGCAAAATCCGAGGCAACATGTGAATGTCATCATGTTGAGAAGTGGGACGACATTGAAAGAGGTAGAGAAGAAAGATCAAGAGATTGAAGAGGTTGACCGTGAGGAGGAAGCTAAATTCGAGGAGGAGTCAACAAAAGCCAACCCCCCTCCATTGTCATCATATGAAGCAGTAGCTCCTTTCCCCGAGGCACTGAGGGAAACAAAGAAGCCAAGGAAAGATGCGGATATCTATGAGACTTTCACCAATTGTGAGGTAAACATTCCACTCCTTCATTTAATTAAAAGTGTCCCTCGATTTGCTAAATTTTTAAAAGAATTATGCACAATCAAGAGGACACAACACTCAAAAGGAAAACAGAAAGTTGAAATTAGTGAACATGTTTCGGCAGTTTTTCAAAGAAAACTCCCAAAAAAATGTACTGACCCGGGCATGTTCACTATAACGTGCAAGCTAGGAGACACTATTTCTAGGGCCATGTTAGACTTAGGGGCATCAATTAACGTGATCCCATATTATCTTTATAAATCTCTGAACCTTGGCCCTTTAAATAAAACTGGTGTCGTAATTCAACTGGCCGATAGATCAACTATTTTCCCAAAAGGGGTAGTGGAAGATGTACTAGTTTCGGTAGGTGATCTAGTGTTTCCTGCCAATTTTTACGTACTTGAAATGGAGAGTAATAAACATGAAGTACCTATTTTATTAGGGAGACCATTTTTAAAAACTGCTAATTCAACAATCGATGTTTCTAGCGGACGTTTAACTATGGAATTTAATGGAAGGAAAATATAATATAACATTTATAATTCTATTAAAAATCACTCTCCCTTTAAAGAATCAATTTTGATCATTGAGAAATCACTAGATAAACCACCGGCGGTTGAGGTGGTAGCAAGAAAGAAAGCTCAGCCTTACTGGAAAAGGCCGAAAAATAAAATTGAAACATGGCCAAACAAGGTCTTGAAAAAGGATAAAAGGGATGTTCATGATCCCAATTAAATCACAAAATAAAATAAAAAAAATAACGTCGTGCCGCGACGTTAACTAAGGCGCTTCTTGGGAGGCAACCCAAGCTAAGGTACGCAATTTTTTATTTTTCTTTTCATTTTCAGTTTGAATGTCAACTTTGAGAGAATGAGGGACAATTCTCCAAAGAAAAGGAGAGAAAAAGCATGTTTTAAAAGTTTGGGGAAACCTCCGATCGGGCATAATCACTTACTCAACCGGATCCCAATGAAAAAAATGGACAAAATCAAAACCCAGGGTAATATACCCGATCGGGTAACACCTACACCCGGTCGGGTATATGCGAAAATAACAGAGGTCAGGATCGAGTACTCTATACCCGATCGGGCATATTTCTTGGCTCGATCGGGTATATTTTGGCGAAATCCTACGGCACAACAAACCCGACTAAGTACACCCCATACTCAATCGAGTACACGACCCCTGGAGTGTTTTTGAAAAAAAAATGAGGTTATACCCGGTCGGGTATATTAAAATGATTTTCCGGGAATTTCTACGGCGCAAATCACCCGATCGGGTATCATCCCTTACCCGGTCGGGTACACAAGTTTTAAACCCAATCCGGACGCCCAAAATCAGTCATTTTCCCCAAATTCCTCCTCAAATTCAAACCTTCTCTCTAAAAACCCCTCCATTCCCAAACCTTATTTCTTCAATTACACCCTCATTACTCACCCAAATCCACCCAAACCACCACCAAAATACTCCCCTTACTCTCCTCTACAATCGAACACCCAAAATCTTCATCTCCCCACATATTTACACAAAGATCAGGTCAAATCAAGGGAACAATTCAAGGCTACGAGGATGTCTGTTTCAGCCCGGGTATGACGGAGACGAGCACTAGGGACAGTGCTTCGAGCTAAGTGAGGGGGAGTCACTCATTGATACGTACTTAAGTTTGATACCTTGTAACTGGCATTATTTTCTTCACAAAAAAGAACAAAAAAAAAACCAAAAAAAAAAGCAAAAAAAAAAAACAAAAACAAAAAAAAAGTAATAAAAAAGAAAACAAAAAAAAAGAAATGCTAGTTAGGTTGAAACCCCAAAAATGGGCAATCTAAGCAAAAAGGGCTTATAAAAATGAGTGAGTGGAAAGGATGGAAAAATAAAAAGAGTTGCTAGGATGAAAACCTGAAAAGGCTCCTAGGCAAAATGAGAGATACGAGATATATATTTGTTTTTACAGGACATCATTTAATCTCTTGAACATGAAAAGAGGAGAAGAAAAGAGATGAGTATAGAAGGCCAAGAAACCCAAGAAGATATTGTTCTTTGAGCTAAACACTCAATGTAAAACTCAAGTTTTATCCTTGGTGGTCTTTTGATTCTTCTTGTTGATTGTTGAACTCTTGAGGACTTGGAACTATTAAACATTTGACTTTACTCGAGGACGAGTAAAGAAGCTAAGTGTGTGGGAGTTGATATTCACGTAATTTCCGATTGTATGTTTGTATTTTTAACTAGTTTTTATTAGTTCTAGTTGTGGAAATTACACACTTTTGGTGTAATACTTTATTTTCATTTTTATTTGTAATTTAGTTAGATTAGGATTTTTCTGAGCTAAACTGGTCAAAGATCATCTAAGGGATCAAGATTGGACCTTAAAAGATCAAGGAAAGTGCAAGGAGACAAGAAAGATTTCGATTTGGAAAAAATACTCATGTACCCGGTCGGGTATTGCCTATACCCGATCGGGTAATTGCTTGATTCGACTGTCCAAATCAAATCTGAAGGCAAATGATCGTGGGAGCAAATTTTCATAAAGATTTGTCACATACCCGATCAGGTATATACCCTTACCCGATCGGGTATGCCCAGAAAAATCACTTTCTGGGCAATTTCCTGAGATACCCGGTCGGGTATCCTATATACCCGGTCGGGTATCAGACCCTGCAGCTCCCAAAAGCCTATAAATACACCCCTTTCCTTCCCAATAAAATCACCAATTCACATATACTCTTTAGCTCAGTTTAGATTAGTGTTTTCTTTATATTTTCTATCATGTTTAGTCTCCGAATGAGGAGCTAAACTCTTCCATCTTGGTTTTGCTACTTTGAAGTTTAATGAATTTGTAAGTTGTGAGTTATTCCCTTTAATCTTCTTCCTTGAATATTAATTCTTCCTTTAAATACTATTTCTATATCAATGTTGGGGAGTGTTACTAAGATGACAATTAGTTAACATCTTGACATTAGTTATAGAAATAGCTATTTCTTCCTCTATGTTAATATGGGGGAGTATTACTAAGATGACAATTAGTCAACATCTTGATATTAACTATAGTAGGATTCATCTTCTTTAATATTCTTCCTTGAGTATTAATTAATTCCTATTCATATTTCATATTAATATTTTGAACGTTACTTAAAGGATCAACTAGTTTTGTTCATATATTAATTATTACTAGAATCAATCGGTTAATACGCTTGTTATTAATTCGGTTCTTTCAATGGTAGTAAACTTGGGTTGTTAATGCATGCTTCTCATGGTTAATAAGCCAAGGGGAATTAATTATATTGATTAAACCAATAAACCGCTTGTGTTGAGGTTATCAATCTCAATCGTTTTCATCTTAAGTTTATTGCTACTATCAAGTTAATATACGGCGCTTGTTCTATATTGACTCGATAGTAAGTTTTATTAATGAACGCATCTCGTTATTAATAACTACCCTCGATGAACTGGATATACTCCTCGATTGAATATTCGAGAGGAAGATAGTTAAAGATATAACCGGGATCGACGAATGACGTGCACTTTGTCGTGCGTGCACTCAAAATAAATCGATATTAACACTTATACGTAGTATAGGTGAAGTAGAGTTCGTATCCACAGGGAAAGGAATAACTTTCTTTTTATATAAATAGTAAATAAAGGTGGGTTTTGATTGTTGAGTGATTTAATTAAATTAAACACGAAGATGAACGAGTTATATGGGATTAAATTCAAGAATAAAAGGGACTTGGTCTTGCTACTTTCCACTTGTTGATATATTTTAGTCGATTATTGTTATATCTATAACTTATCCCCTCTCGAATACTCAATCGAGGAGTATATCCAATTTATCGAGGGTAGTTATTAACAACGACCGTTCATTAATAACCCTTACTATTTATCAAATATAGAACAACGCCGTATACCGATATAATAGTAGCTTTTAACCTCTTTAACTCCTTGATGAAATCAATTAAGATTGATAACCTCAACACAACGGTTTCGGTTTAACCAACAAAATTAATCCCTCTTAAGTTTATTAACCACGACCGTGCATTAATAAACCGAAGTTACTTACTTATGAAACCATCAACGTTTAACCATCGGTTCGTTGAACGTTTCTAGTAATAATCAATGTTGGAACGTTAACTAATCGTCACTTAGCCACCCTCCAACATAAATATAGAATGAGATTAAGGGAAGAATTAATAATCAAGAGGAGAAAGTAAGAAAATAACTCACAACTTTAATAATCAATCAAGCTTCAAGAGCAAAACCAAGAAATGGAAGTTTAGCTCCTCATTTGGAGACTAAACATGCTAAAAGAAATATAGAGAAATGCTATTCTAAACTGAGCTTAAGAGTATAAAGGAATTGGTGTCTAAAAGTGAAGGAAAGGAGGTGTATTTATAGGCTTTTTGAGGTGCAGGTCGGGTACTCGATCGAGTATATACATATACTCGATCGAGTATGTGTAAAGCTTTGAATTCGATCCATACTCGATCGATATTCGGGTAGAATTTATAGCTATACCCGATCGAGTATGTCGGTGTACCCGATCAGTTATAGACACTCGATCGTGGAAAAATCTTCTCCTGCATGTTCCTTTGTTTTTGGATCCGATCCGATTTGAAATTTCAACCAGATACCCGATCGAGTATATGTGATACTCGACCGAGTATAGACCAAAATCAGGTTTTTCCCTTTTTGCCTTGTGATTTTGCACCTTCTTTTCACTTTTGGGGTTCACCAACTATCCTTTGAGTGATGACAAACCTGTTTGAGCTCAAAATAAACCTAATCTAAACATTTTACAAGAATCTAACATACTAAACTATTACACCAAAAGTGTGCAGTTTCCGAAATGCTAAACTACAAAAAGTAACTAAAAATGCAAACATAAACACGGAAATTACACGTGTATCAACGAACATTTCATTAAGTGGATAAAAGCAAAACCAAGCCTCCATCTCTTTTAAAGTAAACCACATAACTCGTTCATCTTTGTGTTTAAACATAATTTAAGTTCATAAACCAATCATAAAAACCCCCCTTGTTACTTCTTTCTAGTTTTATAAAAAGAGAAGTGTTCCTTTCCCTGTGGATACGAACCTTACTACACTATACTACGTATTAGTGTTGTATTGTATTTATTTTGAGTGCACCTCACGACAAGTGCATGTTACCGATCTTTTTCCTCCCCATTTCCCCAACCCGTCGATTCGTCCAACTCTGTGCCCTTCTCTCTTCTCCCTTCACGATCGATTTCTGCCCGCCCTGACTCAACTCGCCGCACCTCACCGCCTCGCCGCCTCGCCGCCTCGCGTCTCTGCGCCATGCCTCGCCTTGCCGCGTTTCTCCGCCTCGCCGCCTTTCCTCTGCTCCGATATCATCTTCTTCTCTTTCTTCTGCCCGGAATCCACATATGCGGGCCTTGGACTCTGCAAATCTGACTTTCTTCTGTCCGGAATCCGCAGATCTGATGGCGTGCTTGTAGATGTGTTAGACTACGGGTTGTAGGAGGTCAGGAAAGAAAGTGCAGGGCTGTGGGATTGGGGGTTGTGCGAGTGGTGGAGGCCAATCGGTGATTGTACAGGTATTGGTCGGGGTGGGGGCTGCTGTGAGGGGTGGGGGCTACTGTGGGGTGGGGGATGCTGGTCACATTCCAGGAATTTTTAAAAAAGGTCACTTTTTTGCCTATTGCCCTTTTATTAGTAATATTCAAGACAAAAGCCCTTCGTTTTTTAATATGCAAGTTCCTATCATAGATTATAATATGGACTCATTTTATTAGAGTACCCGAGATAAAGTTGTTATATTGTGGCGGTACTTGAGATCAAAGTGATACTGCTCAAGGTTCCAGTTACTATAAATAATATTATCTTTGTCCCGGACTTCAGCTTCTAAAGCGTCATGATTATTTAGATAATAATTAAATAAAGATTATGCAAATATGTTTTGAAATGTAGTTTCGATGAGTATATAATAATGAGGTCATCTATGATAACTAGCTATGACATTATATGTCTATTATTCCTTTTTTTTAAATGTCTATTATTTTTAATATTTGATAACTATATTGTCCTTTAAGAGTGTTAGTTATTTCTAAAATAGAAATGTGAACCTTTCATTAAGACGTCTAAAAGAAGCAAATGAGAAGCTTAAGTGGAGATGAAGGAACTAATCAAGGTTTTAAATTAAACTACAAACCGCAACCACAAGTGCGGCCGCAATATTGTTGCTGCCAACTGCCACACCCCAACTGCAACGGACCACAATTGTGGTGAGAAATTAAGTCAGGCCAAAAATCGCAACAAAACCACAACACACTCCAAATATAATTTTTAGTTATTTCTTTTTATTTTCTAAATATATTATAACTTCATGCTTTAGCTAATTTTGAATTTATTTACTTTAGTGTGAAACATAATCCCTCCATCCCAGATGACTTCACCAAAAATGGAACTTTGTGTTGTTCCTTAAGCCAGATTTCTATTTTGTAATTGGATGTATTCATATATAGTTGTCTAAATTTTATATTCTTTAAAAAAAACGGTATTGGGTTTTTTACGAGAATATTACTAAAATAAAACTTATTTACATAAATATGACTATTCATTACTACAACGTAGTGCTGTGGTAACTAAAGTTCAAAATTTGAACATAAATTACTATGATTTCATTACTACTCTAGTAATGAATCATATTTTTGTAAACCATCTATATTTTGGTCATATTTATGTAATTATTTCTAAATACAATCTATATATATATATATATATATATATAGGGTGCGGTTCCGGTGAGAACGGTGTCCCAGGAGAGAAATAAGAACGAAATCTGGCCTTTGATTCAATCAAATGTATGGCTAGAAATAAAGCATGATAATAATGGAAACCTATTAATTATGGACAATTAGAGAAGTACTTAAAAGGTATATACGTATAATAGTAGTTACTAAAGGGCAGATAAGTAAAAACAAATTGCTCTCACACCTGACTATTATACTCGAGAGATATTATGCGTTACAAAACATTGCACCAATTCAATTCAAATCTAGATCATTAAATTACTTGCCAATTACAATTTGTCTATTAAAATTGGCAGCCATGAACGAAACATTACAATGTGCAGTAATTATAAACTAAAAGTACATTTTAAAATTATTAGAATAACACAGCATTGATATACGGAGTATTAATTTTGCATTATTAATAATTCCACTATATAGCAAAATGAAATTGAATGTTCGTTATTTACATAAAAACAACCTTTCTCCAAATTAAGAATTTATAAGCATTTGGTTAAATTGAAATGTGGATTAGGTGGAACTGAAATGTGTGGAATAAAAAGTAAAACTCAAATGTGAATTAAGTGAAATTGAAATGTGCAGAATTAAAAGTACAAAAATGCCATTGCGTTGTACCTATTAATTGTGCACATTTCAGTTTTCTCTAATGCACATTTGAGTTTCATCTAAAGCACAATTCAGCTTCACATGATGTCACTGTATCACACCCTTTGTGTTGCACATTTAAGTTTCACCTACTTAATGCACATTTGAATGTCACCTAAAGCACAATTAGTTTGATGCTCTGTATAATACAATCCAACCGTCCAAATTTAATATAATATCTCTCTTAAGATTATTTTCTCATTAGTACATCTAAATTAGCTAAGAAGTGCACACTTTAGTATAAGAGATCATTTCATATTTACTAAAAAGTGCACAACGACTCATACATAAATGCACAACATAATTATATTACTTTGATGCACGCATCATATATTTTTCATGCACTTTCCATTATTTTTATTTAAATGTCTTACATATACAATTGATACCACAAGACACAATCATAATCAAATAATTTTTATGCTTTTCAAATAAAAATTTCATTTTGTCTCTAAAACAATTAAGGCCATATTTTAAAAGAAATAAAGGAAATATTAAAAAAAAAAACTAAAACATATAAAATAAAAATAAAAATACGAACTCCACTAATATGAAAACTATGTTGTACGTAGGAGTATGAAAAACATTCTAGCTCATTTTATATTTGGATTGTGATTGAAAAGGAAAGCAAATCATTGATTCATTTAAATGTTGGAAATGAATGGCGTACATATATAGATGGAAAGTTATTAAAGCAAATGTGTAATGACCAATATGGGCAAGGAGATCATACGTAATTGTCAAGGAAAATGATTCAATCTAATGGCTAGGATTCATTCTTATTTTTCTCATAAGATCGTGTTCTTATTTGAACCAAAACCTATATATATATATATATATATATATATATATATATATATATATATATATATATATATATATATATATTAATCGAGTTAAGTGCGTTTCCCACTCGCGTAAGGGTATTTCTTCATAGCATCTGCGAGCCTGAGATTTCTTCTTACGGTTCTTCCAATTCTACTGCTTCTTTATCTTTTCTGCTCTACTCATTGACTCTAGAGTATTATTTTCCGAAAATGAAAACTTTCTCTTCTTTATCTCTTCTCCTTCTACTCACTCTGGACTCTAGAGTATTATTTTCAAAAAATTAATAATCTGTGCCCATCGATTTCGCCGACAAATTTCCACTCGCTTTCGCTCACGGTTTTGAGAGACTATTTCAATCATTCTTCCGGTTATTTTCAAAATATACATTTCTCTTGGATTTCATTTAAAACCCTAAATTTAGATGAAAGGGTAGATGAAAGTGTTTTTTTCGTTGTTATTTTACTCAAGCATAATGCAATGACTCTGTGACTAAGGAGCAAATTTGCATAAAATTCCACTGTAGGGATTATGCCCTAGCATTCCATAAACAATATTTGAAAACCTGTAATGCTTGACTTTTTTAATCCTTAAAGTTATTTGGAGTTGAGCCTTTTGGTTTGTTAGAAGTGAAGCTCATCAAGCTAAAGAATTAATAAACAAAGATATCATCTGAAAGAAGACAATAAGCAACTTCTTTCTCTTTTATATGAAAAGCCAACTTTATTCATATCAAATTACAAAATGCAGTTTATTCATATAATTTATTTAGCTTATAATTTTATGACTTGCTCTGTTTTATTCCTGTAAAAAGCATGTTTTGTAATAAAAGAACACTTTTTTTATTTTTCCCTAGAATTCCTGCGGCTTCTTCGAGTACTTCTGCGCTGGATCATGACATTAACCTCTTCTTCAAAGTTAAGCTTTTCCTCTTCAAACTATTCTTAAAGATTATGTATTCTTTTTTATGAACTAAGCTTTCCTTCAACCAAATATGCAGAATATTAGATGTGTAAAACAATTAGAGTCATATAAATGTGATAGCCAAGTTGGCGTTAATTTTTTTAAAAATCCTTTTTCTAATTTCTCTGTTAGCGAGTAATGTAATGGGTGATAGGCATACATATGTTTGAATGTATCCACTTCTAAAGTTTCTTTTGCTGATTTTCACGTTTCTCAAATTCACATTAATGGTCCACCATTCAAATATGTTTGAAACACCATTTTGCAAAGCCTATTTCAAGTTCAATGGGTCTCTGTTTTTTCTATTCCTTATTTCAATTGAAAAAGAAATCTGGAGGCTAGAATCCATTTATAATTAAGCAAACTAAGTATCATGTCTAAATTTGATATGCTTAACTAGATATGCTTACTGTTAACGCATCTCCTATTTTTGCTCTCTTCTTCTTCCTCGGCGTTTGTATAAACTTTCTTTTTAATCCGACTATCATTCCTATCGCATGAGGTATCTGGTGGCTAGGGGCGGACCGTAGTACAGACCCAGGGGGGCTGTCGCCCCCCAACAATGTTTTTTTAGTATATATATATAAAAAAAATTATTTTTACCCCCCAACATTTAATTCTCGCCCCTCCAAGAAAAATTTTGAACCCCCCCAAAAATATTTTCTCCCCCAAAGCATAGCCCACTCGCAGAAACCCAATTGTTTAAGAGCCTAAAAAATAGAAATTTTACGAGTAATATTATATCAACTCACTCCAAAATTTATTCCCCATTAACCTACCCCAAAATCTAATCCCAGCCCACTGCCCAGACCAAACTAATGAAAAACATGCGCACCTAGAAAAAAGAAACGGAAAGATCGATTATTTTTAAATGATTGTCCTTATGCCTACTATGTTCATTGCTTAGCACATCAGTTGCAATTAGCATTGGTTGCTGCTTCTAGAGAGGTGAAATATGTGCACAATTTTTTCATCGATTCAGTCTTTATTATTAATGTGACTAATTTTTCTTGCAAACGAAGTAATGAATTAAAGGAAGCTCAAGCACTTGAAATTGCAAGAATGTTGGAAATTGGTGAGCTTGAAACAAGCAGAGGACTTAATTAGGTTGGTACATTACACCAAGCTGGGGAAACTCGTTGGAGCTCACATTTCAGTTCTATTTGCAGTTTGATTAAGATGTTTGCTGCAACTTGTTCTGTTTTAGAAGATGTTGAAGAGAATGGCAATAACTATTCTACTCGTGGAAATGCAGCTAGAGAACTTAAGAAGATTAAATCTTTTGATTTTGTTTTCTTGTTGCATCTTAATAAAGAAATTATGGAATTTATGGGCATTACAGATCTTCTATGTCAGCATATACAGAAGAAGTGCCAAGACATAGTAAATGCTATGCATTTGGTGTTAAGCACCAAAATGTTGATCCAAAAGTTAAGGGAGGGTGGATGGGATAACTTCTTAGAAATTGTTAAAGAGTTTTGCACAAAGCATGAAATTGAAGTTCCTAATATGAAGTCTCCTTATGCGGTAAAACGCAAACGCCATGATCAAGAAGGGTTTGATATTGAACGTCACTATCGGGTTGATATGTTTTACGCAACCATAGATTCATAATTGTTGGAGCTGAATAGCAAATTCGGTGAACAGATAATGGATCTTCTTACTCTTAGTGGTGCTTTGGATCCTAAGGACTCATATAAGTATTTTAACATTGATGATATCTGTTCTTTAGTGGATAAATATTACCCCTTTGATTTTATTGAGCAGGAGAAGGTGAGCTTGAGGTTTCAATTGCAACATTATAAGCTCAATGTTCTAAACCATCCAAAGTTGGCGAATTTTTCTACAATGGGTGAACTTTGTCAAAGATTAGCGGAGACGGAGATGTCAAAAGTGTACTTTCTTAGCTTGTTGATAAATTGATCCGACTTTTGTTGACTCTACCGGTTTCGACAGCAACAACCGAAAGGACTTTTTTCGCAATGAAAATTATAAAAACAAGGCTTCGCAATAAAATGGAGGATGAGTATGTTGCAGACAACCTTATTGTTTATATTGAAAGAGAAATTGCTAAAACTTTTGACTAAAAAGTCGTGATTGAGGAATTTATCTCGTTGAAGAAGCGTTGGGTACAATTCTAAGGTACTAACTTTAACTATTTTGTAATAATATATTTGTCTCTTCTTCTATTATAATGCTTCATTTAATTACTACGCCGTATTATATTAAGGTTATAACTTATAATAATAATCGCCTAGATTTTTTTTGTTTAAATTATCGCCCCCCCAATATCAATATCCTGGGTCCGCCCCTGCTGGTGGCGCTCCGGTTTGTTATATTTTGACTTATTTTCGTTCAAGGCTGTCTTTTTATTTTCGAGGGATCCAGAGTTTGCGATTTGGACTTCTGCTAATGTACTCGATAGTCCATCTTAGTTAATCTCCTCATGAGTCATGATTGGTTAGTGTGATCTCCTAATAGTATTTCATGTTATCTTTGACATGTCGTTTTATTATTTGAAAACTTTAGGCTAAAGTTATAAACTCACTTTTTTATTGCAAGTTTTCAGGATGTGGGGAAAAGAATGGTAAAAAGGTTTTAGGACTTCTTTTATGATAGTTTTACTCATTTTTCTGCTCTCAATATAATGAAAACTACTTTAGATTAAGAGGTTTTTCGTTTTCTATTTGTTCTGCATTTTCCTTTCCGATTCTTTGACAACAGAGAGTAATGGATCAACTTTTTATATAACTTCACAAGAATTTGAAGGAACAACCAAATTCTAATTGTTACTACCCTATCCCTACTATGAAAGTCAAGAAACGCAATGTTAATATACATTGCAAGTTAGATATGTGATCTGTTCCAGATTTAGTCCCAGGTCACTATCCAACACGTCCTTATGGGATTCTGGATTTGAAGAACTTTTCTTTCTTTATGGCCATTGATTTGAGAATCCTAAAAAGAGTGAAAAGGAGTTAAAAATACAACTTTTTTCACTCAGAGATACTATTAAAAGGATTTAAAAAATAAAGTTTTTTCTTTATTACATACTGCAATTTTTTCTTTTCTTTTTGGTATTATTATTTTTCCTTTATGTCTTAGCTCTCTCCATGTGCTGAGTCTCTAAACCAAAATTGTAGTCTTGACAAGTGATGCAATAGTGTATATCTGCTATTATGGTGATCGTTTACTATTTAGTTTTTTACTATTAGGGAGATCGATTTGCTGCCCAAATATTACAATTGAAGAGAAAGTGAAGTGTTAACGTACCTCATTAGGATACTAATGTGGGGTCATTGGCAACTTAAATGTTTCAAATGATTTAAAATTGTGTTATTATAGTGAGATGTTTTTTCCTCAGTGTCATTGAAGGAACACGTAGTCTTTATGCTTTTTCTAACTTGAAGTATGTCTTATTTTCAATATGTTTATGCATAGGCTCTTTGTATCGGGATTGAAGTGAAAAAAGAGGGTTAGTTGGAGGAACTAGCAAATTCCATAGAGGCTCTTATCGGGAGCAGAAGTTGGTTCATTTGTATCTCGAGTGGAGGAATGTGATAAATATGAGCTTTATTTGACTTTCTGTATTAAAATATTCTTATTCACCCTATAAGAAAAGGGTTTGAAATCACATTTAATAGTGATTTGGAATTATTTGGTAAGGTTTATTGCCAATTAGAATTATAATATGAATTTTTAATGTGATTTTTTGAATCTTTGTTTTCCAAATTTCGTATGATACATGTTAACTTGTTAAGTAGGTTTTGTGCTTCTTTCATATCAAACTTTGGAGTTTAAATATTTTGGATGGTATAAATAATCTCGATTAGAAAACAAAATAGGTGGTGTGATGTTTTGATAGTATGCGTTCTAGAAAAATATGGAAGGCTATTTACATACCTTTATACAACTTATAAGTAAGGTATGTTGATGACAATAAAAAAGTAGGCTATGTTGTTGTGGAGCATAGTTATATTTGGACCATTTAAAAGTTCTGTTGGTAATATGCAACTTATGTGTCTTACTTAGGTTTTAGTTATTTTAACCGTAGAAAAAGGTTTTAGTTTATTATTATACAATATATTTTTTTACTTTTGGATGTATTATATTTTTTGTTAAGAACACAAAGATCAAGGAGCTTGATCTTTCGGGGATTTGTATTTTCTAAAAAATTTCACCGAGGGAATATATTAATATAAGGTTACTCCTAACGTGAATGATTCTTTAGGCTTAGTTTCATTGTGTTTGTGGGATCACAAGTGTCATCCGTTGTTGCACAAAACTGTAGGACAACTCAGAGAACAATTGGAACTGGTATATCTAAGAGTAGTTGTTCTGAGTAATTCTCTAACAATATGTTAAATATGTATTATAATATATTTTTGGTCTTTCAGAGTGGCACTCATGAGACAACTACGTCAAAATAAATGGATGATATAGTGGATCAACATCTTTTGGGTTTTTTTCGCCAATTCGCCAAGAGTGACTTCATCAAATGTGAGTAATACTTAAAAAATTGAATAATCATAGCTTGAGTTTTAATATTTTACCTGTTCATTTTGACTTTTGTAAACTTATCATTGTTTTGCCATTTCAAATTGATATCTACGGAGTAATTTCTAAAATTTAAATTGACTTTTTGGATTAGTAATAACAATATTTAGATATTTTTAACAAAAATATCTAGCTAACTTTTATGTTACCATTGAACTTTTGTTGATGCGACGACTATTATCCCAATTTCGAAAGGATGTTTGTCAGATTATGCGGAAGGAAATGATGAAGGGTCTTCTACCCAAAACTCCTCTATCAAATTGCATAAATCTATCAAGGTTGAAATATCATTTTAAGGATGAGTGTTTGAGTAGGAGAACATGTACGGCAAAAATGTTATCAAGAGACAATGTTCTTGATTTACTGTGACTTTTATTACTTATTGTTGACTTTTATTACTTACTGTTGAAGGCATTGTTGTAGAATTGCAATTGAATTAGTTCATGCATACCTTGGATTATACTACGTATACAATAACTCCAACCCAAAAAAGCTCCTCTTTAATATATACTACGTATCACTTTTTAGTAATCAAAGTTAAGTTTCTACTTTCCATACAATTACAGTGATATTAATTGAAGCATTTGGGCGGGTACAACTTCGATCCATAGAGAAGGTTATTTGTTATCTACAAATTTGTAATATTGATCTACAAATTAAGTTGATTATTGTTCCAGTAATGAACATATCAATCGTTCTTTTCTCTTACACCTCTTGCGGTTTCGAAAGAAGATGAGATTATCACTTTCTTCTTCTTTTTTTGGAAGAAATCAAATTGATTAAAAGGATTAATAACAATAAAAGCGCTAATGACAGAAGAAAGCTAAAGCAACAAGAGATTACTATAATCAATCAACTTTTTCAAGAGTTGTGTGATCAACTTTCCCCAAATTTTCTCTCCCTATAATATATTTATAAGTTGGATGCAAATTATTGCATATACTACGTATCACATTGCAATAATCTATTTTGGTTGTTTTTTGCATTACCATCTTTATTAAGTTCTTTAGTGATGTCTTTCTATTTGAAGTAATCTAATACACAAGTCCCTAGATTTGTGAAGATAAGTTGTTAGATTTATACATGTTGATTTTTGTAGGCCTGCTATGTTATTAAATAGTTAAAAGTAATACACAAATTAGTTTATATCGTGTATATATAATTACACAAAGTCATGAATGTTGATTATTATTTATTTTTAAAAAAAAGATCGGGAAAATTTAACTAATTCATAAATAATTTTGTAATTTGTTAGCCCATGCAACGCACGGGTGAAAGACTAGTTAGAAGTTAAGAACAATACCAGTGGCATATTGGCATGTCAAGTGTTGCTATAACAAAAAATGGAGTAAAACAGGTTCAAGTCTGTACTAAGGATGCTTTTACTTGGACTGAAATTTGCTAATCTGGTCTGAACTGGTCTGGTCTGGTAAATGTCTGGTCTTTGTGTATTTTGTAACTATCCAAGTCTGGTCTCGTCTGAACTTGTTTGATCTTGTCTGGAAACTGAAAACAGTCCTAGTAAAAACATCCTAATAGTAAATGTGATTACTAACGTACAATGAGTGTGATGGTGGTACATTTAGACGAGTTGTTCCGGCGATAACAAATATATTGGTTTTTGTCTATACCGACACAATGAATACCAACACCCAAGTTTCTGTAGGACTTGCATACATTGTGTTGGTATAGTTAAATGATGTCTATTCCAACACTTTATATATCTATACCAACAGTACAATTTTGCGACTAGTGGTATATTGCAGTTAGTTTATAGTGATTATTTTGTGAGATGCACGCTGATAATTTTCATTTTTATGTTATTGATTTTGTTATTAATAGAAACTTGAAATGTAAGCACAACTTAATTCTCTTAAAAAAGAGTTGATCTCTTGTCAATCGTTGTTACAACACCGATCGATCATTGTTCCTCTATTAACACTAATTACTTGGCAATATTAACATTTCTTGGCCAATAGTGGTCAAATTTGATCAATGATGTTTTTTAATACAAAATTATTTAAAGTATGAAAGTTATACGAAATGTTCTTTATTACAATACTTTAATAAAAGTATAAATGTTGTAATTTTTTCAAAAGTATAATAGTTAAAATTATTGTACAAAGTTCGGAAATTGTCCTAAATAGGACTAATGAGTTCCTAAAAAGCACAAATAGGACTACTACTTTTTAAATTCCCTAAATAGGACTAAACATAGATTTTCTACCCTAAATACCCCTAAGAGTATTAATTCATAATGAAATGCTTTAATTCATAATAAAATCATAAAAAAACGTAAAAAATATTTAAAAAACGTAAAAAAATTATAAAAAATTTATAAAACATTTATAAAATAAAAAATTAATTTTTATTTTTTTTAAATTTCTTTTAAAAAATAATAAAAAATAGTAAAACCCCATAAAAAATGAAAAAAATTATGGATACATTTCCCACCGCCATCCGCCGCCTCCCAGCACTACCACCTCCGATTGGTGAAATTTCTTTCACTTTTGGTAAAAAATGACATCTTTTTTTGAAAATGCCAAAAAGATGGCATAATTACTCTTCAATATGCCAACATTTTCATTGAATATGCCATCATTATGGCATTATTTAAAATGTTGGCATATTTTTCTCCGGTGATGGGAGCTGGTGGTGCTGGGGGTGGCAGGGGTGGTAATGTTTTTTTTATTAATTTTACGATTTTTTTTAAAAAAAAAAATATTTTTTTTTTAATTTTTTTAAAAAATATTTTTATTAATTTTCTATTATCTTTTTACGATTTTTAGTATTTTTTTCGATTTTTATTATTTTTGTATGATTTTATTATTAATTAAAACATTTCACAAGTTACAAGGGTATATTTGGCCAAACATACATAAATAGTCCTATTAAGGGAATTTAAAAAATGTAGTCCTATTTGTGCAATTTTGCCACTTTTTAGTCCTATTTAGGGAATTGACTCTACAAAGTTTATAACCATTAACAAAAAATGTCAATTTGATCAAGTTTCATGAGATGAGAGAGTATGACATTGGCCACATGTTTTTGGTAGAAATCTGTTTTCCAAATAAGAAAACATAAAAAGGAGAATGAATTAAAAATTAGGAAACATAAACATAAAATCATGAATATGTGCTATTGACAGTGACATGTTGGACATTGGTAATACTCCGTAGTAGTGTTACAAATTAAACATTTTTTTAAATTATTTGATATATTCTTTACTGACGCTAGAAGAAAATCATGTGATATATTCTCCCATTTCTTATAACTTTATCAAGTTTAACTGATATATGAAATAATAAAATAAAAATTGTATGATCGAAGTTTGTTCAATGAAAAAGAAATGATACAAATTTTAAAATAATTAATTAAAAGGAATAGTGACAAATTTTTGGGACAATTATGAAATAAAATATCTCAAAAGTTGCAAGAAATGGAGGGAGTATTTAATAAGAATAATTGCAAATAGAAATATCATATACTCCGTATATACTTCAAATTATATACGTAGTACATTCTACAGAATATATGTGGCTTTTCATAAAGATAAAATACATTATCTACAAATATAAATGTAATACAAAAAAATTATATACGTAGTACATTATACAGAGTATATGTGGTTTTTCATAAAGATATAATACATTATCTACAAATATAAATGTAATACAAAAACATATAGCCATTTGGGGGCCGTCCGGAAGGCCCCCAAATGTAATACTTTGGTATATAATCCCGATTGCTATTCCTGTCCGGAGTATATGTGAGTAAATGTAATACTTTGGTATATAATCCCGATTGCTATTCCTGTCTGGAATTTCCGGACAGGAGCCCCGTCCGGCCTCCTCCATTTGGGGGCCTTCCCGGTGATATTTTTTTCTCAACTTTTTTGTGTATGTTCCTTATCAAGTCTAGTTCCTGCATACCAAATTGCAGCAACAAATGCAATCGGGAAGGTCGTCAAATGATTTTTGTAAGTTAAGTGGTCCGGAAAATACATATTCCGGACCAGTTAACTTGCAAAAATCATTTGACAACCTTCCCGATTGAATGTTTTGCTGAAATTTGGTATAGATGAACTCGAGTTGATGAGGAACATACAAAAAAAATTTGAGCAAAACATACCACCGGAAAGGCCCCCGAATGGAGGAGGCCAGACGGTGCTCCTGTCCGGAATTTCCGGACAGGAATATTTGTGTGTGTGTGTGTTGTGTGTGTGTGTGTGTGTGTGTATATATATATATATATATATATATATATATATATATATGTTTTGGTTCAAATAAGAACACGATCTTATGAGAAAAATGAGAACGAATCTGGACCGTTACATTTGCTTCAAGTGAAATTCAGTGTGCATTAGATGAAAGTGTAATGTGCATGAGGTGAAATTGAAATGTGCATCACAAAGGGTACGATAGAGTGACATTATGTGCAGTTGAATTGTGCATTACGTGAAATTGAAATGTGCACTGGATGAAGCTGAAATGTGCAATATAAAAAGTACGATGTGATGTTATTTTTGCATTTTTCTCTCGCACATATCAGTTTAATCTAATGCACGCTTGAGTTTAAATTTTTATTTTGCACATTTCAATATCATTTAATGCACATTTCAGTTTCACCAAATGCACAATTTGGTTCCACATAATACAATCTAACGGTTCAGATTCGTTCTCATTTTTCTCCTAAGATCTGTTCTTACCGGAACCGCTCCCTATATATATATATGTATATGTATATATATATATATAATTATTTGTAAAAGTAATGTTAATAATAGTAGTAGTAATAATAATAACAAATAATTACATATTTATGATTAAAGTAATGATAATATGATTTACAAAAATGTGCTAGTCACTCTAGTAGTCATTTAATCATAGTGACTTATGTTCAGTTTTATACTTAAGTAACAATGATAATTTAACAATATTATTGCCAGTAACTATATTTGTTGTAATCCCTAATCCTTGAACGTCGATGCGGCTGCGGGCCTGAGGCGGCACTGTCAACTGATCACTGAGCCGGCTTTCTCCCTCGAGTTTCGATCGCAACCCCCCAGTTCGTAGGCTGCCCGCAATTCGTGAAAAATAGAAGACTGGCATGGTTCGACGCTATTGACACAGGTGATAATCTCAGTTTGATTATTTCCTTTCGGATATATTTGGCATTTTTGTTCCCCTCGGTTGCAGAGTGTTTCTGTCCCTACTAGCTTTGGCCAATTTTGTGTTGTGACTGCTTGGATGGGCTGTGTGAGCTGTAATTGCCGCGGATTGGGGAATCTAGCCACGGCCAAGTGTTGGAGATTAGTATGAAGGTTGTTGGAATCGAACTAAAAAACGATTTTGGGGCGACACTACAGGATCAGCACCGCCTGGAATTCTATTAGATATTGTAAGCGGGATGCATCCTTTGGAAGTGACTGGGCAAACCTCTTATCCCCTCCCGCTGGATGGTAAAATCGGAATGGCTTCTTTGGAAGCGATTGATAAAACCTCTTCACCCTTACCAATGGCTAGAAAAAATCGGAGTTTGGATTCTGTTCGTTGTTTTCATTTTAAGAACTCTAGTTTGATGTCCATTTATTTTAGTAACAAGTTCAACAATACCGATAGAATAGTCTACTATGATGCGGGGTTAGCGAATTTGAAGGGTCCTCACGGGCTAGTCAATTCTATGTCTCATCTAGTTTTGAGTTATTGTATTGCTTTGTCTCTTGTTATTTTCACTAGTTATAATAAATAAGTCTTCTCCTTTCAAAAACAAAAAGTGACAATGACGATATATTGTAGTAACTGTTACTCATATTTGTATAAATAAATTTATTTTGGTACTCCCCCCGTCCCAAATTGATGGTCCTATACTTTTTGGGCTCAAATATTAAGAAAGTGGGGTAGCATGACTCATTTAACCTTAATTAATTTCACTATTCATTCCTTTACTTTTACTGTTCATAAAATGAGACTTATAAATGGTAACTTACTTTAATTTCCTTACCAATAAGGGAAACAAGATCATCATTTTGGGACATTCCAAAAAGGAAAGAATCTCTTTTGAAAGAATCCCTAATAATAATAATAATAATAATAATAATAATAGTAATAATAATAATAATAATAACAACAACAACAACAACAACAACAACAATAATAATAATAATAACAATAATAATGATAATAATAAGAATTACAATAACAATAACAATAACAATAACAATAACAATAACAATAACAATAACAATAACAATAACAATAACAATAACAATAACAATAACAATAACAATAACAATAATAATAACAATAATAATAATAATAATAATAATAATAATAATAATAATAATAATAATAATAATAATAATAATAATAATAATAATAATAATAATAATAATAATAATAATAATAATAATAATAATAATAATAATAATAATAATAATAATAATAATAATAATAATAATAATAATAATAATAATAATAATAATAATAATAATAATAATAATAATAATAATAATAATAATAATAATAATAATAATAATAATAATAATAATAATAATAATAATAATAATAATAATAATAATAATAATAATAATAATAATAATAATAATAATAATAATAATAATAATAATAATAATAATAATAATAATAATAATAATAATAATAATAATAATAATAATAATAATAATAATAATAATAATAATAATAATAATAATAATAATAATAATAATAATAATAATAATAATAATAATAATAATAATAATAATAATAATAATAATAATAATAATAATAATAATAATAATAATAATAATAATAATAATAATAATAATAATAATAATAATAATAATAATAATAATAATAATAATAATAATAATAATAATAATAATAATAATAATAATAATAATAATAATAATAATAATAATAATAATAATAATAATAATAATAATAATAATAATAATAATAATAATAATAATAATAATAATAATAATAATAATAATAATAATAATAATAATAATAATAATAATAATAATAATAATAATAATAATAATAATAATAATAATAATAAAGATATGAGTAATAATAATAATTAAAAATCAGAAGAAGAAGAAGAAGGAGGGAGTTTAGAGGGTCTAATGAGATCAGTTTTTCTCTTAAAGGGTTGGTGAGACCAAAAGTTAGAAAAAGAATGGCAGGTCCAGATATGGGTACGATAACAGCATCGTTGGAGAGATCGCTTCAAAACTGCTCTTTGAACTGCCACCGGGACAGAAGCACCAGCCACGGCGGTGGAGCTGCCGCGCTCGCAGCTGGCAGGTCTTCCCTATCTCATTCTCCGGCTGGAAACTCTTCTTCTCCGGCAGGAGACGCCACTCTGGACCTCAATTCCGAGAGCTCGATGCCGTATCACTGGGAACAATGCCTCGATTTGGAGGTAATTACAGTTCATCATTTTCCGATTCACGCAAACACACTTTTATGCGCTGAATCTGAAATTTTAAAATTGAACCGAACAGAGGAATTATTGTCTCATTTTCATCATTAATTAACCTTAATTATCTATCTATGCCTTTTTCTTCTCTATTTAGCTTCTTCCGTATCTTCTTCATCGCATTAATTGCTTCCGACCTAGGTAAAAGGAAGCAGATCCTTTCATTCTGTTTTCATTTAATTCAACATTCAGTTTGAATTTAATGCGATTTTGTTTTCCCTCGCATGCCTTTAATCGTTTCCTTCATTCAATTCTCTCTGAGGATCTGCAAGTTTAGATTTACTAAAACGGCAAAAAAATGGTAAAGTGAAATGAGAAATGGAATGAGTAGGTGAGCTCAAAATCAGTTACTCGTATCATCTAATTTCCCGAAATGAGATCAAAAGTTTGATTTCCGAAATACTTTTTGTATAATCTGTTACAGACCGGCGAAGTATATTACATAAACTGGAAAACTGGAATGAAAGTGAAAGACGATCCGAGAATCACAAACGAGTACTCTGAAGAAGAAGAGGAAGAAGATGATGATGATTATTATGAAGATAATAATGTGACAGATGAAGAAACAGCCGAGTCTTCCACAGAAGAGTCGACGCTTTCATCTTCGAAGGATACCCTGCGTCTCTGTCATGTAGAGGGGACCTGGCGGCCGGAAACCGCCTCAACGGCGGCGGTTTTGGTAGTGGCAGGTTGCAAAACTTGCCTAATGTATTTCATGGTCCCGAAAGAGGTCAAAGACTGCCCCAAATGCTGCGGTCAACTCCTCCATTTCGACAGATCGGATAACTCCTCCTCCGCATAGCTCCATCATAATATATTCTTTAATTTTCTAATTTTTATTTTCTTTGCTTGATTTCTCTGATGTTTAATTATTAGTGCTTAATTTCTAATTTTTTTCATGTTAATTTATAGACTAGCTACTACGGTACTTTATGTGTAGTTTGGCTTTTGTTAAATTTAGAGAAGAAGAGAAGCAGACGCAACAAAAAAAGGTGCAATTTTTACCAGCTCCATTCTAAACATTTGTGTTCTTATGTATCTTATTTGTTTTATTAATTTATTTATTTTATACCCCATGTTCCATAAGACTTGTCAAATTTTATCATTTAATCTCTTCAAAAACATTAGCTAGCATTTTTATTTAAAATGATAAATATGTGATTAGATTTGGCTAGGGAGCAGTTATTTGGATTAATGGCGATCCATGATAATTGCAAGGATAGATTTGCGCTATTAATGCTCCCCAAAGCCAAGTCAACGAAATATGCATGTTTGACCGAGTTTAAAGAGAAAAAACAAATCTTTTGCACTTTATTTAAAATATTCAGGAGCATTAGTTTCGTTCCTTTCACGTTGAAAAAGGTTATCAAATCTTTCAAATGACATTAGATCCCCAAACTTATGGCTAACTACTCAATATTCATTATTTATTCGTAGTTTACCCGCTGATACTCTTTGTTTATATTTATCATTTTATTCGGTAAGACTTTTTTATATTGTATAAAAAAATGATCTCTTGGTAGAATAAATAATCGTAAATTACTAATATTTCATTTTGTTAGCTCGGGATGTGATTTATAAATTTTGTCCCACAGGAAACTTTCTTTAATATACTTAATACATCATTAGATTAATTAGAGTTAGATAACAATAAAATATAAGACTATATTTAGATAAAGTCAAAACCATCATGGGGTATTTCTACTATAATTTGGTTTAATTTGGTCCAAGTATAATAATTTCATTATTATCTAAATATAGTGTTAATTTTTGTTATTATATAAATCTAATTAATCTAATGCTCGATTATAGGATAAATTAGACCAAATTATATTAGAAATATGATTATTTTAATTTTATGGGCCAATGTTTTATTAGAGGTGTCATTGTTTTGCATAGCAAAAAAAAGAAAAAGACGAGAAGGGGGTAAAAATAGTGGGAAGGGGGTGTTATTGTCAGGAAGAGACAGCAAAGAGTTCAGAATAGATTCTTTAGCAACAGGAAAACAACGATTGTGTAAGTTCGCACTTTATTCTTTCTTTTGCGAACCCCGAAACCCAACATCTGTAGGGCAACACCTGCCCGCAGATACTCCCTTTCACTCATTTCAATCCATTCATTCATTCCTTTTCATATGTGTTCTCATCTTTTTTGACTCGATATATATATTCTCAATCCTTAAAAACTGTATAGAAATTAATAATCCGTTTGGTAATATCAGTTAAATAGGTTGATTCTACTAAATTGATTATGCCGATTTATGTAAAAATGTAAAATTATACCTAAAATATACTCCCTCCGTCCCTGATACAAGTTCCCCATTTCCTTTTTGGGCAGTCCCTAAATTAAGTTCTCCTTTTCTTATTTGGAAAATTATCTATATCAAAACAGTGTCAAACAGTGTCCAAACAGTGTTAAAACAGTAAAATTTATCCCCTAGTAAATTTATTTCTTTAATATGTGTGAAAAGCAACGGGAAACTTGTTTTGGGACGGAGGGAGTATTTTATTAATAAATTATTTGTAAAAATAGCTAAAATGATTCTCTAGAGTAACTTCTATCCATACGGCCCGAAAAAAAAGTCCAACTTTATTTTTTCTTATTATTATACAATTCAATGGGTGAAATCAAAAGTTACGTGTTTGATGAAAAAATTGATTCATAAACCTGATAAGCCGAAAATTAAAAATAGAATACCAAACTGGTTCTAAATTCACACTTTTTTTACAATACTTGGATAGTAAATACGCAGTATCTCTTTTATCCATACGTAGCATATCATCGCAAATTATACCGTGGGATCGGCCCACCTTGCGCATGGTGTGCCGATCCCAAACGGTGTCGTGTTGATTAATAAAAACCAGTCTATCCTCTTCCGATTTGAATGACCACGAACGATTCTTGAACTCCTCCCCAAAAATCGCAGGCTCATCATCGGTGGCTACTAGGCATGTGACAAGTTTCTATTCTTTTTTTGGGTTAGATTCTTCTTCTTATTCGTAGTTTGTTTTGGTTGCTAGTTTCTTCATATCAGTTCATCAAGCTTCGTGACTCATCACCGGGGTAGATCAGTGGAAGATTGAAATATCAAGCTTTGTTTTTGTAAATCAAACTACATGTAATATAATTAAGGTTAAAATATACTTTGTGTAATCTTTTATCCTCAGTTACATTTGATAATACATTCAGTTACATCTTTTTATAAGCGAGTTACATCATTTTTTAATACGCAAGTTACATTTGTATACACCTAAATTACATTTGCCATCTACGTGAGTTACATAAGTAATAACATGAGTTACACCAAAAAATCAACCCCTAGCTACTATTAAAACAAAACAAAAAAAGATTTTCTTAAATCATTTTTATGTCATTTGACATTATGCGAACAAACAAAACGTATTCACTATTTATGTAAAGTAATTGAGCAATTGGACTTTTTTTCATTGTTTACATTGAAATCTGATGGAGTATATGACCCAGGGACCCCCGACCCAAAGACTCCTACTACTCTAACACAGGCCCAACAGGCCCAGGAAGCACAAGAGGCCCAAAGCACAGCGGCCCAAGTGTCAAGGAGCCCACGATGCACATACGGGTGCTTTCGGCCCCATGGCTGAGGACTCCAAATCTCACAGGACAGTCAGATTTGAGCATATAGAGCTACTGGGAGAAAATTGCAGAATTCAGGAGCCTTCAGCATCTTCGTGCCCTCGGCATAAGGGTAGCCTTCGGCTACACTGAGCATCGGCTGCACAAAGCCTTCGGCCACAGGGGAGCCTTCGGTTACAGCGCAATCATCGAAGATTCCCTTTGGAGACAAGCATCCACCGCATTTAATGCGGCGTCACATCCACCCACCGCATTTAATGCGGTGCACATGCGAATGCCGGTGCCACCCCGATTGAGGTGACCCCTCGGCCGTTAGATTGTTGACAAGTGTACTCTCATCGCATTTATGGCTGCTATAAATAGCAGCCCTTATTCTCCTTGTAAAGCATGTTGAGTTCATTTAATACATTTAACTCTCTCTCTTACTTGTTTGCTCTGACTTCTCTCTAGTTATTCTCCGCAATAACCCCTCGGATAAGCTACCCCGGGTACACTATCCATCAAAATCAATTTTTTATTTCATATACCATGTATTTGACAAGTTACATTTCGACTGCACTTGAGTTACATAAATCAATATGTACTGGGACATTAATTTACATTAATTTACACGCAAGTTACATCATTCATGCTACTGGGACAAAAAGAAAAAAACGGTTATTGTTCACGCGTTACTGTTCACGCGAATTTTTTTTTAAATGTGTGAAACTACATTGTTATGGATATGGGAGTACGGTGCTCACTGTGGGGTGATACCACAGTATACGAACTCCATATCATCAATTTCTTTATGGCACTTTTAAGTATGACTATAGGATCGAATCGAGTTGCAGATTGATATTTTGGTTCGGTTTGAGTTTACTGTATAAGTCATTGGAAGAAAGTCAAACAAACAATTTCGGAAAGTTAATCAAAATTTATTTTGCATAAATATCTAGAATTCAAACAATGAATTCAATTCAGGGTGGGATGAAGTATATTAAAAGAAAATTTTCATTGTCTTGATAAAACGAAATTCTTTATTATTTCATACGTAGTATTATTTTCGTTCAGTTGGACATTACAAGATTTTTGTATGGGTGAAAATTAATAAAGTAAAATTGTACTCTATACTCCGTATTATTGAAAATTAGGGAAGGAGACAAAAGTAAGCAGAATCACAAATTATTTACTACAAAGAAAAATTGGTAAACTTATAGAAACAAAGAGAAAATTGACAGAATCTAATAGGACACAAAGAGTTATATGGAGTATTTAGTTATTTAGACAAATCTATACTACCTTCTTTCCAAAACAACTTCACCTTTTTCTTCTTTGGTTACGCCAAAGTAAACCTATCATTTACAAAAAAGACACTTTTTGTAGCAAATGTTTCGAATAAGGTTTAATGCATCAAACCTGCTCGTGATATATAAATTCAACGTATTAGTCATCTGCGATTTAAAAAATATGTGAAACCTCACCATCACCCATGTTACAGTTATTCATGCACAAAATCCCTTCTATAAACAAATTTAATTTCCAAATAAATGAAAAATGATTAGTATTTTTGTATAATTTATAAATCTTGACAAAGTTATTTGCATATTCAATAATATCGTATCATTTACAAAAGTGATTTCAAAATTGTAAACGGAAGGGCTTTTGTGAATGAATAATTATAACAAAAGGGAGTTTGACACCTTTTTTAAATCACAAGAGGCTAACGCGTCATATTTATATTTCACGAAAGGATTTGGTGCATTAAATCTATTTCTAATTCCTTTACCTTTTTAAAGGATACTACCCTTACTTTTACTTGTTTGGCGCTTATAGATAAGAAATATAAAGATTTTTTTATCTTCTAGATAAATATGTGTAAGTCAAATCTGGAAGTTATTTAACATGTTTTCCTCTAAGGGGTGCTTAGATCAACTTTTTAAAACTATTTCTACTTTTTTAGAGAGCAGAAACAATATTGAAATATTTGGATGAAAGTACAGAAGTATTTTCGAAGAATCTAAAATTCTTTAAAAGACAATCTATTAGAAACTTGGGAGGATCAGTTTTTGAAAATAGACTAAGTTGAAAATAGACTTTACTCGGGTTGAAGTTTAACTTTCATGTTTTATGCTAATATAAGCACTCACTCAATGTACCGTTAAACATCAAATTCATGAGTGGGCTGCCATATTTATAATCTTTTACGCATATAAAGCTGACTTTGCTAAGAATTGAAAATATTACTCCCTGTGCTTTTGTTTCTTTTTAATGATGGGGATTCGAAACCACTAGTCTTTGGACAGTGAAAACCGCTCGAATTTGTTAGTAAGTCACGGATGTCATACTCAACATTAAGGTCTACATAAGTGGCAGACATAGGGAGTTTAGATGGAAAAGAGATTATTCCCTCGTCCCTACATTATTTAACAAATTACTCCCTCCATCCCCTTATATTGTCCCGTTTTACCTTTTTAAGAAGTCTCACTAATATTGTCTCATTTCATATTTGATAAAGTTTGTGCGGCTGTAAATCGTTCTTACTTTATTCTTACTTTATCAATTAATATCAACCACACAAACTCATTTTTCTTAATAACCGTGTCAGTGTGTCACCCTCCTCTATACCAATATAAAAGGGACGGAGGTAGTACTAGTTAGAAAAATGTGTTAAAGTTGCATTAAATGGTCAATTTTGGACAGAACTTTAAATGGGTCCCACTTCTGATTTGGATCGAATCAAAGTGGTTTCGGATTTCCATTGTTAAGCGTTTCAATTCGATATGTGCTACACTCAAAACGAATAACGGGTGAATGAGAAATTCATTTTCGAAGTTCACTTGTTGAAATGAAAAAAACTGGGAAAATGATAGGTTTCTAGTGTGATTTATCACACACCTGAAAATTCAAGGGATTTTCACCCGTTTATAAAGCTCACCCTCTTTGAAGGAGTTAAGATTCCTAGGTGGAAAGGATCTCTTCACGAGCAGGAGGGTGCGAATCAAATCTCATACAAAAATGTCGTTCCAAAACTTATCTTTCATAGATATGATTTAATTTTTGTTTCTTCCTGTAACATTCCTAATTTTTTTCACATCAAAACTGCTGGGAGAGAGCGCTTGAACCGCTTCTGATCCGCATCAGAATTGCTCGGACCAGAACTCTTATGCTCCGCATCAGAACTGCTTGCATCACAACGCTTCTGAAACGTTAAAGCAGTTAATGTCTAATGTTCTTCGATCTCCTTTAACGCGTCTATAAATAAACATCTTTTGACATATTAATCCCAACGTTCTGGTCATTTATGTCCAATGTTCAGGTCCATCAAAGCTCACCTAACACACAACAAATTTGTCCCTATATATAGTTGACAGGTGATTTGTAACAATACACGAACTAACACGAAACTGAACACAGTTTGCGCGTACTTTATGAGCTAAAAACGCCTCCAACTTTCTGAAAATTCCTCAATGTTCAAGTTTCGTTTCCGTTTGCTAGAACAACCGATTGTGTGCTCAAACGGTTGCACGTAACCAACGTATCCTGGAAAAACAATCGCTGCAACGCTACTAGCACCGTGGGAGGCAATGAATACGTTATAATAAAATTGTGTGTTGCACAAGTTTTGGCTTTTTGTCCCTTCTTCTTTTTGTTTTTCTTGACTATTTATTCATTTATTTAAATAAGATCTTTGTTTTTTTATAAACACGCTATTCACCCAACACTACTCTCGTATAGGATTAACATAGTGAATATCGTATGGAAATGAGTTGTGTGAAGGGGAGAAGTGTGTAAGAATGCGCAAGAAATATTGTGAATCATAAATTATTTTTCAAAAAAGTGAAATGAAATATCATTTTGAGACAAACAAAAACAACTTGAAAAAAACAAGGTTCAATAGTGAGAAAATTAATGCATACAACTATAGAAGGATTAAATAAATATTAAAATTTTAGAATAATTATACCTACTAATATTTTGGAGGGGAAGATGGTAGCCCCCACTTGCCTCCTTTTGCATCCATCACTGATCTTGATAAAGGGACCAAACTCATGACTTAATGAAATAAAGCAGGGATGAACAATTTGATTTACTATTCAGTTTTTGTTGAGTGAATTGCGTGTTTATCGGAAAATAAAATAAAGTTAATTAAATAAAATAGCCAAGAAAAACATAAATAAAAATACGATGGATACGAACAACCGTTTGAGCACACAAACGGTTGTTCGAGCAAACGGAAACAAAGAAAGAATACTGGAGGAATTTTTGGAGAGTTGCAGGCGTTTTTAGCTGAAATCGTATGTGCTAATTGTGTTGTATCGTGTGT
Organism: Cuscuta epithymum; assembly: GCA_945859915.1. NCBI lineage: Eukaryota > Viridiplantae > Streptophyta > Magnoliopsida > Solanales > Convolvulaceae > Cuscuta > Cuscuta epithymum. The sequence continues at coordinate 4,643,143 of CAMAPF010000967.1, read as the reverse complement.
GTTGTTGCAAAACACTTGTTAGCTATATATATGGATGGATTTGTTGTGCATTAAGTGACCTTTAATGGACCAGAACATTGGACAAAAAATATCCATTTTAAGATGCATTAAAGGAGAGGAACGTTGAGCATTAGAGGTTGTAACGATTCAGAAGCCTTCTCATCCGAGCAATTCTGATGCGGAATAGAAGAGTTCTGGTCTGAGCAATTCTGCTTTGGAGCAAAGGCGCTCTGTCCGGGCAGTTCTGATGCAGAGCAGAAGCGCTATCTCCCAGCAGTTCTAAAAAACATAGAAACGTTACGGAAAGAAACAAAAATTAAATCATTTCTTTGTAAGATAGATTTTTGGACGACATTTGATCGGCATCCCCTGCGCGTGAAGAGAGCCTTTCCACCTAAGAATCTTAACTCCTTCAAAGAGGGTCACATTTATAAGGGGGTGAAAATCCCTAACTTGGATATTCTGGTGTGGGGTAAATCACACTGGAAACACATCCTTTTCCTAGTCTTTCCATTTCAACGAGTGTACTTTGAGAATCAATTTCTCATTCGTCCGTTATCCTTTTTGAGTGTACCACTTTGACCCGACCCAAATCGAAAATGGGACCCACTCAAAATTCTGCTTCAAATAGATCCAACAATCCCCCACATGACTGAAAATTAATTTTCGAAACTTAGAAAAGACACGAAGATAGGAGGACATGACCGTGTTCATCGGATGATCCCTGCATACGGAGAGGTAGGTTTTATCCTTTAAACCTTCCGAGATGTAAAAACATGTTTATTTATTGGCTGTCTAGTAGACTCAATTGAACTATACTGTTGTGTAAATATTGACTTAATTATTTTTACCCAGGAACCTTTCAACTTTGTTCCGTTCTCATGAGTATGTCCGTTTTGGCCATGGGTCACCGTCCTGGAACAATTATATTCATATTAAAAGTTATTAGTAGATTTTATTAGTGGGTGATTAATCAAATTATGTGTCAGACCTAAAATATTGGAAGGTCTATTAAAATAGATTTTTGGATCACCTTATTAATTATAATAGTCGCCCAATAAAATGAAAGGGATGGCATATGATATGATTGACCTAAAAATAAAAGGAAGGGTGATCCATGCATGAAGTATTTTAGCTCAAACTTATTTTAAAAGGTAAGAATAAAGAGGGGGTTATTTTATTTACAACCTTCATATTACTAAATTCAGCCATAAATTAAATATTAATAAATAAAATTAATTCAAACATTTAATTTATCCTTATAATAGTTTGATTCGCAGCAGTCGTGCTTCAAGATAATATTATATGCGCAGCAAGAATCACAGATTGTCAAGCACTCCATCCATCATTCTTGAATCATAGACAAGCATAAATTACTCTGCTCATTCATTTGTTCAAAAGGTTGAATCCCCAACACCAAGGGCCCCCCCACGCCCCAACGAGACAGAGCACATGCGAGGTTGTAAATCACGGTGACTCTACCAATTATAACAGTGGTAGACCTTATACCCGTGCGCACCAGAGGCCCAGCCCAGCACACGAGTCGCTGCAGGTTTCAATCCTTGATTATTTGTCCAACTTTCTCACCCTTTTACCAGTTGAGCTACCCGTGCCAGTATCCTCTAAAAAACAAAGGTGAGTTCATCCTTGGTCATTTGTCCAACTTTCCCGCTACTCAATCATTACTTTGCTTTAAGGTGAGTTCATGATATTCTAAGGAGATCCAAATCAAGTCCATTCAACTAGTTTCTAAATACTACCTGTAATCCCTCCCTCCTAATAAAAGAGTCATTTTAAAAAATTTAATGTATGCCAAAAAAAGTGGGCTGCATTTAGAATTGCCCTAAAGAGGGGCTCCTTATCCTCATATCAGATAGCTCATACGAATGGACCCCAAATATTATGGAGGAAATAAATTATGTTGAGACTAGGCCAAATTAAATAGGAGAAGGTTGGGCAGCCAAACATAATTAACCCATCTTACTATTATTAGCAATAATAAGGAAGGGTCCATGCGTGGGAAATAAAGAGATCAGATAAGGGGCTTGAGAGAGCAAGGAATCCATTATAGGGGTTATTGTTCTTCTATTTATATAGTTTGTCTATATGGTTTTGAATAAAACATATGGTGCATTCTTAAGACAGTGTAAAATAATGGTATGATGTGTTGATAATTAAAATCCAATCAAACATATAGATTGCTTTTCGTTCGAGGAGCCAAAAGCGGCCCAGCCTTGGATGAAAGCTGGCCGGACTTTCATTCACTGTCCAAGCACTTCATATTGGATTGTCAATGACCGGAGGTTTAATTACGAGGCATGGAGAGTGCAGTTTAATTTGTTGAGTATACTTTAAGATGAGGATGATAATTGATTGTATATGTGCTTTTTTTTTAATATATGCTTAATTATAATTAGTGAGTTAAGTTAATTTATTAGATTACCTAAGTAATAAAAGTGCGATTTTGATGGTTGAGAATGGTATGAAGGTGTTTTAATATAATATGAATTGCATATATGAATATAATTTAAAATGATTTAATGTTGTATGTGAGTGATAATGCGTAAGGAGACGAATCCTTGGAATATTTATGAATTGAATTGAATTGAACCATCGATATTACTATGGACTATTAGGATGTTTTCTTTTGGACTGTTTTCAGTCCCAGACCAGACCAGACCAGACTTAAACAGTCCAGACCAGACCAGACCAGACTTAAACAGACCAGACCAGACCAGAATTTCTTAGTTATAAAATACACAGAAACCGGACGTTTACCAGACCAGACCAGACTTAAACAAACCAGACCAGACCAGCAAATTTCAGTCCAAAAGAAAACATCCTTATTCAAATAATAATTAGATAGTTTCGAATTGAGGACGAGTCATGTTACTACAACCATGCTCGTGTGAGACGGTGAAGGCACCTAAGAGATAATATGTCAAACAATGATTATGTACAGTCCGGGAAGTTGTTATAAGACTAGTCCGGGGTTCAGGATTGTATATATACGAAGTATATATCAATAAATGACTATAGGATTATGTTTAATCTATAGTTGAGTATTAGGTATAGGTATTAGAGAGATTGACAAGGGTAGCATGAGGAGTGAATGTTATCACAAACAAAGGGTGGACTCCGGTCTAGGTAGCGGTGACACATATATATGGACTTAAAAATACCATGAGTAGTGGCGCCATTATTCATGAACTATGAGTGTGGCCACGATCGACTAGCAAATGGCGGGGAGGATGATTGATCGGAGGGATACATTTAGCTCCGGGATAGTGACAAAACTTATCATTTGATATGACGAGATACCATACCCCGATAGTGGACCCAATTACGCTTCAAAGCGATGCATTAAGTTTCATTAAGGCAGTTTCCTCAAGAAATGAAGATGATACTTCATTAGGAATTTTCTTGAATGAAAATTTTCTTTTTTGGTCTCTGTTTGATATGAAGTAATATGATATTCTTTTCAAATATGAATTAGAGATTGACATGAATGAATATGAATGAATACGAGATTCATTTCAAATGAAATTCTTCCACTGAATCGGGTTACCTAACAAAAAAGAGTTTTGACTAAAAAATTGCATATTTCCGCATGAATTTGTACTGTTTATATGATTCGTATCCGAACCCTGGACAAATTGATAGGGTATCGGTTTAACTCATATATGAACTTTATAGGGTATCGGTCAAAATGCCTACGAATCTTTCGTGGGAAGTTCAATAAGGGATGATTTTTACGTTGAACTTTTTCCTCCTATGATATCATCAATTTTTTTTAGTTTTTACACTACTAGACTTTAACTAAACTATGGAATGTTTTCTCTAGTTATTCCCACCATCCGTCATCCTCAAGATCTTTAAGTAACCAAATTATCACTCTTTTCGGGCATTTTTTTTGAAGGAATTTCGGGCATTTTTTATATCCATACTTTTTTTTGTTCACAAAATAATTTAACAATAACAAGCTAAAGAGTTATATAGGTTTATGTAGTTGTCCCCTGCTCAATTCGAATTTGACTTCCTAGAGGTACTTTTTTAGTCACCCACCACACGCGTCACCCATTGAACTTGCATTTTATGTGACAACTTAAATGGTAAAATAAGTGCATTGAATTCAAATGAATTTTCAACTCACCCATTGAACTATAAAAAAGTTGATCAGATTACGATAAGTCGATCACGTGAGCCCACGTTTTATGAGATATTATGCAATCGGACATAGAACTGGCTCATGGACTTTGGAAAGTAGACAACTAGTAGATGTACTTACCAAACATGAGAAAGACGTCCTAAGATAAACACTCGTGATAAGGATAACATATATTGTTGGTTTGATCTTGATGAGCTACTCTTCCTTAGCTTATCTCAATGTCAACAAATATTCCATATGATCCTAAATAGTTGTTAAACTCTCTGGTAGATGTTCCCCGGCATCTACCCCACTGATTTTGGTGGTTTACCTTCCGGGTTAAAAAAAAAATAGTTGTTAAACTCTCGTATTGGGGTCTTTTCAAATTAATTTCACGTTCTTTTTAATAAAGAATCGACTCAAATAGTTACATTAATATTTATACTTTAATAAAACGTGCGGTACTAGAGAAGTATGAAAAAAATCTACCTTTAAATGTTACATTCCTAAAATGTGAAGTGTATATACTCCTACAAACATATCTTAAACCACGCAACATAGTACTAAGTACTAAATACTACGTAGTATACAGGAACATAAAGGGTAATATATGTAGTACTATCCTCCGTATCATAATAGTTGCAACATGAGAATTTACACACTATTCGTGTACTCTACTTTGACTACATTTTATTCATTAATGTATATGGATTATTATTTTTTTGAAAAATATTGTTGAATTCATCTCATTACAAAGTTTCATAATCTGATTTTTAAAAGTTTTTTGCTAATAGATAATTAAATATAATGACGGTTAAAGTTGTGAATCAGCAAACGTGAAAAGTGAATGTTGCAACTAATAAAGAACGGAGGAAGTATGTACTACTAAATACTAATCAATATATTTAGAATGTGCTAGTATAATTGAATCCCACCCAACAGCTTTTTCCTTCTCAATAAGAAATTAAGTGAGGATCATTTTATTAATATTTGAAAAAGACGCACAGTTGGTGAGTTTTGCTTGAGTTTTTTTCCAGAATAATGTCAAATAAAAAAATACTACGTATTTCCCAAAGTAAGGTTGTGTTTAAACTACTTCCCAATTTGCTGTTGCTAAACTCCGGTGAGACCCGCGAACTAGTTGGCGGTGTATGCATACTCCGTATTAAATAACTGAACACGTAGTGCGTACTACGTAGGAATGTAGCAACCAACCAATGACAAGAGTTCAATAATAATCCTGGGTCCCACCAATAAAAAATCAACTAATTTTTAAAATTGTTGCACCTTTTTTATTTGAGTATTTTCCCAGAATAACACTAAATAAAAAACTATTTCCCAAACTAAGGTTGGGTTAAACTTATTTCCGAAAATGCTGTTATGGTTAACTCCAGTTAATAGAACCGCCGATTTGTTGTGTGAGAAGTACGCTAATGGGCGCAGGACAAAGGGATGAACAATCGTCCTGGGTCCCACTACTAAAAATTTCTTTCTTTTTTTAAAAGTGCAATGACTTTTTAAATTTTACTCCGATTGTTATAAAAAATATATCATTATTTATAATTTTTTATTATCTTTCATATGACATCAATATTACATATATAAAAATAATATAATAATTACTCACTTTAAAAGAACTTTTATTCTTTAAAATACTATAACTTTTTTATTTGTATCCCAATTTACAAAAAAAATATCATAATTACTAACTTTTTATTATCTCTTATATGACACCAATATTACATAGATAAATTAAAAAAGTAATGTAGCACTTAACAAAACTAAAGTGCTATAACTTTTGATTTTGTATTATTGCGATTGTTACAAAAAATATTTAAATCTATAACTTTTTATTATCTTTCATATTACACCAATTTTACATTTTTAAGGTAAAAATAATAATATAGCGCTCTTAAAAACTTATGTGTTTTAGATTGTTACTCTGAATATTACTTCTATTTTGTACTACTCCTGTTATTACAGAAAATTTATAAAACTTCATAACTTTTATTATCTTTCACATGACATGAATATTACATAAATAAAATTATAAAATTAATTCTATTAATTTAATACTTTAAGAGTCGCACTTTTATCGTACACGCTATTTATCCGAGTGATAGTTTAGAACAAAGCTACACAAATTCAAATACAAAGGTAAATAATAAAATAAAATTGATAGCTAACATTGCAGATTACTAGTGTGCATGGTAAATAACGAATTTAAATTGCACAAATTAATAGATTGTTTTTTTATATTTAGGATATTGATGTTGTATGGAAGGTATAAAAGTTATGAATTTTGATATGTATTTTGTAACCATTGGAGCAAGTTATAACACTTCAAAAACAGAAGTTTTTTATGGTGTTAATTTTTTTTTTCATTTTTATATATGTAATATTGGTGTCATATTAAAGATAATAAAAAGTTATAAATTTTGATATACTTTTTCTAACAATTCGTGTACAAATAAAAAAGGTGCAACAATTTTATTTCTAACAATTCGTGTACAAATAAAAAGAGTTTTTTTTCTAATTAATGTTAATTAATTAATTAATTACGAAATTAGGGCTGAGTTAAAAGTATTTACCAAAATACTGCTGGATTAACCATGGTCGGGGTAAGTCGCCCAACGGTTGGGCGACTTATAAGTCGCCAAACGGTTTGGCGACTTATAAGTCGCCCAACCGTTGGGCGACTTACCTATTAAATAGGCAGACGGGTTGGCTCGCAGACAGAACGCGTTTATTCCCCCAAATCCCCCCAAACCTCTGCTGCAGCGACGACGGACGAGCGACGAGCGACGAAGGACGACCCATCTCCAGCTCCGGCGAGCCTCCTTCTCCGTCGACCCCATTCCGGCGAACCTCCTTCTCCATCTTCATCTCTCTTTCTTCTTTCTTCTAGGTAAATCAAAATCCATTTCATCTCATTTTGAACCTAGGGTTTTGAATGTTAAAAATTTCGAATTTTTGTATTATGAATTGATTGTGAATTCAGTTGTTGTGAAATGTGGATATGTATGAAATGTTGAAATTTGATTTTAAATTGATTGTAAATTTTAATGTGTATTTTGACATTTGGGCATTTGGATAGACTTGATTTTAGCTAAATTTGGATATTGAAATGTAGACGTACTTGAATGTAGTTATCAAAATTTGGGTAGTTTCATATTGAGATGTGAATTGTTGGTCAATTTCGACTTTTGAATATATTACAATTTTGGTAGCTTTTTTATTTAGGAAATTTGAATGTGTATAAAGTGTGTATATTGATGCGTACTCAATTGAATTTTGGACAATGAATTGTTATTAGAATATGGATTTCTCAAGCTTCCCAATCGTGTGTCATTGGGGAGGGAACTATTATGAGGATGCTGGGCAAATATGCCATGAAGGTGGCAGAACGAGCTTTGTCATGGTTTCTCGTGGCGCTTGCATGGTCGAGATCCTTCAAAAAATACATGCAGCGACAATGATTCATCCCGGCCGTTCATTGCGGTTGAAAATGAAATTTCCCATGAACGGGGGAAAGTACATGCTTATGCCGCTCATTGATGAGCTAGCTATAACAAATATGTGGGGCATAATTCAGATGGAGGATATGTCGTCGCTGGAGGTATACATTGAGGAATGCTTTGACGCTAATGCTACTCAATCGACATCAAATGCTGGTGTATCTAGGCATGATGTCATTGCAGGGGTGAATGCAGGGAAGTCGTCAAAGGTTCCTGTACTAGACATGGTTATACAGGAGGATGGCAGGTATTTGCACAACGGTGCATCATTTGTGGATGGGCAGGGAAGTGATGATGATGCAGACGAGAACATCAATGGTGACGACATGACAGAATCTGATGAAGATGATGGTGATACTGTGACATCAACTGCCCCGTCTAGCCACTTCACTAGAATGTATGATCTCCCTGAAGGTTTTACTGATGCGTGGATGAGTGGATCAGGTGAGAAAAGGTTTACCCCCGATGGTGAGTTTGAGGTCGGTCAACAGTTTGACAACAAAGAACAAGTCATCAATATGGTGAGCTTGTATTCTATCAAACGGAACCAATTCTATCGGGTGATAGAGTCCGACAAACACAAATGGGTGGCACAATGCAAAAGGAAGAAAGAATGTCAATGCCCCTGGAGAATACGCGCCACAAAGAATAAAGGCAACCTTGACACCTTCACAATTGTGCGTTATTCTGGACCTCATTCTGCTTCTTGTGTAGGCAACATCGACACTACAGATCACGTGGCCTTGACATCAGAATTCATCTGTAAAGATGTGGTTGACATTATTCGCACTGATCCTTCTCTTAAAGTGCATACTATCATCGAGATGTTGAAGGAAAAATATGGGTATACGGTATCTTACCGGAGAACATGGATGGGGAAGCAAAAGGCCATAGCACAAATATTTGGCGGTTGGGAAAAGTCATATTTCGAATTGCCCCGTTTCATGACAGCGCTCCAACATTCTAATCCAGGAACTGTTGTTCAGTGGTACCCACCCCCCAATGGTGCGACAGGTTATATGATGTTTCAAAGAGTTTTTTGGGCATTCAAGGCATCAATATCTGGTTTTAAGCATTGTCGACCCGTACTTACTATTGATGGCACACACATGTATGGAAAGTACAAGGGCACATTGCTCGTGGCCATGAGTTGTGATGCGAACAACCAAATTTTCCCAGTCGCCTTTGCAGTTGTTGAATCCGAGAATGGAGACAGTTGGCCATGGTTTATGGCATGTATTAGGCATTTTGTGACTAACAGGGAGTTGTGTGTCATTTCAGATAGACATGGAGGTATTGTTAGGGCAATGAATGAGGTTGGAAGTAATTGGGAGGAGCCTTATGCGCATCATAGGCTATGCATCCGTCATCTTGCTTCAAATGTGCACACTCATTTCAAAGACATTCATTTAAAAAATCTATTTGTGTGGACCGCACGGCAACATCAGAAAAAAAAATTTGATGGTGGGTTCAAGAAGATAGGTGAAATGAGTAGGGATGCACTCAGACATGTCCGATACGTGACTATGTGGGATAGGAGAGCTGAGCTAGCCGTGGCTGGGACACCCACATATGTGCCATCAGTTTCAGGAGATTACATGGGATGGTACTACAGCATCACTCGGTTGTTTGTGTCTCCTTCGTTCAGACTCCCTACTCATCATTATCAGCCTAGCTCATTGGCATTGCATCTTACGGTGAGTATATTACTAATTAGTAAAGTAAGTCATTTTATTTATGTAATACTTGTATGTATTTGAATGTAATTGTAATTGTGTTTCGTATTTCAGACCCGAGCTTTGCAGCGCATACATCAGCGGGCTACTGCCACTGTGACTGATATTCCTGATGTGGACATGTATGGACAGACTCTGACAGGCATTGCCTCGTTATGCTCAGATGTCTTGGGTCGAGTAGACTACGGACATCTTATACACATGCCCGCATCTCAGGAGATGGCATCCACGTCTAGTGCAGCCGCGGGTTCATCATCCCAGACGCAACATGAGAGAGTGGTTCTTCAACCACGACAACGCCGTAGGCGTAGACATGAGCAGCAACATCTCCATGACGAAGCTGATGATGGGAACTTGTAGTTTGTCTTTTGTATTATAGTTTTTCTTATGCAATAGATGTTGTAGGAACAATTTACAAGTTTTGATGTATTTTCTCTTGTTAAGTATTCTATGTTGTATTGATGTGTTCGAGTATGAATATTACATGATTATTTGTTATGGCATATATGATGATTGAACTGTGTTATACCGGTTATGATTTGAAAGTTTTTTAGCGGTGTTTATAAGGTGTTTTTTATGTTGTTGAGAGTATGTGATTATCATGTGTTGTATCTAGTTTGTAACACTTCAAAAGGAGAAAGGAGACCTTATTTGTAGCAAACAGATCGGTCTGGATTGAACCGGGGCGAAAAACAAGCTGATTTGGTGTTTTAGGTAATAGGCACGATCGTGCGTAAGGAAATACGCACGATCGTGCGTGGCTGGCAGTAGCTGCTCGGTTGAAACCATATTTCAGGGCAAAGTCGCCCAACCGTTGGGCGACTTATAAGTCGCCAAACCGTTTGGCGACTTATAAGTCGCCCAACGGTTGGGCGACTTTGTCCTGACCACGGTTAAGGCCCAGCAGTATTTTGGTAAATACTTTTTTTCCAGCATTATTTCCGTAAATAATTAATTAATTAACATTAATACGGAAAAAAACTCCGTTTTGAAGAGAAAAAAGTATTAGCCATTTACCATCTAGTGGCCCCCAAAAAAGTCTGAATTCACAACTCAATGGCCGGTGGTGGCCCCCAAACAATGACTCGACAAAGTATGTGGGATATTGGAAATAGGCGGATCATGTTGTTAGACTTGCTTCCATAGCTGCTCTTTGGTGACCAGGTTTCTGGTTTATATTTCATACTAGTTTTCACACGATTATATAAATGCCCAATATATATTTTAACTCAAAAGTATGTATATTTTTTGCTCAAAAGTATGTATATTTTACAATTTACCATCACATTTGTCATTAAAGGGCCAACTAAGAAGATTTGTAACATGTGCATTATAAATCTCTACCAGCAAACATTTGCAGCTATATTTAAGTTATGGGTAGACAAATCAGCTCGATTTGATCAAATCTAACTAAACTGAACCGAAAGTGAATCATATACGTAGTAGTATTTTGATTATTTGAGTTTGATAGAACTTCTTCCAAACCGTATACAACCAAATCGAACTTAAAAAATCAATAAAATCTTAATATATCATCACAAAATAACAAATTTGAGCCGAATCGGACTGAACCAAACTGAAATAAAGTATGGTCTTGTACTCTTGTAGTCATTCTTTCAATCCATTTTCTGCAATTAAAAGATATAAAATTGGAAAGGGGCCGATAATAATCCCCTTTCCTGCAATTAAAATGCAAAATTGAGTTAATAACCACGCAAAAACTGACAAATAACTAAAAGATAGAAAATTGTGGTCACAGATCCGCTCCTCACATCTTGCAATAAAAATTATAATTTTTGTTAGAGGAAACGGGGATAAGATGATCATCGATTACAGTCATGATGTCAGTGCAAATTGGAGAGCTCAATCTCTACCTTCTGCATATACTCCTTGAGACCTTGATCCTCTTCACTTTCTATTGGAGATTTTAAAATGAATGGAAAACCGTCAAATTGACCCTCTAAGTATACCATAAAAATCAATTAAGCCCTTCAAATAAAGAAACACCCAATTAAGTCCATCAACTATACAAAAATGATCAAGAGAATTTAGTAGGTCAACTCTCATATAACCGGCCATCTGCTTATGTGGCCATCCAGGTGGCATAATTTTCTCCATTTCTTTTCTTCCTTCATCCCGCGGCACCAGCCCTCCCCCCTCTGTTCTTCTTCAACGCACCCCACCCCCTCCTTCTTAAGCCCACCTCTCTTTTTTCTTCTCATCTTCAGCCCGCCCCAGCCGCTCCCTTTACCTTCGTTCTTCTTCTTAAGCCCACCCCCTGCCTTCTTCTTCTCCCACCGGCCACACCCCCACCTCTCCCCGGCCTCGTATTTCATAGTCATTCAGAGTTTAAAGACTAACTCATTCATTTACTCTATTGTTCCTGCCCATTATAAATATCAAATCTTTTGGAGAGAAGCATTTCCAATTTCAATAAGAGGAATATGAGATTTGTGTCAGATTAAAGAGGGTTGAAGAAGAACAAGGGATGGAGTGGGTGGGCTTGAGAAGAAGAAAGGGAGGAGGGGTGGGGTGGGGCGGGCTGCGGAAAAAGTAAGAAGGCGAGGTAGGGTGGGGTATGATGATGGAGGTAGGGCTGTTAACGAACCGAGCTTTTATCGAACTGTTCGAGTTCGAGCTCGGTTTCGAACCTAACGAGCTGAGCTTAACGAGCTTTCGAACCAAACCCGAGTTGAGTTTTAAGTTCGAAAAAATAATCGAACCGAGCTCGAACATAATAGTATTCGACTCGGTTCGAACTAGAGCCTATCGAACACCCTGAAATAATAAATATAATTTATATGTAATCAAAATTTAAATATAATTAGTAAGATTTTATGAATTTAAATATGATTATTAACGAACCGAATACTTATCGAATCATTCGAGCATGAGCGTATTAACGAGCATCACCTAAAATTTTATATTCGACCATATTTATCGAGCTTATCGAGCGCTCGATTCTAACATTGAACACCTATCGAGCCAAACACGAGCCTCATTTGTAAAGCTCGTCGAGCTTCGAGCTCGAAGCCGAACACCATTAATTCCTTATTGAGCCGAATTCGAGCTTCAGGTGTTCGGGCTCGGCTCAACTCGTTAACAGCCCTAGATGGAGGGGATGGACCGATGGACTAATGGGGTATGCTTGTTCGTATGAGAGGAGAAGGAAAAAAAGATAAAAAGAAAGGACAAAGAAAAGAAAAAGGATTTAAAGTATGCCGCATGGATTGCCACGTAGGTACATGACCGGTTGACTAGGAAAAACCTACTAAATTAAAAAATTGATCTTTTTTGTATAGTTCAAGGACGTAATTGAACGTTTCTATAGTTGGGGGGTTTAATTGACTTTTATGGTATACTGCGAGAGCCAATTTGACAGTTTTCCCTAAAAGGAAACTAAGATTAATAGAGAAAAAAACTCTAGGATGAACAAAACCAAACTCTAGTTCAGACCATATCACCATATTGAAAACCACCAAACTATACATTTCCTTTCGGATGCTTTTTTTAAAGGAAAAATTGAAAATAATAATCCCAACTATTGCCGGTCCGCTGAAAATATCTCAACTATTGATTATTTTTGTATAATCCCAACTATATAGACTTGTTGAGGGGTATTCCTTCAACCCTCGGGTCTAACACGTAAGCCCAAGAGTTTTGAGTGGATTGAGTGTGTGAATAAACTAGCCCAACAAACAAGTGCGATGGATCAAGGGAAACAGGAAATAGCAAGTAAGTGATTAGGTATTATTATCTGTTAATAACTCCCTAATACAATACTTTCGCTAAGGCTCGTCGGTCGTTCGTCTTACAAGGTAGTAGAAGTGCTGCGAGTAAGGATGCTATAGCTAGAGTGCTAAGAATAGAAAGTTGCTAACCCCTTACAATGAAATAAATGCTTCTATTTATAGCACCAATAGGCAGTTGGCTACGCTGATGTGGAGGACCGTGGATGGCTGGTGTTCCAACCACCAAATCTTCAGCATTAAATGCACTTCCCGCTAGAATCTAGGTTTCCCGCCTAATTAGTGGGGACGTTCGTCCAACTGGGGAGGTGAGTTGCTCCTAGTGATTTTGCAAAGGGTATTGGGCCGTTCGTCCCCTGGCCCTTGGGGATTTTCGCCATGTGGACTGGATTGCCTCCAGCGGCTATGGGCTTGCTCTGACGACGTTCGTCGTCATTCTGGTGGCCCGTGGGCCTGCTCCCTGTCGACCGCGTAGACGTTCGTCGGGATGGGCCGTTGAGCCCGAGGCTCTTCTTCAGACATTCGGCCGCGTGGACGTACGTCCGGGTGAAGGGGTAAATGGGCTGAACCTCAACTTGGGCCATTAACCCAACAAGACTGTCCGCCAATAATGGTCCATGACCAGATATTACCTCTATAAAAAGTGAATTTTAAATAGAATTAAGCGTAAAAATTAAAAGTTGAGATTATTTATAGAAATTACTTGTTATATCTCATCTCATCCACTTTAGAAACTACAACAATTTATTCATAGGGACCATTATTGGCGGAAGGTACCTAAAGTTGGGATTATTCTGGAATAATCAATAGTTGGGATTATTATGAACGGACCGCCAATAGTTGGGATTATTACTATCAATTTTTCCTTCTTTAAATGCTTTCAAAACTCTTTGGTGTTGGAGATAACACACGTTGAAAAGAAGAGTTTTCACTTTTAAGATTGGGATTTTGCAGACATTTTAAATACAGCTAATGTAGCTTTGATAATTGAACTAGAATTTAGAAGCCACGTTTTATACTACTCTGGTAAGTTGATACTGATTGAAAATATAGTGTTGTAATGTATCCATTTTACTTAGCTGTTTGTATGGATATTTATATGAATATTCTATTTAAAATGTCAAATTTCAACACTTCTTAACATTCATTGCTTCCTCAAAATAATTTGCAAGTGTCCTACTCAATATTCGTTTTGTACTTCACTAACCAGTAAATACTAAAGATTGAAAACTTACCCAAATGAAGTCATTAACCAAATAACAAAATCCATTGATAGATATGTCAGTAATTTATCTAGGAATAATGTTTTATGACATCCTAATAAGCAAATTGCACAAATTTAACACGGGGTGTCTTAGGAATTTATAAAACAATGGGCCGACAACAACATGGTCACAAAGGCTTAAGCGGTTAAGCCAATAGTACATAATTAGTTAATTACAAATATGTGGCTCACTGTGAAACAACAATATTATAGAAATGAGTTGGTAAAAGAGATAGATTATTCATTATTAAATTTAGAAAGCAAACATAATATTCACTTTTTAATTTATTTTATTTCAGTTTTAAATTTATTAATTCCTACTTTATTCATACTATTCACTATGGACAACAACTTATGAGATTATGTAATCAAATGAAAGTGAAGCCCATATGAACACATTCTGCCAAAACACATCATACCCTTGAACTAAAACCTGATAGATAGTATATAAGATTTTAAGGATTAGAAGATGCCATTTTGAAACATACAAAATGCACAAGATAGAAGAGTAAAAGAATTTATATTTTATTTACCTGTATGCAACAAATGATTTCAGAGGTTGAATAGAGCGGTTGAACATTTAATTTTTGAGGTTACGTTGGCCAAAACTCAGCAGTGAAGGGGGCTACTGGACTTGGTGCCGGTGGCCTTATATGAAGTCGTCTTTGTTGTCCTCCTCCTCCTATTATCGCCGCTGGGTGATTCCTTAGTCGCGTCTGGCAGACAACCCTTGCTAGAGGGCTCGCAGGAGCGCAGACGCCTCACAGCGCTTATTGAGGCAGACCACAACTCTTCCCCTATAGATGTGTGGCCTGCCGATTTTGCCGACTACATACAGATTTTGCGAATTAAGAAGTTTGGAAATCCATTTCCTTTGCTAAGCTATGAAATACACAACCCATAGTGTCGAAAATAAGCTAGGCAAAGCATACTGAAAATAGCCTATATTTTGTTTGTGGAAATGCTGGAAATGCTATTTAGTGTTACAGAGCAGAAGAGGTGAAGATTGAAGACGTCATTGAGGACGCAAGGTAGATGAAGGGAGATGAGACGACAGCTTGTTAATGGGTGTTAGACGGAAATATTTTAATACCATATAGACCCTTACCGTCATTCGCTATTATAAGTATATACGATTTGGATCTACATACAGCATAATCTATGTATTGGTGATAAGAAACTTCAATCTTTCATATATATGACTCTGGCCAACTCTATAGGGTACAATCTAATACTCCCTCCGTCCCAAAAACAACTTCACATTTACTATTCATTGGTCAACTTGAATCACTCCTAATCTTTTACTTTATATATCAAATTTTTATCAAACTTAAATTTTCTTGATCAGGCTTTGTAACGGTTTTAATGTAGTTTCTGAATATGTAAATTTTATTTACTAAAAATAATCCGAGTGTGAACAGGGATCGAGTTGCTTTATCGCCAGTCAAGCATCGTAAACCGAACGGGAAGTTATTTTTGGGACGGAGGTAGTAAGAAATTTCACTATGGTTTTCTAGACAAAAACTTCTCAATGCATACGGAGAAATTGGCTCAGACAATTCACAATCTAATATAGCACTCTTACGATCTAGGCCTTTACGCTCTTATATATTTTAAAAAGATGATTCCGATTTTCTTTAGTGTGTGCCAGCCTGAACACGGGGATATCGAGCACACGGGGATCCCTGAACAACTTGAGCTTCATGAATAAATGATGACAAAAGAAGGGAAAAGACAAAGTTCACTCAGGCTTGTATTCCTTCAACTAATTGAGAGAAATTTTCAAGAATAATATTACGACTTTTTGTATTTTGTGAAAGAGAAACAACCTAACGGTTACTTCATAAAATCTCCCATCAATTAAAGTATATCTTTTCTTCTTTTCAAAAGATCCAGAAAAGGGTCTCTCCTTGAACTGGTAAAACTGAATAAAGCAATATCTACGTAGAACATCCTACAAAAGTTATTGAGCAAAAAAAGAGGCTTCTTGGTCTTAAACAAAAAAGTATCGCAGGTCCATCATATGAGAAAGGACAATATAATAATGACAATAGAAACAAAAAATGATAAACACAAAGCAAGGTTGATGTTTGTTTTTTTGCAAACCCAATCAGTAAAGCATAAAAGACGTGGACATTCTTTTATCATTAAATTCACAACAATTTGTACCTAATTCCTACATTTAAATTGATTCAGATCTAAGTCAAACCCCAATGAATTTCAAAAGGTCTAAACGTTAATCCATATCCATACCTAATCAGATTCTAAGGATGTTTTTACTTGGACTGTAATTTGCTGGTCTGGTCTGGTCTGGTCTGATCTGGTCTGGTCTGGTCTGAACTGGTCTGGTCTGGTCTGGTAAGGTCTGGTTTCTTTGTATTTTTATAACTATCCAAGTCTGGTCTGGTCTGGTCTGGTCTGAACTGGTCTGGTCTGGTCTGGACTGGTCTGGTCTGGTCTGGTCTGGGACAAATTACAGTCCAAGTAAAAACATCCTAAGCTTTACTTGACTAATCCACAACAACAACAATATAGGGAGCAATTTAGGGATCGAATTCATAATTCACAATTCACAATTCCCAACAACCTGAATTGTAACAAACTAAAGTGCTAAAGTTGAATGCCAAGAAGTCATAGTATCCACATTAAATAGCATATCACAATTCCTCGAACTAAAGTTGAATTCAGGATTCACAATAACATGAAAATTCACAGCATGTAAATTCCAAAAAAATCTAGGGAGCAATTTATTCGAATTCATAATAGAAAGCCTCCAAATTTCCAGAAATAAAGGAATAAAGCTAAACCAAATAAAATATAACAAACTAAAACTAAATACATACTTGAGAAATGGGAAGACCAGCGACCCAGCGAGCAGGCAAAAATGGAAAGAAAACATATCGGATCGGATGAACAGATGGGAGTAGGCAGCGAGCAAGCAGCAGGTTCAAAGGCTTGGAGCACTGAGAGACGAAGAATACGAATGATGTATTCAAGGCGACAGCGAGAGACGGATCAGATGAACATATGGGAGGAATGACAGACGGAAAGAAAACGGAAGTTAAAGTCCTTTGATAGAGTACCTGTGGTAAAGCGTATTGTACATATCAATTAAGCCAGCTGATACCACCAACATTTTTTCCTTCCCTTAAATGCCCTAACCTTCATTGGTGTTTATAAGATTTTAGATTAGTCAACTTTTTTACAGGACGCATAATTTTTTATTTCACGGGTTGAATTGTGTAATAATGTAACACCGTCCCCAAATGTATTTACTTTTAAGTAAATAATGTAATGAACCTTAATAAATGATTAATAAATTTACGAAGTTGTAAGTTTTTATTATTTCTTTCGCGTGGGCCATTAACTTCGGTTTTGACTGGGCACGGGGATTAAGATAGTGGGAAATGTGTGGTGGAGAGTTGTGCAGAGGAGAGAGAAATGTGTAAGAATGGTTGTGAACCACAAATTCTTTGCCAAAAAGGGAAAGAGGAGATAAATTTGGGACGGACCGAAAAGGAAAGAATGAAGATAATTTCGGGACGGAGGGAGTATATTTTATTTTACCCGATAAAATGAAATATGTTTAAAACAGTGCGAAAAATACAACTTTCGGAGCTGAATGTACATTTTGGGACACAAAGGGATGACCTCCCACATGATGGGGGCCACCCCACGTTTTGTGTGCTGAGTTAGACGAGGAAATGGGCTGGTTGACTTGTAAGGAAAGAGGATGAGGTGATGAGCATCAAAGGTACACCCATGGACCCCATTTTTCCTCACTCATTGTCAAAGCAAGACAAAAGAGTCAACTCCAACCCCCCTCACCCCATTATCTCGGCCAGACCATCCAAGGAAGAGAAAAGGGGCTCTCAAACTCACCTCCATTGCTGCAAATTCGATCTCAAGCATGAGTGCTCAAGGGAGGAAAATTTAAGAAGGAAAAAGTTAGGAAAAGTGTGAGAAATTAAGGTAATGACCTTATAATGACTTTTCCTTTACATATGTAGAAAGATGGGTTGGAAAGTGATTCAAGGTCCAAGAACAGACTTATAGTCAAAGTTACCGGTTCGCCGGAAAATAACCTTTTAGAGGTTGTTTGTATTGATTAATGTTTTATGATTTTAAAACCTTGTTAGAAACTTGATTAAGGTATTTCAAGGGCTTTCATGAAGTTGAAAGAGTCGTCGGAGTTGTCGCCGTAGTTCAACCGAGAGGGGTAGAACTTCATAGCGCTAATTCGAGGTGAGTGGACGGCTTAATGTCTTATAACTTTGGGTTAATTATAGCTTACCTAAATAAATGTTATATGTATTCATAATGATGTTTAAAAGATATTTAAACATATGATTAGCCAAAGTGATTAGGCTTGTATGAAATGAATTACTTGAATATACATGAATTATTATATGAGATTTCTATGAAAATGTATGCTATGCTTGAAATATAAAACAAGCATAATATGAATGATATTATCTACATACACGTGGTGATTAAGTTAATATGAATAAGAATTGAAACGACAGTCAACAAAAACGTTGACCGGTTGATAACGGGGAAATCAATACCGGTTGGTATTAGTTAATTATAAATTGATATAAGTGCATGGCTTTGCATGGATTGAGATACATAGGCTTTATGAATTGATTTAGCCTTAAATAAATGAATATGATATAGACTCTATCTAGGTTGATATGAGGTTGATCATAGGATTATAAAATGGTGGAGGACCCAAGGACCAAAGAGTCCTCAAAACTCATAAGTATAATGGTGGAGGACCCAAAGACTAAAGAGTCCTCAAAACTCATATGTATAATGGTGGAGGACCCAAGGACTAAACGTCCTCAAAACTCGGATCATGAATTGGTGGAGTACCCAAGGATTATGTTATCCTCAAAACTCATAGATTTTGATATTGAATTATGGACAAGGAGGAGTCCTATACACTCATAGGTATATGGGTGGGTTGGGGTTTTTAGTCAAGGATATTGACTATTACTATTTTTCCTAAATGAAACGGTGATCTATGGATCAAGTATTTTTTAAGTGTATATATTAATAAGTATTTCATCACTTGGGGGAAAATGACTATGTATGTATCACCATATGTTTAGGTCTTATACTTGAAACGCTAGTTATTCTACATTTAGCCTGCTACTCGCTCGGTACTTGTACTGGCCCCTTCAGGGGGCCACCATTTTCAGGTTGAAGCTAGGGCTTGCTACTTGCACCTTTCCACGGGTGGCATGGGCGGATCTATATTGGGGCAGGGGTGGGCTCCAGCCCAGCCCAGCCCAATTTATTTTTATTATTATAGGTATAGGTTTAATTTCCAGCCCACCTCAAAATTAATGTCTAGCCCAACCCAAGCCTACCAACTTTGTAATTCTATTTGATTATTAATTGAATATTTTCAGTAGATAGTAAAATAGTTTTTATTTATTATAAATTTATAATGATTAAAGATAGAATTAAAGATTAGAAAATGATTTATTTATTATGAAATTAAAGAATAGAGAACAATGTACTTACTGTTTAGGCATGTAAGAATGGATTCCAAATCTCAATTCAATTTTAAAATTGGGAATACTTATTAGTTTTATGTACATCGACTATTTTTACTTATTAGTTTTATGCTTTTATAGAAGTATTTTAATTCATATAAATAAATACTAAAATCTTTAATAATCAATAATAAAATTATAAATCGCACTAAAAACATTAAAATTTTAGATATACTACCACCAATGTTCTAAAAGGCGCTAGTCGGGCGTCAGCCTAGTGCTTAGCGCCTAGCGCCTAGGCGGCTAGGCGGGCGCCTAGTCGGGAACTAGTCGGAGACCTAGAAATTGCATTTTTATCTATATTTTTGCATAAATATGCTAAGTAATATTGTATTTTTGTGTGTATAAAATACATATATACATATACATTAACAAACATGAAAGATAGAATTATCACATTTAATCATACGTAGTATATGATAACTAATCACTTAACTTCATTATGTTATATTAGGTATATATACAGACATGTATGGTTTTATCTTAATTGACAACTTCATTTCTTTATATTCATGGCTAAAGTTATAGTACATATATTGCTTGGAAAATTAAAATTAAAAAGTAATGTTCGACGAATCTAGACGGCCTAGGCGGCCGATAAAGCGCTCTAGGCGGGCAACTAGGCGCCATAGGCGGCCGACTAATTCACCTAGACGGCAGACCAATTAGTCGGAGCGCCTAGACGAAAATCGGGGCGCCCGACCACCGCCTAGCGCCTAGGCGGGGACTAGTGGGGCGCCTAGAACGATTTTTAGAACAGAGACTACCACCGTCTCGTTTTATTTAGCCATCTTTGACTCTTTAGTCAAAGATGGTAACTCTTTGATCCATCATTTTAACTCATGTATTAATGTGAAACTTACTAAATTTATACTTTTATGATAAACTTTTTAACAAAGAACATTTCCATTTCATTTTCATATTATCAATTTTATTGTATAAATATATAGTCATTCAGAGTTTAACTTCTTTGACTTGAAAAGCCAAATTAATCTTAATAAAAGTGGGCGGAGGTAGTATATAGTTTATTTCTATAATTTATAAGTTACCAATATGCTCGAGTTTAGCTTGAATAACTATTCAAACTCAAAGAAATAACGGCTCGTGTAAAAACAAACTATTTAAACTAAAATTTAGCCCGTGTTTGAGATTGAAGCTCGTTAAGATTTGGTCATTAAATTAAATTCGAAATCACGATCGAACTCGAATAGTTCGAAAAAAAACTCAGTTCAATAACTATCAGTCCTAAGTTAAACCTTTTGTATGCAGTAACAAAAAATTTTATTGCTTAGCCCACCGCACCCCTCATTCCTGGATCCGCCCTCGACGGGTGGTATCAATTCAAGGAAGACGTGGTTCGTGCTTCCTTATTTTCTTTCAAACTACAAAACATTGCTCATGGATATTTTACTTATTACAAACTACTTTTGGGCTTGCATGCCCATGTTGTTGGCCTTATGCAGCTTATGACTTACCGTTGAATATTTCCGCTATTCATTGGTTTTAATGTGATGTTGTTATGTATGTTTACTACTGAGTATGGATGAATTATTTTCTCGAACGCCTTATATGATTAAGTGAGGTTGACTCGTGGGTGACGTCACTTAATTATATGGCGGTTGCACACGCGCTTAGACTGTGGTCTGGGGCGTGACAAATAATCAAATTAAGTAAAGTGAGATTACTTCTCTCACTGGGTTGACTGAAGTTACTATAAAAGACTTTTAGTTGTTTTTAATATATATTTTTGTTTATTTTTTTAATAAAATATATCTTAAACACAACTTTTTAATAAATCAGTTGAATCAGCCAATCTAGCTACTCCACCTCAGAAGTTTATATATTTCAGCCAATTGTAATGTTACCAAACAGGCCAAATTGTATTGACAGTTTTAAAAGGAGAATTTCTAAATCTATCTTAATATAAAAGGAAAAGATTTTTGTGAATAGTACTCCCTCCCAAAAGTGTCAACATCAAGGTGGGGTAAAAAAACTTATTTACAACATGTAAAAATTATACAAGCTTGGGGTAAAATGTTAAAAATCTAAAATCTTTGAGCTGATTTGCTCGGTTGTATTGGATTGCTGGGTGGTGGGAATAGTTGGTGGGAATACTTTTTTCCTATTGGCTAATGTGGGTGGTGGAATAGTGCTTAATAAAATTCTATTGGTTGGGGTGGTGGCAAGAATAGTGACCAATGAAATTTCATTGGTTGGTGGGGTGGCTGGAATAGTAGCTTTGATTTTTTCCAGATTTTCTAGCTCACTTTCGTTTGGTTGGAGATGAACTAGCAAGTGTAACTAGATCTTGAATCTCCCCTATAAAAGACCCCTGCCCGGAAACCTTCTTCCCACCCCAAGCAATTACAGCTTATATATTCAAGTTAAGTTAAACATCTTTTGACAATGGTGGGAATGTGGTCAATGATCTGTCAGATAGACCAAACCAAGACGACATGGGCAATCAAGGCAAGGGCCGCAAGGGTCTATTTCAGAGGCGGCAGTATCCTTGACACCATCAGATGCAACTTTGCCTTTCAAATTTCAGAGGCGGCAGTATCCTATTATGCCTTCATATGCAATGACAATAAATAAGAGCCAGGGTCAGTCTTTGTCGCGTGTCGGGTTGTTGCTTAAAAAACCTGTGTTTACCCATGGACAGTTGTATGTTGCAATATCAAGGGTGACCAATCGATCCGGCTTGAAGATTCTAATTGTAGATGATCATGGAAGAACCACAGACAAAACACAAAATGTTGTGTTCAAAGAAGTGTTTAACAATGTTTAGATTTAATTTGAAGGGATATATTTACAGCATTTGGGTTTAGACGTTGTTGTGTAATCGATTTGGACTTTGAATTATGTTGTGGACTCCCATCACAGTCATTATATTATTAGTTTCGTCAATATATTCCGATGATATGTATTTGCATCATATGCACAGATCTGTTTGTCAATTAATATGGGTTGTCAAACATCCAACACATGAAAATCTAAAAAAAATAGATTCATGCCGTGCATCGCACGGGTATGATACTAGTTAATGAGAGCAAAACACTACGTACGACTAATTCAAATTGTATTGACGGTTTTAAAAGGAGAAATTCTAAATTAATGAGAGCAAAAAACTACGTACGACTAATTTTTTCAGCCTCATGATCAGGGCCGAACCTCTTGTTGAGGCAAAGAGGCAATTGCCTCAGGCCCCAATTTTTTAGTAAAAATTATGGGCCCATAAATAATTCTATGATAGTATTATATATACACAATTTTTGTATTTCATATTGAAATAGCAAGAATACAAATAATATCAATCAAAATAATATCATGCAATATGTGGGTTTTAGTTATTTTTATGTAAGCATATAAATTAAATTACTGGGGAAAAGAGTTAAATAGGTCCCCGAGCTTTCATAAAAAGGTCAAATAAGTCCTTATTTATGAGCCTCTGTCCGGTCGTCGCAATTTGGGGTGGTTCCCGGTGGAATTTTTTGATGAAATTTTTTGAGCATCTTATTCATCAAGTCTAGTTTATCATACAAAATTTCAGCTAAAACTTCTACCGGGAACGCATTCAAATTAATTCTTGAAGATAATATCGCAGTTAAAAGAACAGTTATCTTCAAGAATTAATTTGAATGGGTCCCCGATTGAAGTTTTAGCTGAAACTTGGTATGAGTAAACTAGACTTCATGAATAAGAATCTAAAAAAAATTATCAAAAAATTTCACCGGGAACCGCCCTAAATGGCAACAGTAGGACAGAGCCTCCAAAATAAGATTTTTATTTGATCATTTTTTGAAAGTACGAGGACCTATTTGACACTTTCCCAAATTAGTGTTATGAATCTTAATACCCAAATTTTACATTACTCAAGGCCTCAAGGGCCTTTTACAAAAAATCGACTCGGACAAAAAAATGTTAGGATCGGCCCTGGTCATGATAACAATAATATCTGTATGGGACACATATAACTATACCGTACCTTAACAGCTAAACTTACTTTTGTTGAACTTTCAAGATGATAGTTGAAGTAAGATGGTCGTTAAGAAGTCAGGTGGCTTTTGGGTGAGGTAGATGCTACCTTTTTTACATTTATTTTATTGAAAGTCTTATACGTACTATATAATGTGAAGTATTTGAATTATTGTATATAATGCAATTGAGCAAAACCAAGACCGAGTAAAAATTAAAAGCCCATTCAGCGATCCATATTTTCAACTTATTAGTTTTATCGATCAACTTTTTTTATCAAACAATTAACTTTTGATTAGTTATAATAATCAAGATAAGTACGATTAAAGTTACTTTTCTAACTAAACTTAACTCATTCAATCAATTTCAGTGTTCTCAAATGAGCTCTAGTACTACTTCCGTCCCACTAACATAGGGACATGAGGGAGTGATACGGTTATTAAGAAAACTGAGTTTATGTGATTAATATTAAATTGAGAAATAAAAATTGAATAAAGTAAAAAAAAATTAGAGTAACACAAATTTTACCATATTTGATATAGGACAATGTTAATGTGATTTCCCGAAAAAGAAAAACGGAACAATGTCAACGGGACGGAGGTAGTGGTGGATTCGGGTCGGGCCACCCAGCCTTTGGACCGGCCCGGCCCTCTACTGTGCGGAACCGGGACCGGCCCGGTTCTCGGGCCCGGGTCCGGGTCGGGCCTAGGCCCGGGGAGGGGTGTGTGTCCGGGCTCGGGTCTTACATTTGGCAAACCGGCCCGGCTGGGTCGGGCCCGGGTCTGGGCCAAATTGATTTTTTTTTTTCATTTTTTGGAGTTCCACCCGGGGTGGGCTTGATGGTTAGGAGGGGTTTGGGGGGGTGAGGGGGGGTTCAGGAAAGCAAAAAAAACGGAGGCCTGGCCCGGCCCCGGACCGGACCCGGTGGCTACCCGGCCCGGCCCCGTACCAGACCCGGTGGCTACCCGGGCCGGTCCCGGGTCCACCAATTCTGAACCGCCAGCCTGCCCGGGCCTAGGCCCAACCCGGACCCGGCCGGCCGGCCCGGCCCGAATACACCCCTGGACCGAGGAAGTACTGTTTAATAAATAAGATACCCACTCCTTGAGCATGTATTTTACTAAAATGCATCTTCGTTCATTAAAAAAACATCTTTTTACTTCTTTTGACTTTTGAGTGGTGATGAGTTGATCGATTAGACTCAGGAATTAGGATATATCGAAACCGATCAAAATACTTTTCTGAATCGGTAAGAAACTTCCAATTTGTTAAGATTGATAATTCAACTATCTGAGTTTCAGGTAATGAATTGATAAAATTCCATTTTTTTCGGAGAAAAAAGCCGAACAGAAACTGAAACTACTGGTCATATTTTGGAAGAACTGAAATTGATTTAAACCAACTCCATTCCAAAATGAAAATCGGGCAAATCCAAAGTTTTTGCCTACTTGGTTCCGGTTAACATACATATCAGTGAATAATTCTATAGCTATCTTTCAAAAGAAATTCTATAGCTATGTTTCTCGTTTAAAAGAATACAACTTTTTTATAATTCTAAAACGGGGGAATTTGACTTTGCACCCACTTTTTGGTTGATATTGGATTTTGCACCCCATTTTCAAAAAAACTTTGATTTTGCACCCCATTCCACTTAAAAATCCTTTGAGTTCGCACCTGATTCAGAAGTTTTTCTTCACAAAATATTATGTGTTGGGGTGCAAAATCAAATTTTTTTCAAAATGGGAAGCAAAGTTCAATATCAACCAAAAAATGAGGTGCATAGTCAAATTCACCCTTCTAAAAATTTATGCAAAAGTATACTCCAATATTTTCTTTAAATTATGCTAATTCATATTTAAACAATTAAAAGTATCTAAATAATGTCGATTTATTTCTTAGAAAAAAGGATGCCAAATAAATATAAATTAAAAAATGTCCCAAAAAGTACCTCATCCAACGCCTACAAGATCACAAAGGAATGCAAATTTAAGAATATATACCAAT
The DNA here is from genome assembly GCA_945859915.1 of Cuscuta epithymum. Classification (NCBI taxonomy): domain Eukaryota; kingdom Viridiplantae; phylum Streptophyta; class Magnoliopsida; order Solanales; family Convolvulaceae; genus Cuscuta; species Cuscuta epithymum. The sequence continues at coordinate 4,617,186 of CAMAPF010000967.1, read as the reverse complement.
ATAATACGTTTATCAGCATCATTAGTGCATAAATGAAACAAATTATAGAATAGGTACAACGGGATAACATTGCTTTGTAAGTTGTATAAAAAAACAAATAGATTAAAGAAAAGTGACCATTTTGATACGGAGTACCCAACGTCCCAACGTATATGTATCAAATAACTAAATAATCCATGAATTGTGGTCATTAAAATGTTGAAACCCAGATCAACAGTTAATAGACAAAATAACAAACGTACGTAGAAGATGAATTAACAAAACAATATCTTAATTGAATACTCAGATTGATTTGTAGATGAAGTACACAGTATTCAATCATAAACCAACGTATGAGAGCTCTGAGATAATAATGCGGCAGTAATAATATTCGAACTCTGATAGTTCGCTACCTACGTCCCTATTTATAGGCATGATAGTCGAACTTCTAATTACATAAGAAAGCTCATATTATTGATTAAAGTCCAATAATAAAATCTAATTGACAAAGATAAATAGAATAAAATTGAACACAATAAAAATGTTCTAACATTAAAAAAGTTTCAGGTTGAGGGAGAAGAGAAGAATGAAGTGTAACAACTTCTAAGTCCTAACAAGAACCTATTTAGAGACTTTTTATTTCGAAAACAATGGTGCATTTGGCAAAGCACTCTTTGGTAACAGATGTACTTGAAGAGATAGCACACAGTACCCGATAGTAACAAGTTTAAAGAAGTAAGACAGTAAATATAAATTGGCACATAATCTTATTGTTGGAATATACAACTAAATAATTGATAGTTTTGATCAGAAAAGCCTAAAGAAGTAAGACAGTAAATATAAATTGGCACATAATCTTATTGTTGGAATATACAACTAAATAATTGATAGTTTTGATCAGAAAAGCCAATATTTCAGAGTATTCTAATCAATATTTCCATGAGACACTGGGAATAATAATATTTATAATGGCATTGAAAGTGCTAAACCAAAATACGTATCACGTGTGAAATGAGCTACGCATGAAACTAGTATGTACTAAGATTAACGAAGCCTGTGGATACTTTGCTTCTTGTTGATAAACCACATCATCCTGTGAATGCATTTGCAGAAAAGCAATGGGTCACATAAATAGAGGTACAAAGATAATACTGCTATTAAACTCATTGATTTTAACCAAATGAAAACCTTGATAACAAATACTTGTAATGCAAGATGCAAAAAGAGAGAATGAAACTCAATGTCAAATGCTGTGGAAGGAGCAGTGAAAGGGAAAACAAGCATTCGGCATACCAGACACACCAAGAGCTTCGGCCACACTTTTGCTAGAGTATTCGCCACAAATTCCTCTGAATGTGTCCATCAAAAATTCTCTCTGGTCTACATTCAAGAGCTTTTGAAGACCTCGAGCCACCATTTCCATCTCAGGCTAAAGATACAAGCCAAGAACGAAACAAATATTACTCCCTCCATCCAAAAAAAGAGTGTTATTCATAAAGGTACACTTTTAATTGCTGAAATGTAAAACTCTTGTAAATTACTGTCCTGATTTTCTTAATTTATTAGTATGTTGGGAAAAATTCAGAATGGTTAACTTTCTGGGAACGGTTTTTTTTTAAATAATTTCATTTATAATCAAAGAAAAGTATCTTCTTTTTTTTAAATGTGACTTCATCGGAAGAAAATAAGATCTGACGCATTGTTTTTGGGGATGGGGATAGAATTTGCTAAAATTGCTGGATTTCCAATATATAAAGAGCATATGCAATGATACAGTTTCCTTTTAAAAGACTAACAAAGACATTTGGTAATGAATGACCCTGCTTGGCTAATGAGGTAGTAACAAAAAAAGGAGTAGCGTGTGCTTGGTCTTCTCAATCCCTATAAAAATGTAAGAACTAAGAAGTGAGTGGGAGGGGTCTCAAGTCCTGAGTCTCCAAAAAGGGGGGTTACCCCTTTCATGTGTAGCCCAAAAACAGATGGCTTGCCCTTCATATTACCCATGGCCTATTGAGCCTTCGTATTGTAAGTTATCTCTCTCCAAATAATCAACAAAGAAATAGTAAGAATGGTGCACTATTTTGGTCAATCTACTTGCTTCAATTGGAACAACTTTTCCAAATGAAGTCGAGTATTTCATGATGTCTTCTCTCGTATAAACTGACAACCAACCTCAATGTGCTTAGACCATACATAATACCCCGTGTTTGATACAATGTGCGACACGGTCATAACATATCAGAGTCATAGGTTGGACTTCCAAAAACTCAACCGTAAAAGATGGTATACCCAGATCATTTTGAATGTTCTAAGGGCATTACCCATTTATTTGTCACTTTTTCAAAATATTCAATTTGCACCAAATAGAACCCACTACCCAGATGTGTGAATCTCCTATCTCATGGACATCCTGCCCAGTCTACATCAGTATATCCAACTTTATCTACATGGCAATGGATTTTATGGATCTACCATTTACCAATACCTAGAGATTTCTTTAAATATCGCAAAAATTTGACACTAGCATCCCTGTAGTCTTTACATGAAGACTCTAGATATTCAATCACCGCACTAACTTCAAACGAGATAATTGATATTAGTATGTATGGGCTAGGAAGCACGGAAACAGCATTCCTCCTCCAGTTTCCGTCCCGGAAACGGCATTTTGAACCCATGTATAGTCTTTTGAAATACTCTAGGTGTCTATAGATGTTTTTTATAAACTTTAGATGCGTCTAGGAGTATAGGTAATGCGTGTGTTCGGAAAAGGGTGTGGTGATAAATGAAATATGAAATGAAGTTCAGCTGTTTAACAAGAATCAGCATTATGCAGGGAAATAAACGTGAACATCATCCTCATACTACCTCCGTTCTTTTTTAGTTGCAACATTCCCATTTTCACCCATGAACTAGATTACTATGACGCATGAACTGGATTGCTGTAATGGTGCATCTCCAACGTTGGGTCTACCCAACTTGTGTTTTTCGATCATTTTGATGGAGTACTAGGCGGAAAACATTGGACAGGCTATTCTAGGAAGAATGAGAAGTAAGGACTCCCACAGAAAAGTGGGCAGGTGGCTACCAGGTAGTTCACCTGTTACTGTTAGCACGGAAATGAAGACCTAATTGACTCTTGCCATAATGCACGATTTTTTTTTCAATAGCTTCAGTCATGACCACATAGTTCCTTTTCTTGGTCACGCAGCCATTTGATTTGTCTAGTTAAGACATCAATAATGAGGGAACATGCATAGACAACTGTCATCAGTTCATGTATACAAAATAGCACTAGGAAGGTGACCTTCAAAACCAGAAATGGAATAATCCATCTTGAAAACAAAGTATACATACCGAGTACTCTTCAGGGGGGAATATCTTGTGGATAAGACATATTTTCCTAAGTTCCTCAACAGCTCCTGCATGTCTGCTTTGCATTTCAAGGGCCTGAGATTTTTAAAGTAGGTGTGGGTAAATGCTCATGAACTAGTTACATCAGTCTTAATATTTAAGGATCTTCTCCTGTTGTAAAATACTCTTAAAATTCAGATTGTGAACAAATGGTACTTAGGTAAGTATCAATAGTGACAAGTTAGCTGTTTCTAAAGCTTCAAGAAATTCAGAGCTTAGTAATTGGCGCAAAAGACAGTAGGCCTTGTTTGGATTGATTTGTTGATCAGAACCGAAGAACTGAAAATTGAATTACTGTGACACATGAACTGGATTACTGTGAATCTGATAACATCATGTATGGAATGACAGTGCAATAGAGCATTCACCCAAGTTCCTAGAAAAGGGGAAAAACAATGTATAGTGTGGAGGTGTGACATGCATCCTATATTCTTATTCAAGAAATTGAAGATACGCATGAATCAGTGAAACCCCAGACTTTCTGAATACAAACATGGGTAATACACCTAATCCCCAGGATTTACCTTTTTCCCGGGAATCCAAAGCCAATCCAAAGGAGACCTAACATTTTGCTGATCCTAACCCAGAGAGCTTACCCATGCCTGCAAAATCCTGGACCTTGTATGTGCAGCGACAGCTGCAGACACCATTCTTGCAGCTCTGGTGTTTTGAAGGTCAATATTATCAGCAAGCTCTGCAATGAACTTCTGCACATCCTCACCATCAATGTGAATAAGGCCTGGTCGATTCACTGTACTGCACAATTTTGAACTTCATATAATTTTGAGAAATTGAGAAACAGATGATACATGAAGCATTGAATGCATGTGCAAGAACCACAGATAGTATACCTTTCGCAGTAGTTCAGAACATAATCAACAGATGTACGGTAGAGAGAATCTCGAGCATGTTCAGTGTCAAATGAGACTCTCACTTTAGATGCTTTGCATATCCGCCGTAACTGTTAGTGCGAGATGAAAAACAACAATACCTAGTTACCTACTAATGCACATGTTGTATGTTTGGTATACTTTTTCCCAACCAGATACAATGAATCACATATTTCAAGAAAGAAACTAATCATGTGGTCTTGAATATATGTAACAAGTCACAATTCACAAAGTAAATCTAATTTGCGAGAATACAGTCTACAGCAATGAAACCAACAAGGAAACAAGTAGTAGGAGACTAGGAGTGCTAAAGCACATCATATATACTATTTTATATGAAACGTGGTTGCAGCCAAATTGGTATTGGCAAAACTTTAATGGTAAATGAGGGTTTCCATATTTGTGTGGTGCACTGGTGCTTGATGTGCTACTCTTTGCAATGTTGTTTCTGTTCTAATCAAATTATATGCTGGAAATGGAAAGAAGCACATAGTAATAGCTGGCAGAGATAATATATTCAGTATCTCTTGGAATTTTTTCATATGTCATGTACTTGTCTTAAAAAAAATCAGTTAAAATTCACTGTTAGATTGAAAACAACATGTTTGCTATTTCAGAAATGAACAGCATCACAGTACTCTCAATGAATAATGAAAAAATTCCATTTTCCACCTCCATATACTTTCTAGATGGCCTAACTTCTCTGACTTCCCTCCATTACAGTCATTTACCAAGGTGGTCATTAACAAAAGGCGTAGCATACAATCTGAACAGACCCGTGGGATTGTATTTAATAGGAACATGGCAGAAATAGCAAGACAAAAAATTAGTTAACTCTGTTTATACATATATTTAAGAACAAAGAAACAAATACTCTGAGGAGGCCAATAAATACTAACTTGAATTATATCACCCACCAAAACGTCCCTTCCACTCATTCTGTTGTCCAATATGGCTGGAAATCAAATTGTAAGCTGTGGTTTAACAACAAAAGCAAGACCATAATATTGATGGAAGCTTTAGAAGAGACATTCTCATCTATAACAAACAAAAATGCATTTCATAATTTCACAAACATTAAAATAAATTCCTTAAGGGTATATACCCAACTGCCACCCCATCTCACTCTTTCACTGTTTAGTTTTTCACACTGCTTCGAATTTCAAGAGTCATGATCACTGATCAAGTTCTCAGCATTAATGATAAGTTTCATAAGAACATAAAGTTCTTTGAAGTTTGAAAGGAAGAAGGTTCAAATAGACATTCAATTAAAGATGATAATGTTGCTGAAAAACTAGGACACACAGGACTCTCTAGGAGAAACCAAGGAAATCACAAAATTCTCTTGACAATTTTTTTTATCTTAACAGTGTTTTGTTGTAGACTTATCTCATGCAATCAACACTAAAAAGTTAGTTGTTGACTTGTTGTTACTGTTTAGGATTTGTGGAAACAAAGTTTTAAGAGCAGTTCTTTGGTTTTCATTAAAAACGTCAACTTTAGTGCTTACTGCTTTTTTACTTCTTTCTACTGCGTATTAAAAATCAATAAATATTCTAAGATTACTTTCAGAAACAAGTAATAAATCTAGGTACTTAGTTGATTTAAGGCTTATTTGTAGAAAACATGCTCTGTGATTTCCTCTGACTTCTTCACAGAGTTAAAAACCAGTAGGAGAATTAACAGCTAAAAAAACTTAGCTAAAGGTCCATAATAGACATCCCATCAAAGATGGCACATTGGATATATAAAATTGAAATCAGTTCCAACTTCTAAGCACCAGCTAAATGAAATTATGAACTCAGCTGCAGTGTTCATCAAGAAAGTCATTGGATCCAGAATGTGTCACAAGCTTAATTGAAAAGGAGAAGGAACAAGGATCCCTTTTTATCCCAAATTGAGATCCTGAACTCACTAGGGTTGGGTTTGCTTGAATGCCAAAAATCTCTTTGTATTTGATAAATGTTTTCTTGCAATTCTCCCATAGCAAAACTTCTCGACATAAAGGAGTATACAGAATCCAATACAATACTCTACTAATAAACAAGTAAGGGCCAATATTCATATGCCAACAAAATCACTTGCCCAATAACTAAGATATTCTGCCATGGTATAGAAAGTAAATCAAAATAATAATCCTAATCAAACAAAATTTCTTAGACATCGAGGAACCATACGCGCTGCTTTGCTGCCGCAAGAATACCCTACGCATCTGGTGCAGCACATAACACAGGGCCAATTAAGACTTGTCTAGCACAAATCAATTGATCTGGCCTGCCCTTTGCCATTACTGCGATTTTCAAAGTGCAAGAGTCAAATGTGAAGAAGAAAATGCAATGACACATCGAGCTCTATTGGTATGGCTAATATGAGTACACCATTTATGGTTCCCTATATGATTATGTCTTGTAAGATTACTTTCAATGAAAGGTTTTGGTGCAATACCTTAGAAAAATCACAGAGATGTGAGACCTGATGTGCTTAAAGGTTTAGTAGATCACTTTTTACTCTAAAACCCTATTTTATATCTTAAACCCCCTCTAACACCCAAAATTGCTCCCCTCAGATCCAAGTTGGACTCAAGGCATATAAATTCAAGTGGTGCTATAACACTCACTACTACTGCCATAAGCACCCTCTATCCAGGCTACCACCAACCGTTCCACTACAGATGTTCTAGACTTCTAATAGTACATTAGTACCCGGCCACCAACAGCTCAGTTCTAATTTTCTATTAACACATACGTAGTATATAATTGTATATGGTACATTTATCCACTTCGAGCACTTGTAATTATAAGTATATGATGTAGATTGGTCTTGAAAACATATATGAATCCCTGCACACATCTGCTAGTAATCACAATCTTAATAATTGAGTAAATGACGAGAAAGAGCAAAATCAGTGTAATGTTTTCAACATTAAAAAACATTGTTTTTTTTAATTCGTAAGGGAGTTTACAAACCTCGAACCAATTTATTGGCCACTCTTTGATTCTCCTCCTGATACTCAATTGGTCCTTCGCCAGAACTAGTTGTGGACGGCCACCATTGGGGCAATCTATTCATACAGCTACTTCTTTTTGAATACTTCTTTCCTCTAATCCAGTCTGAAGAACCAAGTATATTACTGTCTTTACCATTATTACTTTCGAGCATGTTAATTCTATTCTTGTTAGTCATATCATCAGTTGCCTCCCTCTTCGCAACCAACACCTCTCTCCCACCCAGACTCCGATCCCTTTTGTACACCGTATGCACATTACCTGCTGGGTAGTTTCTTCTAAGTCCAAAAGCTAATAGTTTAATGAAACCCTTAAGAGTGAAATGAATAATGATACTGGAAAGGAACAGAGTGCCTAAGAAATCGACAGTGGACCTGGGGCAGGATATCACCATCTTCTGAGTCCGAGCATCAACGCGAACGAGAGTCTGCAGGTCTTCTACAGCGTCGAGACCAGAGTCAAGGAATCCGGCGAGCTGAGACTCAATACCGTCCCTGAGGCGGTCCAGGGGCGGGGCGGGTAAGCTGTCGAGTGGAGGGATTAACTTGAGGTTTTTGGCGGACGGAAAGGAGGAGGGGCCGAATCCAGTTGAAAAATCCCGAAAGAATTTGTGGAGGAGGCGGCGGCGGTGGTGGCGACGGCGCGGATGGGAAGGGGAGAAACGATGGGGAGCCTTGTTGCTGTGCCGGGGGTTGAAGACGAAGATACAGAAGTGTTCCGACTGGCTCCGATTGAGATAAACATAGGATGATTGAGAGAGGCAATTCATGGAAGCTTTCCAGTGTAATATGGAGAACTCCCTGACGAGTTTCGCTTCTTGACGTCAATCGCAGGGGCTGGGAACCTTTGGATTTGGCCGTGTCTTTTGTACCCGCCCTTCGGCTTAAACAGCTTATTTTTTCATTTTCTTTTATAAATAATTTAAATTAAAGGTTCAAATAAGTTTTTGTACATCATTTTAGTTCATGTACTAAAAAGTATATCATATAAATACGTTTACTTTAAATAATGGATCAATTTGACCATTTAATCAGCTTTTGACATGTAATAACAGATTTTTAATGCTTAAAAATTCTAAAAAATTGTTAAAATTTGAAGAAATATAAAAAAATTGTGAAAATTTTTTAGAATACCAAAGCCAATATTTTTAAATTATTTAAAATATTTGTATATTCGACATCTATTTAAAAGGTTTTTAAAGTTTTATTTTTTATTTCAACATTATTTTTCACTTTTATAAACTTTTTTTACTTTGATGTTTATAGAATTTTATCTATTTTAATATTTATAATGTTTTTAAATTATATGTTTTAATTTAAAATAAATATAACCTGCTATAGCAGGTCAATGGGCTTGGTTGATTGTGTTTTAAAAATAGATGTACTTATATAATACATTAATACTTCGTACTTTTTTAGTACATGGGCTTAAGTGACGGATTAGAAATAGTAGAAGGACTTATTTGACCCATTTTTTATTTTATTATTACATTTTTTGGAGTATTAAATCATTTTTACTCGTTTAATTGATTACATTATATTTTGTAATTCATAAAGAATTTTTGGCAGATGGAAAGGTTTATGCCTAGGGTAGGGTTTTGGCAGCGATAGATTATTCGCAAGTCTCTTGACAATAGAAGAGGTATGACATATAATTTTCAGCGGCAGAGTTAAGTTATTATCAGGCTTAACGCGACGGCATTCCAATATGACGAAGTGGTAGAACATATATGTGCGATGGAGGATGACCAGACATGCAATAAGGCAAAGCGTTACTCTGACATACTATCCTCACAAACAAACATAACTTTTTACTTCGCACTTTGTCCTCACTCGTGCGCTTTGAGAAACTTTCCAAAGGGTCACACATCCTAGTACTATTCTCATATAACCACGCTTAATTGTTTAGTGCTTAGTAGATGAGCTCCTCAAAAGAAGGCGTATGTTGCTGGTATGAGTAATACTATTAATCTATTTAAGCTAATCTCGGGTATTACATTAGCTTCTATGTGACTTTGCATTATGATAAATTACTTGGTTTTTACTTTATGTGTGAGATTATCGGGCATGTAGAAAATTATTGTCCTCGTGAGCCGGATGGCAGTACGGAGAGCAGAGTTAGACCCTTTGATCCACAACTTAGGGCCACAAGAGGGTGTTAGAACTTTTATTGTGGGTCAAGTTTGTCTGTAATGTCTTGTTTAAATAAAGTAGACTAGTTATACCATTTATGGTATTAGATTAGTATTTATTATGTAGCAAATAAGGTAAAGGGAATAAGGCCCAAAAAGGCCTTGGCCCAACTTCCAAGGTTTACCTAAATCGGTAACCTGTACAGCGCCTATAAATACGCGCCTTGTGTACAGGTACCGATATCGATCAATACATTAGCCTTACGCTGCCAAATTTACTTCTCGATACTACAGAAAGAAGGTTTCACTGTTCTCGATAAATCGTATATCATTATATGAAATCTTTCTCTTCTGTCTATCGATGATGCTCATCTAGCTGATCGTTAGTCTGCAAAACTGGGACCAACAACTGGTATCAGAGCCTGCTCGAGTTTGATCGTTGAAGAAAAGTTTTCGAAGTTCTCTGCCTTTTCATACTTTTCGATTTTTTTTATCACTGTAATCTTGTTTCTGATCGATAAACTGTAAAAGTTATACCATTGGATTCGCCATTCAGAAACGAACCAAGGGTATATCTTATTTTTCAATATCAGTAGATTTTGTGATTTTGATTTCTCGATAGTATGATGTCGAAAAGCAGAGTTCTCGACATTGTAGCAGTTTTTTCGAGCTGAAGATCATTCCAGGAAGATCTCTGGATTTAGGACTTTAAACTTTAGCTGTTTTATCTACATAAAACTGAGTTTTCGAATTGCAGGACCTCGATACTGGCTTCTCGACATAAGTTCTCGAACTGAGTTCTCGAACTGCTGTTCTCGACACTCAGTTTTCGACATTATATCTGGATATCTTGTTTTCGATTTGCAGGATCTCGGAATCTCTTCTCGATAGTCAGTTCTCGAAACCAAGTTCTCGAACTCCGGTTTTCGATACTGACTTCTCGAAAGAACTTCTCGAACTCAGCTTCTCGATAGCAAGGTTTTCGATATAAAACATCGAAAACTGCTTCTCGAAATAGCTTCTCGAACTCTGTTTTCGAACCTATTCTTGAAACTTAGGTTTTCGACATTCTGTTTATTTGATAATTTAATTTTATCTGATCAAAACACTCGAACGATCTTTTAAGGCTCAATCAGCGAAGATGGAAGCATTAGCTCTTGGAAATGACAACAGACCACCCATCCTCAGAAAAGGAGAATATCAGATGTGGAAGACAAGATTCTTGAACTTTCTGGAAGGGAAAGACAATTCATCTGCCATGCTTGAATCACTTACACAAGGACCTGCTGAGATCTATACTGAAGTAGATACCTCAGATGTAAACAACCCTCCTGTTAACTGTGTAAGAAGACTGAAGACAAAAGGTGAATACACTGAAGCTGACAAGTTGAGAATCAAAGCTGATCTCATGGCAAAAACATATCTGCTGCAAGCTATCCCCAATGATATCTACATTCTGATAGACAGTATGGAAACAGCAAAGGAAATGTGGGATGAGGTGAAGAAGTTAATGATTGGAACTGATCTTGGTTTGAAGACAAAGAAAGCGAACATCTTGACCGCCTATGATGCCTTTAAAGCCCTACCTGGTGAGGCGCTCCATGAGACGTATAACAGATTCGTACAACTGATCAATGAGATGAGGAAGATCAAAGTTGTCAAATCTAATATGGAAATGAACATACGTTTCTTGTCGAGCCTGCCGCCAGAATGGAGAAGAACTGTCAAGAATCTACGACAGCACCTAGACTTGGATGAACTTGACCTCTGCACTGTCCATGAACATCTGCAGCAGTTTGTTAATGACACTGCTGAGATGGAAGGAAGCTTCTCTGCTAATCCTTTAGCACTCATGATTGAAGCTAAGCCAAAAAGTTCATCTAAGGGTCCAAAGAAGAAGAAAGCAGTTAAGATTGAATCAGAAGAAGAAGAAAGTGAAGAAGAAATGGATGTTGAATCCGAGCTGGCCGATCTACAGAAGAAGATGGCACTACTTACCAATCAGTTCAACAAAAGGTTTGCCAAGAAAGGAAGTTCATCAAACAAGCTCCGAACCTCCTCAGCCAACTACAAAACAAAAAACAATGATCAAAACTCTTCTAGTAGAGTTGTTGCAGCAGAAGACCCCCTCAAATGCTTTAACTGTGGAAAAGCTGGACATGTCATCAAAGACTGTCGCTTACCAAAGAAGAGGGACTTCAACTATTACAAGCAAAAGATGCTGTGGAACAAGCAGAAGATGTTCATGGCCAAGCAAGATGATGATAGTGCTGCAACTCCTACTGAGAATGATCCATGGCAGGAGGAGAGTTCCGATGATGAAGAAGAAGAGAATCTGGCCCTGATGGCGTTTGTGGAAGAAGAAGAAAAAGAAAAGGGTGACGCTGCGACCCCCGGAAAAAGTCAAAGTCCAAGTTCAAACATCACTGTAAGTACTTCTGAATCTTCCTGCTCATGCACATGCAAAGTTCATTCCTCGTGTGAAAAGGATAACACCATAAAGGAGCTAAAAGGCAGGTTAGATCATTACTACAAAGTGGTACTTGATACTCTAGACAAGAGTCACTCCCTGAAGTTACAACTAGAAAATGAGAAAGAAAGAGTTCAGAAACAAAATTTAGAAGCAGAAAAGCTTACACAGAAAATTACTGAACTAACGAAGAAGGTCAGTGACACAGAACTCGAACGAAATGTTGCAAAAGCAGAAAATGATTTTCTACGCAAACAAAGATGTGCTCTTTACACAAAAATCAAAGAATTAGAAGACCTGCTGGTCAAAAGAGGACAAACTGAACAAACAATTTTCTTAAACCAAAACAGGGACACTCGGTTTTATAACTCAAAGGAAGGTCTTGGCTTCACTAATCCCAACAATCTGAAAAAGATTGATTGTCTTCAACTTTACAACATAAAGTACATGGGGTTAGGATTGACCAAGTTGATGGCTTTTACCTACGGAAAGGAAACCGCAGAAGAAGAAGAGGTAAAGCGGTCAAATCCTTCAAAAGCCGAAATTCCTTTCAGTTATGATTCCCTGAACGAAAGCTATGAAAACGCTGAACCTGTTTTGTCAACTGACGAGAGTGTGAGTCTCTATCCTTCTGAGAAGGAAGTTGTGTCAGACTCTGAACCCCCTTCAACCTCAGGTTCAAGTGGAGAAGAACCCTACATCCCTCCACTAATCAGGAAATTTGAAAACTTACACATCTCTTTAGAAAATCAAAGAAAAGGTTTTGAAGAAGAGAGAAAAGAATTCGAAAGTGAGAGGGAGAGGTTGTTGAGAGAACTGACCATTTTAAAAGAAAGTTCCCAATCTGGCACAACTTCTCAATCATCTAGCGATACTGATACATCTCAACCAATTCTGAACAAAACTAACCTTTTCAAAAGAACACCCACTCACTCCAACTCTCCTTTGAAAACAGGAAATGAAGTAAGTCGGAGAGTGGAAAGGAGAAGAGAGTGGAAGTTAAAGAGAGCTGAGATAGCTGAAGGAAAGAAGAAGATGTTTTCTGAGAATAAAAAGTCGTGTTCAAATGCTGTTTTCTATTCAAATAAGCGTAGATCTAGTTCTCTGTCACAGTCATGTAGTTCCAGTTCAGTCTTGTGTCCCAAGCTGAATCATTCTATGTTTAAATCTGATACTTTCATTATCAATGAAAAGTTGTTCACTTCTGGGTTTGTGAATCCCCGCAATGATACTATTGGTTCTGATCATGATGTAAATGCTGTACGTGAGAAAGAAAAAGGAGAGCGCAAACAAAGAAAACAGTCTGAGAATAGAACTGTAGAGGGTACCTATAATCTTCCAAATCTAAGATATCCTCTTAGAGTTCATTCGAAGAAACATTTACAACGTCTCTCTAAAGAAGAAATTTTCAAACCTTATCTCACGAACCAGCCATTCACACATGGTAACAATGACTCTGTCTCCTCCGCTCCTAAAATCAAACAAAAATGGATACCAAAAACTGAACTTGAAAAACAAAGAACATTATCTGAAAAGGCTGTTGACCGTGGATCACAGCTGAAAGAAAACTTCAAAAAGATATTCTCAATTGATAAGGAAGGACCCATCCTGCGGTGGGTACCTAAAAGTCCTTAATCTGTTTTGCAGGACGGTCATGTGTGGCACTTAGATTCAGGCTGCTCAACCCACATGACCGGAATAAAAGAACTGTTGAGCAACTACACCAAATGCTACGGAGGAAATGTGAGATTTGGAAACAACGCGGCTTCTCCAATCCTAGGATATGGGGATGTCATCTGTGCAAGTGTCACCATCAAGGCTGTGTCATATGTGAAAGGACTGAAGCATAATCTGCTAAGCATTGGACAGTTCTGTGATAGTGGCATGGAAGTGAAGTTTATAGCCAGACAATGCTGTGTGCTGGACAGGTTTGGGAAGGTGTTATTGACCTGCACGAGAACTTCCAACCTGTACACCATTGATCTGAAGAGCGTACAATTACCTTCTTCCATCTGCCTGCTGTCCAAAGCTTCCTATGAACAAAACAGTCTATGGCACAGACGCCTGTCTCACCTCAACTTCAAATATATCACTACTTTGTCCTCCAAGAAACTTGTAAAAGGGCTGCCTCCTCTGAAGACTTCCGCTGTCACTCATTGTGATGCCTGCAGACTAGGCAAGATGAAAAGGAGCTCTCACAAGTTAAAACCTGTTCCATCCTCCTCCCGACTGCTGCAACTGCTTCACATGGATCTGTGTGGACCAATGAGAGTCCAAAGCATTAATGGACGCAAATATACATTGGTCATTGTGGATGATTTCTCTCGGTACACATGGACCAAATTTCTGAGGACAAAGGATGAAACAGCTGCAACCATCATAACCTTCATCAGGACAATCCAAAATTTTCTACAAAAGAGTGTGGAGATCATCAGAACAGATAATGGTACCGAGTTCAAGAACCAGTCTCTTACTGAGTTCTATGAAACTCAGGGTATCACACAGCAATTCTCTGCAGCAAAGACACCACAACAGAACGGGGTCGTTGAAAGAAAGAATAGAACTCTTGTTGAAGCAGCACGCACCATGCTCATTCAGTCAAAGCTTCCCCATTTCATGTGGGCTGAAGCAATCAACACAGCGTGCTTTACTCAGAACAGAACATCAATTCACAAGCGCTTCAACAAGACCCCCTATGAAATCCTCTTCAACAGAACACCTGACATCTCTTTCTTCAGAGTGTTTGGCTGCAAGTGTTTTATTCTAAATGACAGAAATGAAAGAAGCAAGATGGATCTGAAAGCCATCGAAGGAGTATTCATTGGATACTCCACGCAATCAAAGGCATATCGGGTCTATCTACGTGATCGCAGAACAGTCATTGAGAGTGTCAACGTTGCATTCTATGAAATGGCTGACTTTGCTTCTGAACATTTCTTGATAGAAAACACACTCTCTGCTCAAAGGAAGCAACCTGATGGAGCTGAAGCAACAAAGCAAACAACGGCTGACAGTGCAATTCTCGACTCTCTCTTTGAACATTTCTATGAAAATGCACGCACTGCCAACCAACAATTACCAACAGAAGCTGCTCAACCACCATTCATGCCTGACCTCAGTGAGGAAGAAGCTGACTCACCTCATACATCAGATCACGAAGAAACTGAGGATCATGGCACGGCAACAACACAAGCAACTTCACCAGCACAAGTTTCAGAAATACCAGCTCTAGCAAACACAGAACCTGAATCGACCCCTGAGCACTCCACTCCTCAACAAACCACATCTACCACTTTTGAGGACCCGGATCACACCATCATAACTCCAATCCCTCTAACTCATGAGCGGAAATGGACGAAAGCACATCCTGCAGAACAAATTATTGGAGATCCAAGTCGTGGAGTTTGTACAAGAACAGCCACAGCAAATGAATGTCTCTTCTCTTGCTTCATCAGCCAATCTGAACCAACCAAAGTTTCTGAAGCTCTAACAGATCCAGATTGGGTGATAGCAATGCAGGAGGAGATCAATCAGTTTGAAAGATTGGATGTATGGACCCTGGTGCCAAGACCCCCAAAGAAAACAATAATTGGCACCAAGTGGGTCTTCAAGAACAAGAAAGATGAAGACGGTGTGATTATAAGGAACAAAGCCCGACTGGTTGCAAAAGGGTACAACCAACAAGAAGGAATTGACTATGATGAAACCTTTGCACCAGTGGCCAGAATTGAAGCAATCAGGTTGTTCCTTGCCTATGCTGCTCATAAGAGTTTCACCATCTATCAAATGGATGTAAAGACTGCGTTTCTAAATGGAGAACTGAAAGAAGAAGTTTATGTGGCACAACCAGAAGGCTTTGTTGACCCTGAACGCCCACATTATGTCTACAAGCTGAAGAAAGCTCTGTATGGACTAAAACAGGCACCGAGAGCCTGGTATGATGCATTATCTGATTTTCTTGTACAATCAGGCTACTCGAAGGGAAAGATAGATCCAACTCTTTTCATCAAGCGAGAGAACAGTGACATCATGCTGATACAAATCTATGTCGATGACATCATATTCGCCTCGTCCAACCCGAACTTCTGCGAAGAATTCAGTAACTTGATGCGCACTGAGTTTGAAATGAGTATGATGGGAGAGTTGAACTTCTTTCTAGGGCTACAGATCAAGCAATTGCCAGACGGAATCTTCATCAGCCAGTCGAAGTACATCCATGAAATGCTCAAAAGATTTAAGATGGACAGCAAGTCAACCATGAAAACCCCCATGTCTCCCTCACAAAAGCTCGACTCTGACCCTTCCGGGATATCAGTCGATGCTACCAACTATCGGGCGATCATCGGTTCCTTGCTGTACCTGACATCTAGTAGACCGGATATTGTCTTTGCAACTTGTCTGTGCGCTCGCTTTCAAGCAGATCCAAAGGAATCACATCTGAATGCAGTAAAGAGAATCCTGAGATACCTGAAAGGAACAGTCAACTTAGGACTTTGGTATCCCAAGGACACGGGTTTTGACCTTGTTGGTTACTCAGATGCTGATTTCGCAGGTTGCAAGTTAGACAGAAAGAGTACATCCGGTGGTGCTCAATTTCTGGGAGAGAAGCTAGTCTGTTGGTCCTCCAAGAAGCAGAACTGCGTGTCAACTTCTACAGCCGAGGCAGAATACGTTGCGGCTGCTAGTTGCTGTTCACAAATCCTATGGATGAGGACACAACTCAGAGACTATGGCTTCTTATTCAACCATATTCCCATCTACAGTGACTCCCAGAGTGCAATCGCCATAACTAGCAACCCCGTTCACCACTCGCGCACCAAGCACATCGATTTGCGCTATCACTTCATCAAGGACCATGTGGAGAAGGGAGATGTTGATTTATATTTTGTTAACACCGAGCTTCAACTGGCTGACATATTTACTAAGGCATTGGATGAAAAGAGATTCCAGTTCCTAGTATCTAAGTTAGGCATGTTAAACTTTGATCCTATGTAATTGGGCTATCTCCATGGTCTGAATAAAATGTGTGCGTGTGTGGTGTGAGTTGCATGTGTTGAGGGGGAGAAAAGGGAGAAAATAAGAAAGAGAGGAATACTTTGAAGGGGAGAAAATCAGAAAAAGAGTGTGTGTGTGTGTGTGTGTGTGTGAGAAAATGAGAAAATCAGAAAAAGAGTGTGTGTGAGTGTGTGAGAAAATCAAGAAAAGAAAGAAAAAGAGTGTGTGTGTGTGTGTGTGAGAAAATCAGAAAATCAGAAAAAGAGTGTGTGTGTGTGTAGAAAAACAGAAAAGAGAGAAAACGAGTGTATGTGTGTGTTTTTCATTTTTTTTCATGCACATTTCGAGGGGGAGTTTTGATCTGAGAAAGTTTTCTTAATAAACTCTAGCTTGGGGCCCAAAATTTTAAAATTCTCTAAACCGGGCCCGCTCTTGACATTTGGGCCCAAATCACTTTTCACAAGGCCCAAGTTCCAACTGTTCGCATATAAAAGGAGACTTCGAGAACAGTTTCTCGCTTAAATCTCATTTTCTCGCATCTTGAGTTCTCGAAGTCCAACATCTTTCTCGCAATTCCTTTCTCGAACTCAATCTTCTCGAATCCGTTCAAAAGGTAGAAATAATGGAGTTCAAACATGAAGAACTTAATGACAATGATTTTCGCACTTCAAAACGGGTTCTCGAATCTCACTCGAGAAGGTTTTTCTCGGAGTTGGATCTCGAGAACCATTTTTTTTCGAACTTGGAAACGTGAATTCGAAAAGTTTTAATTTGATTATTTTTATGATTGTGTGAATTTGCAGGTGGTTCTCGACATATTCTCTGAGTACGAACTCGAGAAATTCACTTTCTCGATGTTTAGAACTCGAGATCAATTTCTCGATATTTCAAAATTCGAGGTTCGGTTCTCGATATTAAACCTCGAAAAGAGTCTTTTCGATATTTAATACCGAGAACCTACTTCTCAAAGTTAGAAATACCGAGAAGAGGTTCTCGATACTAAACCTCGAGAAGATGGTTCTCGATGTTTAAATCTCAAGAAGGACTTTTCGATACTTCCATATCGAGAACCAAGTTCTCGATATTTGAGTATCGAAAAGAGCTTCTCGATATTTAAACCTCGAGAACCTACTTCTCGATATTCAAACCTCGAGAAGTTAGTTCTCGTGGTTTACACTCAGAAATTTTCTCGTGGTCCCACCTGTACACATCTGATCTGAAAAAATTGCAAAAACAGAACAAAAATAAAACTTTCATTTGATAAATGTGCTGACCCAATGTCTTCAGCTAATCATGTCAGGAACAGCCAAGAATACACAATCAAGCAATGAACTGTACCCAAAAGAGAACTGGGTCCCACTTCATGACAACAACTTCCAATTGGACCTGAAGCTTTTCAAGTGTCAGGACCCAGTCATTCTCTCCATTTTACAGAAGCACTACCTTTGGACCGCATTCAATGAAGCCAAACCAGTACCAATGGTTTACCTGCAACAGTTCTGGGGCCTGATGCACACAGCCTCAGAAAAGGACAGGTCAAAAATCATGACCAAGCTGAACGACAAGAGAGTGGTGCTCACACCCTCCACAATCAGGGAGACACTGAAGCTCCCGGTCCTACAGAACTACGTACCCCTGCCTACCAATGAAGAACTGATCAAGGGGATGAAGGATTTAGGCTATGACAGCCCGCTGCCCCTGCTGTCAAATTTCACTATCTCCAACCTGCCCCACCCATGGAAGAGTCTGTTCGGCCTGGTCAACAAATGCTTGTCTCCTAAGCATGCCGGACATGACAAGTGCAACAAGCAGATCCTACAAATCTTCCATGGGATTGCATATGACAAGAAGTACGACATGGCCCAGCTCTTCTGGACAGAGCTGATGGACCAGGTCAAGATGAAGGAAAACAACAAGGGAAGCACAATTCCCTACGCTCGGTGGCTGGCACTGATTATCCACAACATGTTGGAAGCCACCCCCACAATGCCTAAGCGCAAGGAAGACAAACACTTCGCCGCTCCAAAGCTCAAGTACTTTCAGAGAGACAGCAATAAAGCTGAAGCACTGCCTATTCCGGACTCCCTGCTTGACCTAGCAAACCCTAGGGATAAGGCAGTCATTGACTACAAAGAGTCGTTGAAGAGAACGGTTCCTATGGTTCAGCAAAACCCAGCTGGACCTTCCCCGGGAACCAAGCCGAGAGCGAGTGAGGGTAAGAAGAAGAGAGCCCCGCCACAGAAACCAGTGGAAACCCGGCCTAATGATGATCAGTCTGGTAACTCTTCCGAGAGGACCCAGACTGCTGAGGGCCACCCTATCAATGCTGAGGACACTGCCGATGAACCATCAAGCCAGGCCCCTTCTAATAAGGCTGGTGGTGAGGCCTCCGATAGCATGGCCAAGGGAAAGGAGAGGAATGATGATGATGATAATGCAGATGATGATGATGACATGGAGGGAGTCCTGATCAGCAACAGGAAAAGAGCCGGAAAGAGAGCCATTCCGATAGACTTCGACTCCTCATCGGACAATGAAGAGGCTGCTCACATGTCCCGACCACTTAAGGGCATTGTCATCAGTGAGCAGCGCTCCAAACACAACAGCGACAAATCTGCATCATCACAGCCTAAGAAGAGGCTAAGAAAGAAGAGTACAGTGGAGGAGGAGCTGGCACTATACGATGACTGCGACACCTTTGTCACCATAGACCGAACCACGCCCCTAGGAGCAGGAGCTGACCTTGTCAGTTCCCGGGTAGAAGTCGCAGCATCTGGTTCAACTGCGCGTGCACAGCCATCTCCCATCCACTCTCCAGTCTCCCAACAGACTGGAGTTTCAATATCTCAAGGGGAACTTACACCGACCTCACTGATTCCTTCCGAATCTGCTGAGAGACTTAGTGGTCAACAGCCCCGGACCACTACCCCCATCCGTTCTATCACTTCGAGTCTAGGTGTCACCATTCCTACATTTTTGAATTTTTCTAGGACACCTACACTATTCACTGCACATACAGGTGCACTCACCCTGAATGCAACGACCGGAGTGCAAACTATGATGGTCGGAAGCCCTGCTACGCCAACAATGCCTCGATCATTGAACGCAGGCCACACATCAGCTGTCTTCACTGATGCTGTGACAACAGTTACAACCCCTGTAACTGGTACCATTATCCCCGAAGACATTCTCGTATATCTGAACAGCTTTCTAGAGTCTACCATTAAGCCATGGGTGCATGAAGCAATAACCGCTAATGCACAAGACTCTGGAAGTACCCCAGTTGTTCAGAATATACCATCCAAACCCCAGACAACACAGCCCCCAACCATTTCCATACCTGTTTCCAAACCCTTAACCATAGAAAACCAACAACCATCCACATCAAGGGGAACCCAGGATACAGAACTAGTATTCTCCCCTACAACGACCAAACCTAACCTAACAACCGTACCCTTCGAGGATCTTGTAGCTGAGATCTACGACCGTATACTAGACGTGGAAGAAGGCAACCTCACCCCTCTTCAAAAAGCCCTTCTCCATGCTCTAGATACACAGAACACTTGCCGTGACAGTCTCCGTGGCGCTAAACGTTCACATGAGGATCCTGATGATTCGGATTCTCATGAGGGGGAGAACAAGCGCCAGCGGATACTTGAGCATGTTGCTTCTACTAGCCAACCCTCAAAGCCAAACCAACCCTCTACCTCTACCAATGAGCAACCCACTACTTCAGCTAGCCATAAATCCCTAGCCACTCTCTCTAGCATGGTCGAGCTAGACATAACATCCCGAGGTGCATCTCCTATAGATGTTAACCAAGGACGGAATGGAAGTCCTGATGATGCTACCATGAGTACATCTTCTTCTTCAGGCCATCAGCTAGAACCTAGTTCGAAACTGATGTCAACGGGCAATCCTGAGGATCCCGGAGTCACTCAGTCTCAACCAAGGGAGGATTGGCCGCATGTAACAAAGCATAGAGGTCTGGTCTCTGCGCAAGAGCATCGCGTTGAGATAATTGAGGATCCCTGCAAGTCTCACCAGGATCCCGATGCTACGCCAGACATATCGCCACAGCAGCAGCAGAATCCCTCCAGCCAACACGATGATCAAACACCCGATGAACTTGAAGAAATTCTTGTTTATGACAAATGGCCCCGCCAGTGGACAGAATGGGATGATCTTAGAGTGGAGGCGGAGCAGTACGAAATGTGTCGAAGTTGGCAGCTCAGAGAGTTTCTCAATAAATATCATGCACAAATGATTGGGCTCGACAATGATGAGATAAAAGAAGGAGAAAAATACAAGGAGCCTAAATCTGTCACGAAACAAAAGACTACTCCGAAACCCCTGGACAGTGTCAGGATTAAGACTCCCTTTCTGGAAGAAATCAAAGAACGAATTTGGCGCACACCTGAGAAGATCAAGACCTACAGAGAGCTCAGGATGCGTGGCATCAATCACCTCAAAGGAAGAGACAGAGGTGGAAACTTGTACATGCTAGGACACAGATCCACAGGAGAACGACGACAAACTTTGAATCATAATCTTGCAACAAGCGGATGTCCAGTACAAACAATCCTGAAAGTAACAGAAGAATACTTAGAGAAGATCAAATTCATGGTCTTTCACCTACAGAGAACTGATGGATCAACATTCACCTGTCAAGAAAATGATTTCTTTCTGTTACATATGGACGACGTCTATCAAATGTTTATGAGATGCAGAGAACTACCAGTCCATAAAGACAGACTTGCAAAGGAAGGTTTTGAAGCCATAAAAAGGTTCATGATGAGACAAATTCGTTATCATGGAGGTCATGATCTTCAGATGGGCCTGGAAATGAATTATCCCAAAGTGAATCTAACAAAGCCAGACCTTGACAGACCAGGGATAGAAGACTTCCCAGAAGACCACATCTTTGACAACCCAGTCTCGGTCATCTATCTGAATCATGAAGGAAAGAAGCGGCTTTTGTTTGTCAGTGAAATAAACAAATATTGCGATGGGACACTAAAGATCATCAGAAATAGATTGCAATCAAAAAGGGAAGAACTCGTCAAGAAGTCAACAGAAGCTACAAAGGATGAACTCAGGGAGCTGGAAAGAACAGAAGATGTCCTAAAAGCCATAAAGACACAACTTGAGAACAGAAATTCACTCAGGAGCTATGAGCACGCGCTAAACCTCAGAAAGAACTATTACAAAGCTCAGAAGTGAAGAAACCCAGCAAGACGGCACTTGA
This sequence comes from Cuscuta epithymum, assembly GCA_945859915.1. Lineage (NCBI taxonomy): Eukaryota > Viridiplantae > Streptophyta > Magnoliopsida > Solanales > Convolvulaceae > Cuscuta > Cuscuta epithymum. The sequence continues at coordinate 4,595,057 of CAMAPF010000967.1, read as the reverse complement.
CCACAAAGGGGGAGATTGTTAGAACTTTTATTGTGGGTCAAGTTTGTCTGTAATGTCTTGTTTAAATAAAGTAGACTAGTTATACCATTTATGGTATTAGATTAGTATTTATTATGTAGCAAATAAGGTAAAGGGAATAAGGCCCAAAAAGGCCTTGGCCCAACTTCCAAGGTTTACCTAAATCGGTAACCTGTACAGCGCCTATAAATACGCGCCTTGTGTACAGGTACCGATATCGATCAATACATTAGCCTTACGCTGCCAAATTTACTTCTCGATACTACAGAAAGAAGGTTTCACTGTTCTCGATAAATCGTATATCATTATATGAAATCTTTCTCTTCTGTCTATCGATGATGCTCATCTAGCTGATCGTTAGTCTGCAAAACTGGGACCAACAGAGGGAAAGCATGTGAGGATAATAACAAATGGTTAATTCATGCTGGGAAAGGGCAGAATAGGCAGAGGCAGGGAAAGCGGCTAACATATCAGATGAAGGACAAGTTGGGATGTTTGGACGCAAGGAGACAACACAAGGGGAGACATTTTGGCCACTCGAAGGACTCTCATTAAGCAATGGATGCAAAATGGATCGGAAGTGTAGAAGAGTTGAAAGGGAGGCAGTCGTGAACATCAATATGGATAGAGGTGGAGCCAAATTCTACAAAAAAAAAATGGCAGAGAGATGATATGCTCTATAATGGCTCACCTAGCACAAGATTGAGGTTGTCACAAGGCCATCAAGAGGATGAAGAACTGACATAGCTTCAGAAATTTATTTTAATTATTTTTGCATATCTTCAATTTAATTTTTTTGTCCAGTACTATATTTATTTTTCTTGTCAAAACTGGAGAAAAGAAAATAGGTTTTTGCTATGTGTTTATGGTTGTTCAAGTGAGAGGAAGTAACAAAGCAAATAGTCTTGTTGTTTTTGGAGAGTATTCTATATCTGATCACTGAGTGGGAGGGTCTATTGATCATTATGAATCTAAAAAGAGTGTGGGGTACGTATTAACTATTACAAAGTGAAGCGGACGGGTAGGCCTTATGCCTAGGTTTTGTGGCGGCGAAACTCCCTTCGTCCGCAAGATTGAATGGTGGGCGTGAGAGTATACAGCATTACAGCTACTGCGAAGCAACGCTACGATCTTCTCCTGGTCTGTGAGTTTTGTTATCCAAACTCTGACGTTTACAACAACTTTCGACGAAGGAAATGCATCAACACGGCTCTTGATTTCAGTGTTGTTAACGTCTTGTTTACCTTCGATTGTGACTGAATATGGAGATAGTTAGTTGGAATTGCCGTGGACTTGTGTCGGCTAGGGTTGATAGGCCTAATTTTCCGATGCTTGGTTGGCAATTTTTGTGTTATTGGTGGTAGAGATGGAACCTGCACCAGGGGTGTTTGATCCGAGTGGAACACGGGAGGCTTGGGGGATCAGTGCGGTTTTTTTGGCCGACTCAGTGGGTGACAATCTGGGGTTGTTTGGCAGCCGTGAAGGGCAGATATCACCTAGCGATGAATAGACTGATGATGTGGCATGGATAATTCCCGATACATGTGATGGAGGAATAGTCTGAAGTGTTGATGATTCGTCCCCTTCCTGAACCACCGTCACGGAGGAACTGTGTGACTAGGGTTTGGAAGACGAAGCTTGAAGGATGGATTGAACTAGCCCATCACTTGAAGACTATTTACGTTTGTTATTCTCTGTTTTCTAATTCTTATTTGGAAGTCAAGCATTCCAGCCCAGCTGGTTGCGAGGTTACCGTGTCTAGTGAGAGGTCTCGAGTTCGAAACATGTTAGGCACATAGGGGGTTGAAACTCAATGGAGTGAGTTTCAGCCCCTATTACTCCAGGATCCCCCCCAGCCCCCCTCCCCCAGACCCCCCTGGAGTAAAAAAAAAAAAGAAGAAGAAAAAAAAAATCTTCTCGTTAAAATTTTTAAAAAGTGTTTTTTTGATTTTTTACAGTTAGGGAATTAAATCTATATGGATGTGAGACACGAAAGTATGAATTTACTTAGATTTTAATTACATTTTTAAGTTTTTAATTACATAAGCTTGTATAGAAGTTGTCCAGTAATAACTCCACTAATATGAAGGCGCCTCCCTCAGAGTAAGGTTTGCCTTCATGCGCCTTTGTGCGACGTCGATACTAGATGACGCGAGTCAGGGAACGTCATTGCGGCATCACTTTTGTTTAGTGCGAGTGCTGCGACGGAAATAGGCAGACCGGAGTTTGAGCCACTGTTTTTTGTTCTTTGGAGCAGGCTTCTTTCTCGGCAGTTTGGAAGAACAATCGAACGATATGGCGTAGATGGAAGAGATGGTGAACAAATGTGATAACATGGCGCTCGGAGGGGATAAGGAAGAACCGGTCTTGGACGAGGAGATTGACAGCGAGGAGGAACCTTTGAATCGTAGCGTAACTTTTCTGGTTTTTGGCAATGTTCTTACTGATAGAATGGTGAAGTTTCCTGTATCCAGGGATCTCATGGCTTCTACTTGGCGCCCGGGAAAAGGAATATCTATTAAACAGATTGGGAAGAAGATGTATTTGTTTACTTTTTACCATATTGTTGATATGGAATGAGTCCTAGGAGGTGGCCCGTGGTTGTATGAACAAAATTTGCTGGTGCTGAGGGCGCTGAAACCGGGGGATATTCCTCTACGGGTTCCTCTAAACGAGACTGGATTTTGGGTGCAGGTACATAATGTGCCTTATGATTATATGAATTTAGGGGTGGCTAGGAGAGTGGGTAATTTCATTGGTAAATTTATCAGTTTTGACGAAAGTCAATTTGAAGAACGTTGGAACTCTTATATGAGGATTAGAGTTTTTATGGTTGTAGGAAAAACACTGAAAGTGTGTACGACGTTGAGGAAAGGGCGGGGTACAAGCCGTATGATGGATTTTAAATATGAAAAACTACCTAGTTTTTGCTTTGCTTGTGATATTATTGGTCATGCTGGCAGATTTTGTCCTTTGGCTTATGATTGCGAGAATAAAATATTAACTAAACCCTTCAAGATTAATCTACGTGCTGGGGGGAGGGAAAGCTCGACCGATGAGGATCAACAAATGGCTAATTACAGACGGTTCTCCAAGCGGAAGCGGGTCGCTCCAGCAGGGTAAATATCAGAGTATCACAAGCGGCAGAGATGGGGCTGTTGGGCCAGAGGGGCAGAGTGGGGTAATCACCGTGGTGGAGGCTAGTATGATGGGAGGGAAGGAGAACGAGACAACAGGTATGGAAGGCTTTCCAGGACAGCAGAGCGTAGAAGAATGTGGGAAGAAAATTAGCATGAGGAGGTGAAGGGGACAATATGGCGGTGGACCTTTCAAAAAACGAAGTTGGGGCGGGTCGAGAGCCTTGAGAATTGAATGTCCCAGGATATGGGAGGTCGGAGGTTTTTTGTCAGTTGTGTGAGGGTGCAGCTGAATTCCCACTATTTATTTTCTTTTTCTATTTTTGCTTTGATCAGACTGTTGTTGTTTTCTGCTATTTTTTCTTCAGTCAAACTCTTGCATTAGGTTGGGGTGATGAGGGGTTTACTCTAACCACTTTAGGCTCATTTAGACCCATTACAGGGTCAACGAGCCATATTGCTTTTTTCAGGGTGATTGGCTAAGTCTGGTTCGAGGCTCGATGGTTGGAAGTGGTCCTTTTATATTCTTGTTCCCCTGTTGAATGCTTTGATATCAATTTAAACGCCTTGTCCCAAAAAAAAACTTGTATAGAAGCTCTACTAATTCTCTTTTTTATTTTCTTACAAATTATGTTCTACTTACTTTGAAAACGTTATATTACATAAAACAGGCTGAGTATATGACTCCGAACATAAACGTGTATATTTTTATAAAAAGTTTCAAGTGTCCCATATTTCGTAACGAATATCTTATAGAGTTCTAAAACTATTTTTATAAAACGGCATGTGAGACTCCCGCAACTACATTTCAATGGTGCAGATTTCCAGCACACATTCCAAAATAGAGTTCTAATTATGCCTGAAGTGAAGTGTTTCAACCTTCTTCTCAAGAACATCAAAATTCCTAACAACCATTTTTGGAAGTCCCAATAAATAGGCTATTATTTAAGTAAGGATTTTAAATTAAAGATGTCAAGTACTTTCTGAGTTTCTAGTTCGATGACATTATTGTGACACTCTAAAGGAAGAGGTCACATGTTCGAAACTCATTTCAGTCAAGGATGTTAGCATTTAACAGAACAGATATTATAATAGGTCACATGTTTGAAACTCATCCCAACCAAGAATGTTACGGAGTAGCATTTAACATAACAAATACTACTACTATAATATATGAGAAAGTAAAGCAAAAAATTAAAGACGAAAAGTGTATGATTTGATGAGATGATTAAAACAGTCAAGCTAAGACTCAAAATATAATGATTTTATAATTCTATAGTCTAATTAATTTTAATTTATTTGATGTGTTAAATTTTACAATATATTTTTGTGAAGAAAAAATATCTAAAATCAACATAAAATATAAAAATTAAGTAAATCACACTTTATACTTGTAATATCTTAAATCTTTGATTTATATCATACAATCGTTCAAATTCATCAAAAGTTTATGCAATTCATTTTTGAATTCCTGAATTCATAGCCACCATATCAAGTGGTGGACCTAGAGAGGGACTATGGGCAAGTGCCCCTGCTTCCGATTCCAAAATTTAGTATTACTACTTATGATAAAAACTTGTGCTCCCCTATTCAAACAAAAAAATAACTACTCCGTATTAGACATGAGGATAGTTTCGTCAAAGAACATAAAACAATTGTGAATGGTAGGAAATGTAAATAATCACGGAGTTCTGATGGACTAATTACTTGCCATTAGAGATGCATGTAGTTAACATGGTCACTAAATTTTTTTAAAAAGTGACATTAGTTTATTGAATTGAAGAAAATGTTCCACCTCACTCTCATAAGGCCCTTGATTATGTGTGCCGTGTTTTTTGAATTGAAACAAAGTAAAGTTTATGGCAGACCCAATACTATGTGTCTACACTCTACATTATGCATTGGACGTCATATACTTCAAAATATAAACAATATTATTTTAAAATAATGTTTATAAGATTATTATTATTAATATTTAAATACTATTTTATCATTGTCATGATCTTAAATGCTAACTTGAAATAAGAACTAGATATTTTGTCTAGCCAAAAAAAGAACTAGATATTTCGTTCTTCAATAACAATCTTTTTTTATCATAATGGAGGGGAAGATACCCCAGACCTCAAGAGAGGTCTCTCACAATCACATTTCTAGTCCAACTACAGCCCATTCTTTCCTCTTGCAACGCACTACACACCTCAGTCGGAGGTTCCTCAAAATCTCTCCACTTCATTGTCTGATTTCTTCCCAATTTAGCAAGAATATCCGCCACTCTATTTTTCTTTCTCATAATACAGCAAATGGTAGCCTCCCAATTTTTTCTCAGCCAGCTCTGACAAGCCTCAACAAGATTGCGTGCAGGCCCTCGCGTAAGAGTTCTACAAACCCTTGAGAGATAGATTTTTCGACGACATTCGTGTCCGCAGGTCGCCCGCGCACACAAGTCGCGGTTTTTCTTCTACGATTTCGGGATTTGATTTGCACCCCCCCTGCGCGCGTGGAGAGAGCCTTTACTATTAGGAATCTTAACTCCTTAAAAGGGGAGTCCCTTTATAAGGGGTTGCAAATCCCTTGGGTTTTCCGGTGTGGGAAATAACACACTAGAAACACATCCTTTTTCCCAGTTTTCTCATTTTAACGGATAAACTTCGAGAATCAATTTCTCATTCACCCGTTATCCGTTTTGAGCGTACCATATATCGAATTGTAGCACTTAACAAGGACAATCCGAAACCACTTTGACCCGACCCAAATCAGAAGTGGATCCCACTCAAAAAATTGCCCCAAAATTACCATATAATGCAACTTTAACACATTTTTCCAACACAGACAGTGTTAACATTAGGGCAATCTCGTAACACATGATTGACTGTCTCAGAGTTAGTAATACAACAATAACAATTGTTAGCCATTATTATATGTCTCCGAAATCTTTCTGCATTGCAAGCCAGTCGTTCACGTCATGGTAGCCATAAGAATGCCCTAATGCGGTTGGGAACTTTAAGCTTCCACAACTTAGCCCAACCAATATCCCGCAATGGGAGACTTTATTTGTGTAGTGAGTTCATATGCCGAACTAACTGAAAATGCATCTGTGCTAGTCGGGTACCAAAAGCTTTCATCTGCAGTGTTGTTGATAGTGTATAGCTCCAATGTTCTTTTGATATCCTCCGGAAGCAAGTTATCAAGGATCTTGACGAGCACTTTGTCACGGTGCGTCAAAATAATATTCGATACTAGCACTTATACGTAGTATAGGTGAGGTAGAGTTTGTATCCACAGGGAAAGGAATAATTCTCTTTTTATAAAACTAGTAAATAAAAGGGGGGGTTTATGATTGAATGATTTAAATTAATTAAACACCAAAATGAACAACTTATATGTGATTTAATTCAAAGATAAAAAGAACTTGGTCTTGCTACTTTCCACTTGTTGATATATTTTAGTCGATCATTGTTATATCTATAACTTATCCCCTCTCGAATACTCAATCGAGAAGTATATCCAATTCATCGAGGGTAGTTATTAACAACGACCGTTCATTAATAACTCTTACTATTAATCAAATATAGAACAACGTCGTATACCGATTTAATAGTAGCATTTAATCTCTTAACTCCTTGATGAAATCAATTGAGATTGATAACCACAACACAACGGTTTCGGTTTAACCAACAAAATTAATCCCTCTTAAGTTTATTAACCACGACCATGCATTAATAAACCGAAGTTACTTACTTGTGAAACCATCAACGATTAACCATCGGTTCGTTGATCGTTTCTAGTAGTAATTAATGTCGAGATGTTAACTTATGGTCATCTTAGCAACACTCCTCAACATTAATATAGAGATAGATTAAGGGAAGAATTAATATTCAAGGGAAGAAGTCTAACTCCTCATTTGGAGACTAAACATGAAAAATATATATATATATAAAACACTTATCTAAACTGAGTTGAACTATATGGGGTAATGGATATTCAAATGTTTAGGATAATTGGTTTATTCATAGAGGTTTATATGTTGTATGGTCGGATACCCAACTTAATATCTAGGATACCCGATCAGATGTCCTTGACAGTAGCCCGGAAAGCTAGAATTCCACATCATACTCGACCGGATATACAAGTATATTGTATACCCGACCAAGTATCACGACAAATTTGATTCTCCCATGTCCCCGAACGCTAAATTGTTTTGTTGATCTTATTTGATCTTCGAGTTGAGTCATACTCGACCAGGTAATGTTTATGCCCGACCGAGTATGTGATGAAATCGTGATTTTTCTATAATTCTTGCTTCCTTGCACCTTTCTTGCTCTTTGTAATAGTTTTCTTGATCCTTTGTTGATCTTGACTGATGTTTGCTCAGGATTTATCTAAAAATATCAAACTACACTAGATTAGGAAAATAAAGGATAGCATCATAAATGTGCAATTACGTTACTACAGCAACCCACAGTAAAAACTAATTAAAAGTAAAAATATAAACATCGACAAATCAGCATAATAAAAAACATGCACTAACTGTCAAATAGGTCCTCGAACTTGCATAAAAAAGTCAATTAAGTCCTTCTTTAGGAGATTCTGTCCGGTCGTCGCGATTTAGGACGGTTCCCGGTGGAATTTTTTGATGAAATTTTTTGAGCATCCTATTCATCAAGTCTAGTTTACTCATACCAATTTTAAGCTAAAAATTTAATCGGGAGCGCTTTCAAATTAATTCGAGAACGCAAAAAATGCGCAGTTATCTTCAAGAATTAATTTGAATGTGTTCCAAATTGAATTGTTAGCTGAAATTTGGTATGAGTAAACTAGACTTGGTGAATAAGATGCTTAAAAAATTTCATCAAAAAATTCCACCGGGAACTGCCCCAAATCGCGACGGCCGGACAGAACCTCCTATAGAAGGACTTAATTGATTTTTTTATGAAAGTTCGAGGACCTATTTGACAGTTTTCCCTAAAACTTATAAAAAAACTAACATTTCAATAATATATATTAAAATAAGTATTCAAAATTATTTTCGTATGATAAAGTATTACCGCTTTTAAATAAGGTTTGACTCAAAAGTCAAACCGCGAACTTAATTGTGAGATGAAGGGAGTACTTTATATTTTATAACATGAAAACAACTTTAAATGCTTCGTTTTAATATGTTATTGAAACAATGAGTTATTATAAATCGTATAAGTGTAAAATTTTTGTTTGGTCCCCTAGATTTTGATGTTTAAAATGTAATAGTTTTGATGATGTCACCCCTTTTTATTGATCCTATATTAGACTAGTCTTTTGCTTGTGTTCTACTTTGTTTATTTGTAATGTGCTCCATATTTAGTGGTAAAGTACTCATAAAAAGCAAAGAGTACTAAAAAGAGAAGAAACGTACCATAAAACAAAAAGAAAACAATAAAAAAGAAAAGGTACGCAAAAGAGTTAACTGGTATTCATTGTTAGAAAGCTAACTGGAGAATCACCAGAAATTCAGCAGTCAGCTGAAATGCTTGGCAGCCAGCTGAATTCTGGAATTTCCCGTTAAACATCCGAAATCAAACTCTCTCTTCTCTTAGCACAGGAACAGTTAAACAAAAGATCAATTTGCATTCAAAATAACAATTTGATGAAAAGTAAATTTATAAGAAATTTTAATCAAATTATAAATTTCTTATAAATCTATTTTACTTCAAGCAAATGTTCGTTATTTTGTAAGGAAGCATTGAAACATCACTCAGCTTTTATACTACATTTTACGCATAAGAAGAATGAAGATAAATCATCTTTTATGTTGCATTGAAATGTGTAAACAAGTTGAGCTGAAGATCTTTGATCTGTGTCACTACGTGACAAAGAAAAACCATGTTGCCTCAGTCAAGTGGAACAAGCAAGTAGATCAAGCGACGGTCAAGATTGATTTCCTCAGCCAACAGTGGAGATTGAATGATCAAATCTATAAATACAGAAGGAGTGTGGGAATACCAAGTGAGGTAAAACGAGAGGAGCCAAGTGGAATAGAAGGAAATCAAACTACACGATCAAATACAGCTAGCTGATTTTCCTTCTACACTGTGGCTACCACCCCACTCGTCTAATGCTCTTAAACTAGCTACAATTCATACAAATCTATAGAGCTTAGATTAGTTGGTAGTTTAGATATACACTCATGTAATCCAGACTAGTGTTAGATATTCTGGATGGCTTTGTGATCAAATATAGAAGGTGAGAAAGGTCAAGGACATGAGTAGCTCTTGGCAGTCAATGTCATTAGTGAAAAACCTTGGGAGAACTGATGAGTAGCTTGGAACACTGTTTAAGTTCCTTGTGAAAAACCGCACAATCTACGCCTGGGCCAAGGGTAGATTGGGACACTAAATGTAATGAGATATTCATTTAGTGGAAATCCATCTGAAATAGGTAGAGACTGGATGTAGGAGGATTATGCCACTTCTGAACTAGGATATATCTTGTGTCACCTTTTACATTCTGCTCCTAACATAAATTCAGTCCTCACTCACCTTCACAACTACACAGGAAACAGCTTGCTCACTAAAACTGTCCAGTGAACATTTCCAGTTCACTGTGAGTCATCTCTTTGTTATCTGTTCTTTGAAGTGATCTATTTCTATAGGTGTAAATCCTTCATACTCATGTGTTAGACTAGTTATAAAGCCTGTCAATGTGTTAGAGTATAGTTCATTATTGCTATATCTTAACTAATTGAAGTAGAAACCAAAAATCAGCAGCCAGCTCCTAAGGTTTTGGCAGTCAGCTCCAAACTGACTGGCAGCCAACTCCTAAGGTTTTGGCAGCCAGCTCCAAACTAACTGGCAGCCAGCTCCTTCAGAATTCGACAGTCTGCTCCTTGAGTCACCTGCTTCTAGCAAACACATTTGTATCATGTTTAACCCATTTCGCTCACAACTAAAAGGGTCATAACATTTGTTTCTATAAAGTGTTAGACTTTCGTTGCATGTTTCAATATCTCCCAAAAATATTGGAACACATTCTGTTAGAGGAAATGGGGCTGAAAAATGAAAAGTCTATTCACCCTCCAGACTTTTACCTCACTTGGTGCTCAGTTGGTATCTAGGGCACTCATCAATTTTAAATATAAATAATAAAACATAATTTATCTGAGAAGTCACTAAAATCAATCGATAAATTTATAGTGATTGCTATGATATCCATAAAAACGAGGATATCGTACATATATACTATGGATCATGTATTTGTTCAATATTTATTTATGTTTAAATTATTTATTTTAATTTGAATTGATCTATATGAACAAATTATGGTACTCAAGGATACGTAGGACTTGCCTAAATTTAATTATGGAAGAGGTACGCCGTAGTATACTTCTAAAGAAAGAAGGATGTATAAAATTTAGATAAGCTCAAATAGTTTTAGTTGTGGTCTGATGACATCACTGTGGCACTTTCAAATAGGAGATCATGAGTTCGAATCACATCCCAATTCAAAGATGTTAATAGAACAAATACTATAATAGTAGGTTAGAAATAATTGCCTAAAAAATAATAAGCATATTATTATGGATTACTGCGTATTACTCCGTAATTAATAACGAGGCTGTCCCAGTCCACTTCCAATCTGATGGGCGGCAGTATTAGTCCCCATGTGTTGATTTCCTAGAAATCGCTACGTACCGCCTCCCTCCGTAATTGCCTATTCACCTACAAACAATACTGGTACTAATTAAAATAAAATAACACTCATACACTCCGTAGAATGCTAGGAATAATTATACAATACCTTTATTTAGTTTTTGAGGGAATACAATACCCGCCTTGTTTGGTAATATTGAAATTGACTCGTTTTATAATCGATGAAACGGCTCAGTTGGATGAATCTGCTGAATTATGAAAAAAAATCATATTTAAAATATATTCTATTAATAAAATAAAAAGAAAATGAAAAAGATCTAAATGAACTTTACTTATTTTTTATTACTCCCTCCGTCCCCTTTTAAATGGGACGGGAGATGGTGGCACGGGTTTTAAGAAAAGTGAGTTTGTGTGGTTGATATTAATTGATAAAGTAAGAATAAAGTAAGAATGATTTTGAGCCACACAAAGTTTACCAAATAAAGTATGTGACAATTAAATAGGGACATCCCAATATGGTAAAACGGGACATTTAAAAGGGGACGGAGGGAGTATTATACAATTGAACGCGTGAAATGAAAAGTTACGTATTTTGAATGATAAAATTGATAAATCGAATATGAGTCAAATCCAAAGGATTCTTAGCATTCTTGGTTTATAGCACTCCATCCGTTTCAAAATGAAAGTCATACTTTTCTTTTTTGAATGTTTCAAAACAAAGTCAATTTCTTTATTTGACAAATAAATCTATATCAATACAGTGTCAACAGTGTCAAACTGTGTTAAAACAGTGTACTCTACAGTAAAATTTAATTCTCGGTAAATTTATTTCCTTAATGTTTATGTGACTTTCATTTTGAAACGAATGGAGTAATATTAAGGGATTTTTTCCATTACATTATCGTTATTCTTTTGTTCAAATCCAAGTCATACTAGTATTATTTTTATATATTCTTATATTTGTGCCAATCTCATTTGAAAGGAAATATGATGCGGACCAATGATAATAAAAATATTATTATTACCACTATTAATATTATTACAAAATCGGGTATAAATATAGCCGTGTAAATTGATTACTAGTTTAAGAAATCAGTTTGACCACTCCCGACCTCTTCGTCGTCTCCATCTCTCTAGCTACAATGAAGAATAATCAAAACTCAGTCGTGGCCACCATCAAGGTCCTCTCCCCTCCGATCAATCTCTTCGCCGTCTTCTTCTTCTTCGCCGTCGGCTTAACCTGCGGCATCATCCTCTCATTCTACGCCAAGAACTACTCCTTGAACGTCCAAGTCATGGACGCCGTCCAACGCGGGGCCCGCCCCGCGAGCACCCAGACCGAGCTCGTGCCCGCGCCACCACAGGCGCGGGCCGGGCTGAGGGAATTCTTGCGTCCCCCGAAGTCGGCGGCGCACGACATGAGCGACGAGGAGCTGCTGTGGCGGGCTTCGGTGGCGCCCCGAATCGAGAAGTATCCGTTCCGGCGGGTGCCGAAGGTTGCGTTCATGTTCCTCGTACGCGGCGAGTTGCCGCTGGCGCCGCTGTGGGAGAAGTTTTTTGACGGCGTTGACCGCCGGCTTTTCACGGTTTACGTCCATTCTGATCCTTCTTCCAATGGGACGGCAGATGAGACGCCGCCGCCTGGTTCCGTGTTTCACGGGAAAAGAATTCCCAGCAAGGTATGTCCTTTATTTAAGTATTTTAATTATTATCGCTTCTCTTCGATTCCAGTAAATCAATGTAAAATCTTCAATCTTTTATTTTACATATGCGACTTTTATTAAATTTGAATTTTTTTTTTTTGTAACTTTATGAAAATTTAATGGTAAAAAAAAACTTTATGAAAATTTAACTTAATTTCTGATTGTGTAAATTTATTTATCTAAAATAATTTTATCATGAAGACGAACAATTAACTTTATAATCAATCAAAAGGGGAGAAATCTATGTATCACTTCGTACTTTTCTTCATTCTTGGCTCGAGTAGGCTTTTTAAATAAATTTAAATAAATAAAGTAATCTTTGAAAAAGTGAAACAGTAGGAGAGGAGAAGGGGAAAATAAGAAACAATTCAAAAAAAGGACACAGAAAAAAGGTAAAGAATTGAAGATGTTTATATGTTTTGATAGGTTTGGTGTTTCTTTTATGACAAGTAGAACCAGTAATTATTTCTCCTTAATACGGAGTATTTTTTTTTTATAAAAGGAAAGAGTTTCAAATAGACAGAAAGAACCATGTTAGCAATGCTACTCCGTATAAAATAGTCTCCGCGCCTTTTTTATATTTCGGAGTTAATTAATTAATTTCAAACCCATATTATGATTATACGTATAAGGAAATTAAATAAAATCAAGTAAAAATAAGGTTATACTTATATATATTTATATATAGAATAACTATATTAGTACATTATCCTATTGTAGTTTGTCCTGTTTTTATCCATTTTTTAAATCAACAATTCGTGTCTTTTGTTAATTATATCTTACTTCTACAAAATTGAATCATACAGTTTTACTTCGTGTCGTGACATCTTGTCAATGACTTGTGAATTTTCATAACATTTGTGTGATTTGAATATAACTATTCTTTAATACGAGTGTATTGAAAGTTCATAATAACCAATTTCATTTTGAACTTTTGTGTGTAAACGTTTGCATTTTTTATTTAGTCACTCCATTATTACTTTAATAAGCTTATTATAATTACACTTTAGTCCAATGTAACATAAATTACCAAATTCTCCTCTAACCGGGAGGGAGATGGGATGATGAGAATTAAATTCTTGAGCTAGTGATTATTATTGAGGTAGGGAAAGAAAAATAAAGTAAAATAAAGAAACATGATGCGTGTGTTTTGACACTACACAAAGAATGGCATTGAGTGAACACCAAGCCAATTAATTGATTCCCATTGCCTACTTTCAAGGGCAAATGAGTAAAATTGGTATTCCAAGGAGTGGCCAAGCTAGCGCATAATGGGCTGTTTTGGATGTGTTCTTTACAATTGAATAGTTATTAAAGAACACAATTAGTTGGAAGTGTTCTTTACAATTAGTTGTCTACGCTTGAATTGTGGGATTGGAATATTTTTAGTGGGGTGTTTAGGAAAAGTTTTGCAGGGCAAATTAGCTATTTGTCCATAATACTTTTATGTATATATAGCCTTATAGAGTTATTTTAAATTTTTAACCCAATTATGATAGATACACTCGCACATTAATCACGAGTAAACTTTTCTATTATAAGTACAATTTTCTTACCACTGCTTACTTTTTTACGCCCACACCTATAGGCATAGTAAATCCACATTATTGTGGTAACTAGTAAACCCAAAAAGCTTCATTAGGTGTAACTTTTTGTAGATTACATTATGTTTGTCATGAATTAATAAAGTATACTAGTACTCTATATGTGATAACTGATAAGTCTCAAGCTTAATGTTCACATTTAGCTACTGTTGAGGTTTATTCCTTCAACCCTTGGACCCAACACGTAAGCCCAAAGATTTCGAGTGGAGTGAGTGTATGATATCTAACCCAACAAGCAGATGATATGAACTATAGAGAACAAGAAGTAGCAAGTAAATGATTAGGTATTATTATCTCTTAATAACTCCCTAATACAATACTTCTTGCTAAGGGCTCCGTCGGCCGTTCGTCTTACAAGGCAGTAGAAGTGCTGCGAGTAAGGATGCTATAGCTAGTGCTAAGAATAGAAAGTTGCCAACCCCTTACAATGAAATAAATGCTTCTATTTATACCCGCCAATGGGCAGGTGGCTATGCTGACGTGGAGGCCTGCGGACCGCTTGTGTCCCAACCACCAAATCTTCTGCATTAAATGCACTTCCCGCCAGAATCTAGGCTTCCCGCCTAAATAATGGGGACGTTCGTCCGCCAGGGGGTGAGCTGGGTCACTCCAAGTGACCCTCAAGGGACTTCGGCTGTTCGTCCCCTGACCTTGTGGATTCTCTCATGTGGACTGGATCTCTTCCGACGATCATGGGCCTTCTCCGGAGACGTTCGTCGTACCCCAGATGGCCAGTGGTCCTGCCCCTTACCTCTGCACAGACGTCCGTCGCGATGGGCCGTTGAACCTGGACCCCCCCATTCCCGATGTTCGTCTCTTCCCAAGGGTCGTGGGCCTGCGCCCAGCCTGATCCTAGTCATGACGTGCGTCCGATAGAAAAAAGGGGGTTAATGGGCCGGGCCTCGGCCTGGGTCATTATCCCAACACAAGTCCCCCACTTCTGATGTTCTGAGTATGGGCAGGACATAAGGAAGTATAGGTACCCCGAAATAGACGTTCATGTCTTGATACTTGTGTCTTACTTGCATCTGGCGGAAGCGTACGTTCGTGGTCATGGTGCTCAACAGCTGTCGACGGTTCAGGAAACGAGGTGACGGCTGCTGTAGCGGCGGTGCATTTTCCGAGGAAATGTCATCATCACGCTTTCGTCCCACGCACAGCGCGTGAGCCGGAATACGCTCTTTGCCGCGTGTCCGTCTCTCGTTGGTCCCCCCATCGGTGTCTCTCCTATAAATGCCGGGTTCTCCCTCTAAATTAGGGTTCCCAATTTCTGCTCTCCTGCTCTCGCGTCCCCGCAGCTCTTCAAGTCTTCTCCCGCTTTCAAGCTCGGCTAACCCCTTTCTAAGGTAATTTCCATCCTCTGCTTTTTTCTCTTGTCTTTGAATTCTCTCCGCGATGGTTTCGATGGAGATCTCATCAAGTTCTGGCTCGGGTTCATCGGGTTCCTCCTCGGGCTCCACTTCTGACTCCGGTTCACGCTCCTCGGGCGAAACTAGCACATCCGGGAGTTCTGGTTCAGTCCCTACCGTGGGAACTGTTCAGGCCGGGGAGGCCCAAAATGTGGTTGAGGTGACGGTCTCTGGTGAAGAAGGTGCTGATCTGGGGGAGCAAGGGAATATGGCCCTTGATGTAGTGGACCCCGTGGCTGATGCCGGGGAACAGGAGCCCGCTGGTGAGGACGAGCGTCCAGACGGGTATGACTCTGGGGTTGAGGCTCAGGACGGCTCCGACGTCGAAGTATTCGAACTTGGGCTGAAGATAGATGTGGAGAGGCATCTGTGCCCGATCAAGAATGTCTTGTGCCATGAGCAGATCTTCTCGCCGGTGGCCCTCAACAAACTAAAGGTGTTCTTCCCCCCTCCGTCCGTATACAGCCTACGCGGTGCAACCCACGTGATGAGGAGACGCCCCGGGATGATTATGGTGCTTCTGGATTCCATCGAGGCTGGGCTGCGCTTCCCTCTTCATCCGTTCTTCGTGGAATTCTTCTGTTGTTACCAGATAGCCCCCGCACAACTTATGCCGAATTCCTACCGGTGGCTCTCCGCCTTCTTAGTCCGTTGCAAGGACCACGGGGTCACCGCCACCCTGGACTTGTTCCACTACTTCTACCGGCTCACCCCCCAGAATTCCGACGGGTTCCTGAGCATTGCAGCCCGTCCAAAACGGAGGTTGTTCAGCGGGGCACCGAGTTCCATCCATGATTGGAAGAATCGGTTCTTCTTCGTGCGTTATGCGGATGCTCGTCTGCCATTGCGGTGGAATGGCTACCCGCCCAAGATAGGGTCCCCGGAACTGACCGACGATCTGGCGGAAGATATCAGGAAGATTTCGACGGGCGGCGTCCGGCCCTTGGATGACTTCCTCTCTTTCGAAGCACTTGCCGCGGCAGGAATAGGTACCGCCCATGTTCTTGGACATCTCCCCTTCTACGCTCGTCTCGGGGTATTGGGCGGTCCTCTCCTCCGAGGTGAGTTCTTACTGACGCTCGTCCATCTAACCCATTCTTTTGTTTCTTTCAGGTCTTCCCCCAACCCAGGAGCAGATGAATCACGAGAAGCTCCTCAAGACGAGGAAGGGCAAAGGTGCTGCCGCCGATGCTGCCCTCGCCAAAGCCAAGGCCGCCCAAACAGCAGACTCTCACTCCTCCGCCTCCCAGGCCGATCGTCGCACGGTGGAGGCGGAGCAGCATCTCATTGCCACGGTGATGGCACAGGGGTCCCAGGCCCCCATCCTCAGCCCTGTCGTTCCCGAAGCCGTGGCGCCCCTACAGGCCGTTCATCCGCATGAAGGGGAGAAGGCGAGGGACAAGAAGTCCAAAAGGCCTCGGGGGGCTTCCTCTTCGGCCCCCGAAGAGCAAGGGCTGATGCTCCCTTCCCTTGGGCGTCCGGCCCATGACGTCTGGCAGGAAATTGCCTCTCTGGTTGGCGTGGAAATGCCCCCCCGGACGTCTTCAGAGGCCTCCAATGCGGTTCTGGCCGCCGCTCTTCAGGTGAGTCTGGCCCCTAAACGAACGGTAGATTTCCATATTCCGTTGATTTGAAGTCTCATCCTCTGTATCTCTTTTGTAGGTTGGGCTCTCCACCCTGCAGGCTGAGGCTGCTCGGGATGCCGATGCCCTTCAGGCAAAAAATAAGGCAGACGCGGCCTTGAAGAAGGCGAGGGAGGCCGCTCGTCTCCAGGAGAAAGAGCTGGCGGCCAAGGACAAAGAGCTGCAGGCCGCCCTGAAGGTAGCCCGCGAGTCCTCCGCGAAGCTCGCGGTTCTGGAGAAGGCCGGGTTCAAGCTCGTCCCAGCTCTCCCTGCTCCCAAGGACGAGGCCCCTGAATGGCTCGTCGATGAGACCGGGTATCACAACTCTGGGGCCTTCATGATTGCCGCCCAGAAGTACCTTGGGGGCGCTTTTGGCGATGTATTCGCCGCCGAGCTGCAGAAACAGGCGCCGAAGGACCGCCTCAAGTTCGGGGTCCGAATCTTGGAGAGTGCGCCCCTAGCTGAGAAATTCTTATATGATGTTGGGGACAGCTCCTTCGTCATTGGCTACAACGAGGGGGTGAAAGCCACATTGCCGGTCTTCGCCGCTCTTCAGGGCCCCCGATTTGATCTGGCCGAGCATACTTCAGACCCAGAACTGATCCGGGCAGTGGGCAAGCTGAAGCGGGACGCCCGGCGGGAAGAGGCCAGAGCCAGAGGCGAGGTCCCGGAGCCCCCGTCCCCCGAGCCGGAGCCAGAGGAAGAAGAGGAGACCGTTCCCGGGGGGTCCCGGCCTGGTTCTCCAAACTTTGTTTAATGTGGCTTGTAACCTCGTCTTTTTGACTTTGTACTTATCCGGCCGGTAGAGCCGAGGAATACACAATTCTTTTGCTCTATCATCGTCTCTACGTTCATGAGCTCTTCCTGTTTTCTTTTATCGTCAAAACTATTTTGCTCTCATGGGGTATGGCCCAAGTTCGTGGGGGCGTTCGCGTCCACGCTTCGTCCCTGTTTCTTAATCTCTCGGGATATGAACGTATGCTTGGGAATACCCCACATATGCAAGCCACTCCCCAAGATGTACGGGTGGTGGCCGTAATCTCCTGAATCAGATTGATGAAGACGCTCGTCCCGCGGCTATGTGCATAACCATCCATGTTGTGCGTGCCCAATTTAAACTTGGGGGCGACGTTCGTCTTGTTCGACATGGAGGATGTTCGTCTGTACGCCCTGCGCTTAAGCCGGATATCAGTCTCGGATGTCCGTCTGGCGTAGATGGTTATCGTGAACGCACCCCGAGAATACGCACGTCTTCCTGTGAGTTAGCCCATAGGTGCGATCTCTGTTTGCCCCTACGGGGGACGTTCGTGACACTAAAACCGAATCCCTTTGCGGTGACGGTTTGGTGCGGACATCGAGGTGCCTTTAATACCGCGGTAGGTACCGGTATCTTAGGCGCCACGTGTTCCACCGTGGTAGGCGTGATCCCGCGGTGCTTCCTATAAGTACCCAAGGTCTTGCGAATCCTCCATTTGCTTCATCTCTAGCTCTTGTGCTGTGCAAGCATTTTCTCTCTCTAGCTTTCCTCGGTGCTTCCTCAAGCCCCAACACCCGTAGGTACCGAACGTCGTCATGTCTTTTTCTCTGCTGGGACCCCAAACCATTGATTCAAGGATCCGGAACGGCTCGTCGACCTCCGGGGATAGGTTTGACGATGGGTGCTCCTCCGGTGATGATCTAGAATTCTATGAGCGGGGTATGCCACCATGGCCCCCCCGACATCACCTGAATTTCTCTGGCGTTCGTCGTCAGCGCCAGCGTCTTTTGAACGCCGACCGTCGATTGATAAGCCAATGGTTCCTTCCCCCAAGGGGTTGTGACGATCGGACTCTGCGCCACCCAATGCGCCATCTGCCTGGCTATGTGGTGGTCCACTTGGACTCCGTTATAGCCGGCCTTCTTTTTCCCCTTCATAGCTTCCACATAGAGCTTTTTAGGAGCCTCAAGGTGACACCTGCTCAGTTCGTCCCTGCTGCTTATAGGATCATCGCGGGTTTTATAATTCGATGTCATAGTGTTGACGTGACCCCCACCGTAGATCTATTGCATCACTTCTTCCGGTTGTCCCCCTTCGGACGTACGGGATACTTAACCCTGATTGCGCGTCCGTCCATGGTCCTGTTTTCAAACAACGCCGGGAATCCGGACGGCTGGGAGGAGCGGTTCTTCCTTGCCGAAGTGGGCTCCCCGATGCCATTCTCCGATAGGTGGAACGCCTATCCGGTGAAGTCCATCCCGCCGCCCATGACGGATGAGGAGCTCGGCTATGCCAAGCGCATAGCTGGTCTTGGCGTTCAGAACCTCCGGTCGCTGGTGGCCGAGCCTTTTAAGGCCCGGGCCGGATTAGGTGCGTCTATTTGTACTTGCATTGTCCTGTCATCTTCTAGTTGTTATGGTTCTGAACGTCTTGATTTTCTTCCTGCAGGAGTTTTCCCAACTATATTATCCATGGGGCGTACTCACATTACTTCGCATGCCCATGGCCGCGACAACAGGCATGAGGACAAGGGCAGGAAGCCGCTCGTCCCCAAAATTGAGCCTCGGGCGAGCAGGAGGCGGTCAGACGACACACCAGAGGCCGGGGCTTCGAAGAGGCTCCGCATCGATGGTACCGCCTCCAAAGCCATCATAGTGGCTGATGACTCCGACGGTGAGCCGGGAAGTCCCTTGAAGCGGAGGCCCTCCTCTCAGAACAAGCCCCCTGTTTCCCCTCCGGCCGATTCTGAGGTCCGTCGATTTAGGGATGAAGATGTCCATGCTACAAAGGGCTCTGACGATGCTCGTCCCCCTTCGCCCCCAGAAACCAACGGGTCCTCCCTTGGCCTTATCGAATTCTCGGGGGTTGGTCCTCGTAAGGAGTCGATGATGCTCTTCGGCCAGACCGCGTCTTCGATCTGGTGCGGCCTCAACCTCAAGGTCCCCCAAGATTTCGCCGCCCAGGAAGCTCCTGAGGATCTCCTGGAGTGTGGGCAGAGCACCCTTGACAAGGCCGGGCTATATTTCCACCGGGCTCGGATGGCCTTTGAGCATCAAGGTAAGGAAATGGCCCGGGTGCGGGCTGAATGCGACGCCCTTTTGAGGAATGCCAAAGGCAGGGCCGGGACACTTCAGGAAAAAGCCGATGCCTATGACAAGCTTGCCCAGGAGAACGCTTCCCAAAAGGAGCTCCTTAGGAAGCAGGAGGCCGAGCTTGTGGATCTTCGCAGCCGGTTGTGGGCCGTGGAGCAGGCAAAGGTGGAAATCCGCCGTACGGGTGTCGATAACCATGTCCCCATCTACGAGGCCGACGTTTCAAAGATCAAGGAATCTGGTTCCATTGAGTTCCAGAAGTCCAAAGCCTACACTGGTGCCATTCATACCATGGCCATGAGGTTCCTTCCGAGGCTCGTCGGTGAGTTTTTGGCCACTTGCCCGGACCCTTATCTGGATGGCGTCAAAATGCTCCAGGCTACTCCCACTGGGGAGCGCTTCCTCGATGATCTTGCCGACGATACTTATCTTAAGGGTATGGTCGGCCTTGTGGCAGAGAACCTCCCGGTCTTCGAGCGTCACTTTGGGGCTCCTTTTGATCCTGCGGCAGCTGGCTTTGATTCCCTGATGGTAGACGCCCATAGAGGGGCCCTTGAACTGCTGAGGGAGCGTAAGGAGCGTGAAGAAGCTGAGGCCAGGGAAAAAGCCAGGCAGGTCCCCTTTACGGGCCCCACTCCGGACGCTGGCCAAACTTGATTCTCCGCTCATAGTCTGTACCTTATAATTATTTACACTGTAATTTACATCACACATTGTACTTTCCGGTCATTAGTACCGAAGAATAAAAATCATTATTTGCTCCATGTCACTCTCTCTCTTTCTTCTCTTTTTTTTTTTTTTTTTTTTTTTTTGGAGTCTTTTTATCAGTCTTTGTTCTTCCCTAGCTTCGTGGGTACTTGTCTCCTGGTTTCGTAGGAGACGTTCGCCATCCCTGCCTCGGGAAAAACAGGTTTATCCACGTCGGGATTCCCTATCTCCGTTCGTCCCCAGCCGCGAACTACTAGTCTTCTGGCTTCGCAGAAGGCTTTCGTCATGCGCTCATCAGGGGGAGGAACTAGGCTTTGTTCGTCCTTGTCGTGGTCCTACTAATCTTCTTTACTCCGAAGAAGACGTTCGGTCATCCAACGATCGCAAGGAGGTCGCTGGTTTATCCACGTCGGGATTCCCTGTTTCGTCGTTCCATGCTCGTGGCCCTACTAACCTTCTGCTTTGGCAGAAGGTGTTCATCGATCCACGGGTTATGGAAGGAACTGGTTTATCCTGCCGAGGTTCCCTTTGGTACGTCTAGCCTCCCACACGTTCCTACTAACCTCCACGTCGGGAGACGTTCGTCACGCAGTGAAGGAAGATCAGGCATACCTCGTCAAGACTCCCTCTCTCATAGGAGCTTCTCTCTCCCCTTCTCCTCATCATTTTTTTTTTTTTTTTTTTTGAGGAGGAAATCATTTCAATAGCACTTCGGCTTTTATCTCTCTATAGGAAGTGAGGAACAGGAGTAATCCTTTTATTATAGAGAAGACGATCGGTGGTGTTACATGGTACTTCGACCAAAATATTACAACGATCTATCTCTAATTATTGGTAGAATTTCTTCAAGTGTTCGACGTTCCAGATCCCAGCGTGGTTTCCTTCCAAGGTGTGGAGGAGGAACGTCCCCTGGTTGTATCTTCTCATGACCTTGTACGGCCCTTCCCAGTTTTTGGCCATCTTGCCACCTTCGAGCGGCTTGCTCTTCTCTCTCTTTCTGAGTACGAGGTCCCCAGCCTCAACTTCGCGGATCTTCACCGCCTTGTTGAAGTATCTTTGGGTGGCCCGGTGATATTCCTCCATGCGACGAGCTGCTAGGTTTCTTCGTTCCTCAATGAAGTGGAGCTCCGCTCGTAGGTTTGCCTCGTTGTCCTCCGGCTGGAAATGTTTCGTGCGGTGCGTGGGCACCAGCACCTCCGTTGGCACCTTGGCCTGGAACCCGTATGCCAAAGCAAAAGGTGTCTCGCCGGTTGCCGTCCTTGGGGTTGTTCTGTACGTCCAGAGTACGTAGTTGAGCTGCTCCGGCCAGGTGGATGTGTAATCCTCCAATTTCTTTTTAATCCCATCCATGATGGTCCGGTTCATGTTTTCCACCTGGTCGTTGGCCTGTGGGTAGGCCACCGAGGCCTTAGAGTGCCTGATGCCCCACTTTGCCAGGTATGCCTCAAATCCTCTGCCGACGAACTGCCGGCCATTGTCGGTGATGACCTGTTCTGGAATTCCGAAGCGGCATATAACATTCTGCCAGAGGAACTTCTGACACTGATATTCGGTGATGGAGGCCAGCGGCTCGGCCTCTACCCACTTTGTGAAGTAGTCAATTGCCACAATGACAAACTTCCTTCCGCCGGTCGTCGTCGGGAGAGGGCCCAGTAGATCTATGCCCCACCTGGCGAAGGGTAGTGCAACCGTCATCGGAGTGTAGAAGCTTGCCGGCCGTCCGGGTACAGGAGCATATTGCTGGCACACTGCACATTTCCGGGTATGATTGAAGCAATCCTGCTGGATGGTCGGCCAGTAATACCCTTGCAAGATGATCTTCCGAGCCAAAGTACGAGGGCCCTGGTGGCTGGAACAGATGCCTTCATGTACCTCCTCAATGACGGCCGCTGCCAGGCTCGGTGGGAGGCATCTCAAGTATGGCCCGCCGAACGTCTTCTTGTAGAGCTGCCCATCAATGAGCTCGAAGTTGGGGGCCCTCCTCTTTATCCATGCTGCTCGTCCGGAGCTGCCGTCATCCTCAGGCTTGGGGAGCGTTCCATCCCTGAGGTAGTCTGCGATCTCCTTCGACCAATTAGGTTCGGCGATGGAGATGGCCTCTACCCGGATGACGTCCGTTGCCGGAGCCGAGAGCGTCTCTTGTCTGACGAAGCCCCTAATGTGCCGGGGGATGTTCGTCGTAGGGTCATCGGTCGGGGGATTGCCTAGCTTGGAAAGTATATCAGCCTCGGCGTTCTCCACCCGCGATACCTGCTCAATTATTACTTGCTCGAACTGCGCGGTTTGTTCCTCCGCGAGCTCCTTGTAAACCTTCATCCTTTCTTCCCTGGTTTCAGCCGTCCCATTCATCTGAGTTACCACCAGCTGACTGTCCATTCTTACCTTCAGACGAGCTGCGCCGAGTGCCTTTGCACATTTCAGTCCTGCGATCAGCGCCTCGTACTCAGCCTCATTGTTGGTGACTCTGAATTCAAATTTCATGGAGTAGTAGGCTCTGAAACCCTCAGGTGAAGTGATCACCGCTCCTCCGCCACAACCTCTTGCACTCGAGGCCCCATCGGTGTACATCTCCCACCAGTTATTGAAATCATCGTCGCCCTGGGGATTGTCCTCGGTGCGCGCAGTGCATTCGGCAATGAAGTCCGCCAGTGTCTGTCCCTTGATCGTCGGCCTCGGCCTGAATTCTATGTTGTACTGGCCGATCATCAGGGACCATTTGGTTATCCTCCCACTGGCCATGGGGTTCCGGAGGATCGTGGCGAGAGGCTGTGTCGTGTATACAATCACTGGGTGTGCCTGGAAGTACGGTGCCAGGCGTTTGATGGATGCTATCAAGGCGAGGACCGTCTTCTCCATCAGTGTGTATCTGGTCTCCGGGCCGTTCAGTGCCTTGCTCACAAAATAGATTGGCCGCTGGACGCCCTCTGCTTCCTTGAGTAGTACGGCGCTCACAGCCAAGTCCGCCACCGCTAGGTACATGTACAGCTGCTCCCCGGGGTCTGCTTTGGTGAGGACGAGCGGAGAAGAGAGGTATACTTTGAAATCTTCGAAGGCAACCTGGCACTCTGGTGTCCACTCGAAGGGATTTGCCTTCTTCATGATCTGAAAGAAGGGAATTGCCTTGTCTCCTAGTTTTGACATGAATCGGCTCAGGGCTGCCAATCTTCCGGTGAGGCGCTGCACATCCTTCAGATTTCTCGGGGCTTCCATGTCAACTATTGCTTTCACCTTCTCTGGGTTAGGCTCGATCCCCCGCTCACTCATCATGTAGCCGAGGAACTTGCCGCCCCTGACGGCAAAAGCACATTTCTTTGGATTGAGCCTCATGCTAGCCCCCTCCATGATGGTGAAAATCCTCTCCATGTCCCGAATGTGGTCTTCCTTTTTCTTGCTTTTGATCAGGATGTCGTCCACGTAAGCCTCCATGGTTTTCCCCAGTACGTCTTTGAACAACATCCCGATCATTCTTTGGAAGGTAGCCATGGCATTCCTCAGGCCGAACGGCATGACCACATAACAGTACACGCCGTCCGCCGTGACGAATGCTGTTTTTTCTGCATCATCCGGGTGCATGAACACCTGATGGTAACCTCTGAACGCGTCCATGAAGCTGAGCAGCTCGCAGCCCGCTGTCTCATCCACGAGCAAGTCGATCCTCGGCACCGGATACGGATCCATCGGGCAGGCCTTGTTGAGATCCGAGTAATCGACGCACATCCGCCATGTGTCGCCTTTTGGGGCTAATACCACGTTGGCCAACCACTCCACGTGGATGACCGGACGAATGTGCTTGATGTTGAGGAGCGTAGCAGCCTCCTTCTTGATGAAATCTCGCCGCTCGGCTGCCATGTACCTCTTCTTCTGTTGGATAGGTTTGGCATCCGGCCGTACGGCGAGTCTGTGGCATATGAGGTTGGGGTCTATGCCAGGCATGTCCTCCGGCCCTCTGGCAAATAGGATTTTAAATTTCCGGAGGATGGCTATGACCCCCTCCTTGATCTCAGGCTCTAGGTCAGCCCCGATGGACACCTTCCTGTCCGAAGGGTCATCCAACTCCACCTCCTCGAGCAGGGCAGCCGGTTCCAGACGAGCGTCGAAGTCGGCTTGTCTGGCCTTCTCAGTGATGCTGTTG
Organism: Cuscuta epithymum; assembly: GCA_945859915.1. Taxonomy (NCBI): domain Eukaryota; kingdom Viridiplantae; phylum Streptophyta; class Magnoliopsida; order Solanales; family Convolvulaceae; genus Cuscuta; species Cuscuta epithymum. The sequence continues at coordinate 4,570,033 of CAMAPF010000967.1, read as the reverse complement.
ACCCGGGCTTCTCGCTCTCTGAACCTCTCCATGGCCTTGGTGTAGCAGGCCCTGGCCATGTGTGGATCCGTGCGGGCGACCCCCACCCCTGTCTCGGTGGGGAATTTGATGCATGAGTGCCGCACGGAGCAGATGGCCTCCAGATCCTCCAAGCCGGGTCGGCCCAAAATTGCGTTGTGAGCACATTTTAGGCGGACCACGACGAACGTCATCCGGATGCGGGTGGTGTGTGGCCCATCCCCGATCTCAACGGGGAGGCCGATGGTACCCTCCGCATCGATGCAGTCCCCTGTGAAGCCAGAAAGAGGGGTACGTAGGGGGGCCAGCTGGTCCTTCCTCAACTTCATTCCCTCGAATGCTTCCCAGTAGAGGACGTTCACGCTGCTGCCTGTATCAACAAGGACGCGTCGCACAATCGCATTGTTGACATCCATGCTGATCACCAACTCGTCCCTGTGGGGGGCTGGTGACATCGGCAGGTCGGCCGGCCCAAAGGTGATGGCCTCCACCTTGTTCCTTTTGGCGGGGGGTGCTGATATGGAGCCCACATAGAGGGACCTCTCAAACTTCTTCCGCTCTGCAGGCGAGTCCCCAGTTTCAGCGCCCCCGAAGATCACCTTGATCTCCAACTTCTTTTTCCCGCCGTCCGGGCCGAGGGACCCCTCCGGACGTTTGTCGGCACTCCGATAGTCTACGTCCTTCGGTTCCGCCTCGCGCCGATCATCGCGGCGCCATGACCGCGATCTCGGATTTGGCTGCCTCGGGCTATTCTTCTTCAGCAGTTGGGTAAACTCGCCCAGGTAGCCTTGTCGGACCAGCTCGTCGATGGCCATCCTCAGCTGCTTGCAGTGGTCGGTGAGGTGGCCGACCCTCTGGTGGTACTCGCAATATGCGGTCTCATCATGACCCATAAGTGCCTTCTTGTCCTGGGGCTCCTTGAGGATGCCCTTGTCCTTGATGGCGTCGAAGATCTGGCTGACGGGGTAAGCCAGAGGGACGTGGTATTCGTCCGGACGTATGCGGCTGGCCTCCGGATGAGCCTTCCACGGAATCATGCCGCCGTCCGTCTTCTTCTTTTTGTTTGGGGGGGATGGTCCGCCTCCCGGACCGAGCCTATCCGCCAATTTTCGGGAAGGGGCCGCAGGAGCGCCGTCCCTCATTCTGATCTCCTCCTCAATGGAGGCATACTTCTGCGCCCGAGCCAGCACCTCAGTATAGCTGGTGCTGGGGTTCCTCCGAAGGTCCCGGTATAGGTCCCCCGTTGCTAGAGCGCTGGTGAACATGTTCACTCCCAGCCGCTCGTCCAGGTCATCCACCTGGAGCACTTCATCTCTCCATCTGACCAGGAATTGGGCCAGAGGTTCATCCTTCCCCTGCTTCACACTTGTGAGCGATGTGAAGCTCTTCTTGGGGGTGGTGCTGGCAGCGAATTGTGCCATGAACTGCTGGGACAGCTGTTCGTAATTATCAATGGATCCGGGCCTCAGCTGCCCGAACCATTCTTGCGCGGGACCCCTCAGGGTGCTGAAGAAGAGCCGGCAGATGGCCTCATCAGACGCCCCCAGCATAGAGAGGTTCCCCTGGAAGCTGATCAGGTGAGCCTTAGGATCTCCGGTCCCGTTGTAAACTATTCCCTGGGGGGGCCTGCAGTCCCGCGGAATTTCTGCATTCATGACCCTCGGGGTGAAAGGTGAAGTGAGGGAGAAACGCGGCGTGGCTGGGGTGGCCTCCGCCCGTCTATCCATCTCGGCTAATCGCCGCTCCATTGCCTCTAGCCGGGCCTCCTGTGCGGCCCTTCCGGGGGACACAGGAGGGGCGGCCTCGAGCGCAATGTTCCTTCGTGGGGCAACCGCGTCGGGTTGCCTTCGTGTGATGTGGGCGCCATGTCTTTGGAAGCGTCGTCCAATGTTGCTGGCGGCGGGGGTAATGACAGTGCCCCGCTGTTCGGAGGGAACCTCCGGCGTGCGTCCCCGGTGGTCATCTTGCCAACCATAGCGGGGAGTGCTGGCGCTGGTGTGCCCCCCAGGTCCATGGGAAGACGGATTCTGGCCCAACCTCATGTGGATGGGTGTTCGACGTCCGGCAGATTCCGCTGTCTCATCCAGGGTCTGCATGCGGCGGACAGGCGATATGGGAGTCCAGATGGTGTTGGCTGAATGCACCTCTTCGTTCGCCTCCTGTTCATCCGCCATTCGGCGCATTGTCTCCGCCAGTTCCCTCATGAGTCGAGGGTCATGCCTGGCTTCATGGGGGATGAGGTTTGTGAGGCCACCCTCACCCCCAGTCGTCCCCAACGTCTCGGAGCGTTCCGTGGTTTGCCCGCGGTTGCTTCGCCCGCGGGACAACTGCTCGGAGAGATCGCGCTGGCGGTTGTTTCTTGTCATCGTGCTTGCTTTGGGTAGATTTAGTAGCTGTTTGGGAGAGTTTTTTGGAAACTTTTAGTTCAGCTTCCCACAGACGGCGCCAGTGTTGAGGTTTATTCCTTCAACCCTTGGACCCAACACGTAAGCCCAAAGATTTCGAGTGGAGTGAGTGTATGATATCTAACCCAACAAGCAGATGATATGAACTATAGAGAACAAGAAGTAGCAAGTAAATGATTAGGTATTATTATCTCTTAATAACTCCCTAATACAATACTTCTTGCTAAGGGCTCCGTCGGCCGTTCGTCTTACAAGGCAGTAGAAGTGCTGCGAGTAAGGATGCTATAGCTAGTGCTAAGAATAGAAAGTTGCCAACCCCTTACAATGAAATAAATGCTTCTATTTATACCCGCCAATGGGCAGGTGGCTATGCTGACGTGGAGGCCTGCGGACCGCTTGTGTCCCAACCACCAAATCTTCTGCATTAAATGCACTTCCCGCCAGAATCTAGGCTTCCCGCCTAAATAATGGGGACGTTCGTCCGCCAGGGGGTGAGCTGGGTCACTCCAAGTGACCCTCAAGGGACTTCGGCTGTTCGTCCCCTGACCTTGTGGATTCTCTCATGTGGACTGGATCTCTTCCGACGATCATGGGCCTTCTCCGGAGACGTTCGTCGTACCCCAGATGGCCAGTGGTCCTGCCCCTTACCTCTGCACAGACGTCCGTCGCGATGGGCCGTTGAACCTGGACCCCCCCATTCCCGATGTTCGTCTCTTCCCAAGGGTCGTGGGCCTGCGCCCAGCCTGATCCTAGTCATGACGTGCGTCCGATAGAAAAAAGGGGGTTAATGGGCCGGGCCTCGGCCTGGGTCATTATCCCAACAGCTACTTTGGACATCTCATATTAAGGGTCTCTTTGCTAAATGGAGTAGTAATTACAAACTTAAATTCATGTTGAAGTCCCACACCAAAAATCTATAAAGTAATAAAGTGTTATAATAAAATGTGGATTATTCATTCTATATCTTGAAGGATAGATTCAGGACTTAACAACTTATTGCTATTTAATATAAACACACTCATAATAAAGTTATCATTGATGATCAATGACTCGGTCTAATTATATTCTCATCCCAAAATTATGTACCACTTACCGTTTTTCTTTTTCCTACACCCTATGCTCTCCCAAAATTGTTTGTCAAACAATGTCATTATTAATATCACATCTTCCTATATAAATGTTTTTGAAACTTCCTAAGTCACACTACACGTACCCCAAAATTACAAAGGTACTAACTTTTATTTTTTGACAAAGTTAAAAGTAATATTCACACTGCGAGTATTTTTTTTTTCCTTCTAATAATTACTCCAATGATTTGCCAAAATGCTTTACCAAAAATACTCTCATGTTTTAAACAAATTTATCCTCTTTTTAATTACCCATTTCTCTTTTTGGGAAAATCAGTTTAGGATACCTAGTGTCTTTCACTTTTGCCTTTATGTAGATCCCTATTTATCACATAGTTTTTCTTTGGGGAAAAAACTGAATCTAGTCATGGTCGGTGTTAATTAGCGGCGGATCGGTGTAAAGTTGCTAATAAACGGCATAATGTTCCAAACGTTAAAGTTCATAGGATACAATGACGAGGGGGTAGTTGGGTGGGGTTGGGGTAGCTAGAAGCCAGATCAGATTTGATGAGTATACTACCAATGCCGTAGAGAAGAGAAATAGACAATGCCTTTACGAGTGTTACATCACTTCATAACTATTTTGAGATTTTTGGAAAATAGAATTAAGAGTTTTTTGTGTGAAAATAATTAATGAATGTGAAACAAAATGTTTACTTTGCGAACCATTAATACATTGCCACTGTCGGTCACCGCTTAAAAAATATACGGAAAAATATATTCCAGCAAAGCATTTTAAAAATAACAAAACAGACATTAATGTATGAGTTATGACTCGTATAGTTTATTAGATAACATAGAACTGAGAATATGGAAATTTGGAGAACAAAGTTTGGAAAACAGGGTATAGAGGTAAATTGTCTCGTATCACTATTTTTAAGCGTAACTTTATTTATAATCTATTAATATCTGCTCAAATTAATGTCAAACATTTTTTATTGGAATGTTGTCCCATATATCACAATGTCACATTATTGGAGTAAAATTAAGGATTTTAATTTGGAAAGGCGCAATTTGTAATTGGTTTTCATTATTTGCCCATCTAATCTAATAAACATGAAATAATTAAGACGTAGTATAAAACTGAATATTAGTTCCGTTGGGAGACCATGCGTCTATGATACTCGGCTTTAGCAGACAAAATTTTACCAAATAGTCAAATATGAGTGTTTTGTTGAAAAAAATAAGAGATAAGGTTTGACAATATAATTATTTTGTTGTGTGTTCATTCAATTCATTTGAACAAACTAATACGCAGTATATATTACACATGTCATATCTTTTATTAAAACATTACGTAGAGCTTCTTAATTATTGTTTTATTCTTTTTTAGTATGGTGAGCATTATATATATGTGTGCATAGTTGGTAAATTTGTTTACCAAAACTGAAATTAAATTACAAAAAAATACGGAGTAACATTTTGTAATTTAACAGTTAAATAAATTCTTATTATAATTCTACCGGACAACCCAATTGTCATCTTAATTAGGGTGATAATGTAAAGCGATTTTTCAATGTTGGTATGACTTTTCCCACAAAACCAGGTGTAAAGTGAATTTAATCTCATCAGGAATCATGATGAGCGAACGTTTTCTTGTCCTTCAGATTCCAACGGTTAGTAACAAGATCAGTGTACATATTCTAGGTGAATTAAATTTTGGATATGGATCATATGACAAACATTCACTGTTGCATAAACAACATTTTTTTAAATCAATTTCTTTTGAATTGATTTTTTGTAATCTGAAGTATGTTAATATGGGATCTATTCAAATTTAATATTGCGCAACTTGAATTGTGGTATCGAATATGTGTACTATGAATGAACTTGAGAGACAAATGTTATCAAGTTTAATATGAATTAATTTATTAGAACAGAAGAAAAAGATAAAAATGATACAAAATTACAAAGATACAAGAAATAACCGAGTGAGCCTGTGTCTGGATAATTAGCTAGTCTAATTTCTTTAAGGGATTTATTACATGAAAGTTCTCTAAGTGATAGAAAAACATATGGAAACTTCTTTTTCATTTATGGTGTTTTCTTTCAATAGAAGGAAAATTATCTATAATCCTACTATAGAAGTTTGTTGTTATTCATTTTTTGAGCAATTCCTTTACAATATACACACAAACTAACTTGACGATTATATGCAAATTGTTATTGTTACAGAAAGTAGAATGGGGAAAGGTGAACATGATCGAGGCCGAGCGGAGATTACTTGCAAATGCACTTCTTGACATCTCCAATGAACGTTTCGTTCTCCTCTCAGAAGCATGCATTCCATTATTCAATTTCTCCACCATCTACTCTTACCTTACCAACTCCTCCCAGACCTTTGTGGAGGTCTACGACCTGCCCGGCCCTGTAGGCCGGGGCCGCTACAGCAACCGCATGAGCCCGACTCTCAAAGTCGGGCAATGGCGAAAAGGATCGCAATGGTTTGAAATGGACCGTCGTCTCGCCCTCGAGGTAATATCGGACAAGAAATATTTCCCGCTCTTCAAAGCACATTGCTCCGGGAATTGTTACTCGGACGAGCATTACTTGCCCACTTTGATGAACATCAAGTTCGGGAGGCGCAATGCGAACCGGACCTTGACTTGGGTAGACTGGTCGAAAGGCGGGCCGCATCCGTCTCGGTTTAATCGGAACGATGTCACCGAGGAGTTTCTAAACAAGTTGAGGAGTGGGAGCAAGTGTCTTTACAATGGGGAAGAGACAACAATATGCCATTTGTTTGCCAGGAAGTTCACCCCACATGCTCTTAGCAGATTGCTAATTATGGCACCAAAAGTTATGCACTTCAATGGATGGTGATATTGAGCAACAACAGCAGAAATGTATAGACGGCATACACATATTCATTATAGCGTGGCTGGGTTAGGTAATTGATAGCCATCGACTAATCAATCGGGAGTGATTTGTTATTTTGACAAAAAAAAAAGTGTGACAAGATTTCTCGTAAAAATGAGCTGATCATTGTTTATTTTCTAATTCTTTTGGTACTATGTCAATATATCCATTCTTTTATTTTTTGTTGCACTCTCTTGCTTTATTGCTTAGAATCCCTCTTGCTTGGTTTTTTGTCACAACATTTTGTGCAATAGGAGTGTGGCGTGTGAGCACCAGCCGGCGAGGGAAGTGGTGGGGCTTGGGCATGTCATACTCAATAATCAATATATTTAGTGATGGTAATTTTTTTCATACTCGATATAAATTGATTTACCTCTTTTAGTGCTTATGTTGAAATAATATGCAATTAAAATAAAAATCTATACGGTGATTTGAGGAGACCACGGGAAGGAGCGGGGATGGGGAACTTTTGAAACAAAGGCTAGGGTGGGGGGAGTAAACCCCGGCATCAATAGGTCTCATTGACATCCATTGTTTTCACAAAAAGCTACGAGTATAACAATGTATTTTTTTAAGAAAATAAAAAATGATGATAATCTAACGACATTGTTGCACCTACTACTCGAATAAGAATTTAAACATATGAAATTATTCTGATTAGAAAATGAAATTTATAAATAAGTAATTGATTTCACTAGCAACTTTATTCAACTCGCCTTCCCTGATCTTGCCTTCTTCCAAATGTCATATTCCCTCCGTTCTGAAAAGGTTGGCCAAATTTCCTTTTCTGGATGTCCCAAAAAGATTTGGCATTTCCATTTAAAGTAAGGAATATGTGGTTAAAGTTAATTCTCTCTCCTCTGCACAAATTTCAACCACATAATTTTTTTTTTATTAATCCACGTGAAAATCAACTTTGATCAACCTTTTCGGGCCGGAGGGAGTAATATGTTAGACGGTGCTTTCCCACAAGCATAGTCTCCTTCCCATTTTTTTTCTTTCATGCACATCCATTGATCCATACTACCTTGAATACACTCTTCATTATTTTATCTCGAGCACCCGTCACTTTTTGGGCTCTCCCTCATGTTCAATAGTTACTTCTTTACCTTAAAAGACAGCCTTCTGGTCACAATCTACTTTTGCTTAGTCACATTCTCTTCTAAACCCATCATGCTCGACTCTCACAGTCTCACTAAGAACCCTTTGTACGGGTCACAATATGCTTCTGCTGAATCACATCCTCCTAATCCCATTATGCTCAACTCTCACTTGGAATCAACAATCTATTACCCAGATACACTCCTCCTTTTCTCATTGTATGCCCGCAACCAAGACTCCTAATCCGGTCCCAAACAATGCCGGACCCGATTCCAAATCAGGACAAACCGCCGGACCCAATTTTGGTCCAAGTCGGACCGTGATTCCGTGAACAATGAGCATGTCGCCTTATTTTTAAAAACTTAGGAGTCTTTCATGTCTTAAATTTGTTTAGAAATTAGAACCAATTTTCCCCTTATTGTCTAACCTTCATCCTTCTTTTCAACGCTTTGTTAGATGAATACGCCATGGTCACCATGGAGATGATTCACAAGGAATTTTGTCCAAAATATTATGCATTAGTGTGTTTTCAGTTAAACTTGTTTAAGATCAGATTTAAACAAAAGCATCTCATACAATAATGCATATATGCCAAACATTAATCAAACTAAACCGAACTATATTTAAACAAGTTACGGCCAAACATCCCTATTCGATCATTAATTTGGTTTACAACGAAAATGCTTTCCCACACAAATATAATATTACAGCAATCGTATCTTACAAAGTTACAAGATACTCATCATTATTTCTTTTAACATCATACCTTTCCTCTTGAGTCTTGGCTATATAAAATGCATGTAGTGTACCAGATCTTATAACAGGTTGCCCAGATGTATCGGTTAATCTTTTTTAACCGTGGACTGATATATGTAGAAGATATCCTTCTTCCTTATTTAACACTACCCTTCACAAGTTGAGCAAGAACGTAACACAAATGATTTTTACAATACAAAACTGTGAAATTATTTTACGCACACAGTAGTAGTAAGTATAAAATAATATTATTAATAATAATGAACTCGATTTCTAGTTTTGGGATACACTGAAAGCAGTTAAATCTTGGGTAGAGCAGTTGGAGGATCAGCAGGAATATAAGAGCTTGCCTGCCAAAAAGAACATATTATACTTAAGAGCATAACTTCTTTTAATTACATAATTGGAATCATGATGGAGATCATATAAAATTCCTCACCTCCAGATATTTTGATAACATTGTTTTGGTGCTGAAATTAAAGCCTTCAATGGGTTCTCCATTCTTGCGGGATGCGTTTAGTTGCTTTCTTACTTGTGTAGCCAATGACTGCATTTAATTTATTTATTGAGAAAACACAAAGTAAATATTGTTCCACGTGGAATATTATATTTGGAGCGCCAGAGCGTGATTATTGCCGGCAGGGTGAAAACCAAACAAGTCACGAGTGTTGAATGAAACGATTTACCTTTCCTAGCTCCACACCCCATTGGTCAAAGGAGTTGATACCCCATACAAAGCCTTGCACAGCAACCCGGTGTTCATAGATTGCTAACAACTGTATGAAAGGACAAAAAGGTAAAAGGGGTGTGATTAATCAGTCACATAAGAAGCTGATACATATGCTAGCAGCAAAGCAGCCATACACACTATCAATTGTTTTCTTAATAACCATATAAATACTGTAAAACAAGACAATTGGAATGCAGCAAACACTAAGAAACATTGAAGATATCAAACCTGCCCAATATTATAAGCATCAAGTGATGGGAATAGTAAGCTTAGTGAAGGTCTGTTGCCTGAAAATGTCTGAAAAAACAAAGGCACGGTAAGGTAAACTCATGCATCTTTGCTAATATGGTTATTCAAATTGAAAGTGTGAAATACTTCAAGTAAAATCACCTTGTGAGACACGAGATGAGGAGGAACATTCTCCTTTTCTAACTGTTCTTGAGTCTGAAAAATTGCAGCACACATTAATTAAAAGTGATACCTCCTTAGATACAAGTAGTATACAACTAATATGTTGACAAGTTGTCAATTTCCTTATAAAGGAATACTTTTATATTATTCTATTTATAGGAAAATATGACTCCTAAAAGAAAAAGTTTTTTTTTGGATATTTTTGCCTTGCGTAGACACAGTAAGGGTAGAGTTTCGTAGTATATCCATTATTTCATCAGTATAAAGACTGTACACTGACTCAACAACGATCACAATTATCATGCACCTGAATTCTAGTAATTTACAGCAATTCAAAAGTTATGGAGGTTGTTAAAGGGGTGCCATGGTTACTTCACAAATTTTTTCCTAAAAAAAGAATAAATGAAATGCGGTCCTATTAATGGAATAGACAACATATTGTTCCTACCTAAGAAAATTTCCCTAGTTAAGTAGCCTTTAAAAAGACAGCAGAGAGATGATATAATCAGAAACAAGGTGATATCAAACAAAATGGAGTCATTTATTTTAACTGACATTGTTGTACGACCTCTAGTCAACTAAAATGCTAGACAAGTGAACCACCAAATGCTCGTAGTCTCGTACCTTTCCATAAGCAAGGGCATCAGGCTGTGCAAAGAAGTTCGACATGAGCTCATCATGGTTACTGACCACTTCGCCTGAAAATTTATGTTCTGTGATTTTTAGATATATAACAAAAGCATCCAAAAATAGCAGCTACTGCTGGGTTCTTAACTCGATAGTAAGGTTTTCCAAAAAAAAAAAAAAATAACTTGATAGTAAGGCTTACTAGAGGAATGTAGAATGTTCAGAATTGTACCTTTCAGGTATACAGGTTGCTGACTCTTGACAGCACCAATGAAATCGCAAGGAACAACACGGCCCTACATATTAATTTTTTGAAATGTTTGAAATTTTGAAGTTTTCAATGGATTGCGAATTTGTGGCCTTTCTATAAAATGGAAAATGAAAATTTCAAAATAGTATTCTCAAAACCTACCAAGCCAGAAAGCAAGTTTTATGGCAAAAATGAGTTGATATTTTCAAATTATGACAACATAATAGGTTTGGCATTGTTTCATTTCATATTTCACTTTTCATAATCAGATAAATGAAATATACGATGCAGCAGACCATGTAAACGAAAGAAAAAACACCTGGTGGATTAGTTGGTAAAAGCTGTGTTGTCCATTTGTCCCAGGTTCACCAAAATCAATTTCACCAGATTCATATGGAAGAGGTACACCATCAATAGATACACCTTTCCCATTACTCTCCATGCTAACCTAAATTCAATCAAAATTCAAGGAAGACAAGCTAACCTAACCTCAATCAAAATTCAAGGAAGACAAGAGCAGGAATTTAAGATGAGTGGAACAAAATGAAAGCAATGAAAATTAAAGTCTGAACTCAAGCATGCCTGTTGTATATGTGGCGCGAACTTTTCCAAAGCTTGAGAATACGGCAAAATAGCCTGAAATTATCAATAAAAGAAATCTGGAATAAGCTCTTAAGCGTTATGAATTGTAAGATCAAGATGAGAAAACCCACTAAAGTGAGATAAGACTCACTCAAGCAACAGAATGCAAATCTGTAATACACTTACTCTAGCAGGGTATCCAAGGAATGTGACATTCCATATGCTCAACAAGCCTAAGATCACCTACAAAAAATGATGCAATGTCAAAAGGTACTTGGGTGGGTACGACAGGATAATAATTTCTATTATGATTCAAAAGTCCATTCAATTGAGTATCACGCACAGGTATGTTCTTTTCAAAAGGGGTGGAAGAAAAATGCTGATCAATACTTGAAGCTCCCTTCAGAAATCTTAACACCAAGAAGCATAAACATGTCAGGAGGCAGTTAGCAATCGAATTAAAACAAAGAAAAATATAACGATTATCTTAGAGGGGAGAGGATGGTGGGATATTTGTGCTTGGTTAGTTGGTTAGGAGAAGTAAAAAGAAGCACGATGTGGAGGACTTTCCAACACTGGCCTCGTTTCCCACTCCCCATCTTGAGGTATTTTTGATGAGTGAACGCATTGAATCCGTGTTTTTTGGTTCATGACAGAATATGGAATGCTTGTTTGAAGTGAGATTAAGATAAGCAGAGTGTATGCCCCGAAATCACATACTTGACTCATTTCACAATTCACACTGCCCTGAATTCACATACTAAGGGCAAACTACAAAACAATATTCAACACCTTTCCCCTACCTCTTTAGCCCAACCAAACATAAAAATTATCTAAATCCCGCCCACTCACTCATCTTCCCTCTTGGGTTAAAGTAGTTTTAAAAAACCCAAAAAAAAAACTATCGTATATAGGACACCATTTCAGTCTCAGACCAGACTTAATATTAAACATATCGGATCATAAAATGATAATAAAATACGTATAGTATCAAACCAGACCAGACAAATAAGTTTAAGTAGAAATGAACAGGTCCTTAAGAGACAACCGAAAGCATATATATGTGTCTGTGTATGCAAGTATGACGTATATGCAGGAAAACTAATTGTATAGATAACATACCCACCTATGTTACAAAATACAAAACAAAGATAGCACTACATATCTGTGCTAAATAGTACGTAGTACTTAGGAAGAAATCAGTTCAGGTGGAAGTATTCCGAATAGTTTAAGATTTAATGGGCTATACTCAACACTTTCACAAATTGTAATGTTTTTTATATATCATGAACTTTTGTTCAATAATAACATATTGTACTTCAAGTTAAAAATAAGGCAATACACAACAAACAGTTTTAGAACATTCATGAAATATGTTTTATACGAAGTAGCACTCATTGTCAGTGGTCCCTTCCAAGTTCCAATACTACCACAACAACAACAACATCCACACCTTAGTCCCAAAAGAGTTTGGGGTAGGCTAACATGAATCGACATATGAAATCAGAGCTAAAAAGATAATAAAAAAAGATAAAAGAGATAAAAAGATAAGATAAGATAAGATAAAGATAAAAATGATAAGATGAAAAGGATAAAAACGGAAAAAAAAATAAAGAACATAAAATAAAAAAGATACTGTAAAAAAAATAAATGATATCAATCCTCCACACGAATATTCTCCCTCCACTTTGTGCTCTCCAAAGTCATACTCTCACAGAGTCACGGGGGTGGAGACAGGGAGGGGCTGGAGGTGGCCATGGCCCCAGCAAGAAAAAAAATTCTTAAGTATATATTATGTATAAATACTTTTAATCTGTAGAAAGTATGTTGATATTTTAAATTTTGGCCCCTGCAATATAAAATTCTTAAGGACTGCCCCTTTAACCATAAATGTGGCTCCGCCACTGTACTCTCATCCAACCCATGAAGAAGCATAACATTTGTTGCTCTTGTGGTCTACGTCTGTAGATGAGATGGATGTAATAGACTATTTCAAGAGACTTTTTCCACTTTTCTGGGACTAAGACTCATCTTGGAAATTTAGTTTACTACTTTTGAAACAAAAGTGCCACAATCAAAATGAAATATTTTTCACAATGGAAGTATGAAGTGTGTTGGATTCAAATACACTTCACCCACGGCCCACCCAATAAATCCAAATAATATATTTCAACTGGGGAATAGAGTCTTAAATCCGCATGAGGCCATTTTGTGGTTTCATGCATGTAAAAAGCGAGGAGAAGGAGGAGACTTGCGGGAGGTGAATGACGGCCAGTAATATAACTTAGTCAAACTCTTTTGGAAGTAAGGCTTGGATGTTGTTGTGGGAATAGATAATCTTGACCTCTATTTGATCCCGGTGGATATCATTGATTCATAATACGCTGTTACAGCTATCAAGGTTGCATTACCTTCTTTATCCACAAAATCATTCCCAATTTACCCCCCCCCCCCCCCAGAAAAAGTTGCAGAAATGGTTTTTATTACCCCAGCATTACAGCATTATAAACATGTATAGGCATGAATAGAAGGTCAAAATTACTTCTCAATAATAGGAAAACCATATTGCAGAGAAAGAGGCAACACTCCAACAGCACTGCAAACTGCAAAATAAAGTTTATGAATTAAAAACCATCTATATATAAATAAAAGTTATAATTACACAAATATCAGTATGCTCTTATAAACTAATCTTACCACTATAGCGGCCTCCAACCCAGTCCCAGAATGCAAATGCATTCTTAGGATCAATGCCAAATTTTTCAACAAGCTGCATCAAAGAGTGAATGAATTAAGATTGCCATGCTTTTGTACCATGATGCTCAGCATAACCCAATCAGCCACACACATAAATGAGATAAATCTTCAAAAGTTACTTATTTAAATGCTACAACATTTTTAATTGTGTATAGTGTATACTTTACTCCTCTTTCATTTCTTAAAAAGAAAACGGAACTCTACTGAAAAAATTAATCTATGGTATGAATGATCAAAACCCCACAAAAGAGGCCACAAAAGACATGTATGGTCAATATATGTTCACATCTGCAACCATGGCCTGGTCCCAAGAGCCCAAGAGGTTATTCAAAGAAAAGAATAAAGAAGAAATGAACATACTGTAAGGTTAGTGCTAACAGCAACCATATGCTTGGCAACGGCTTGAGGGCTACAAAAAGAGCACAGAATTACTAACTGTATATCTATGGTCCTGAAGGCTGGAATGTACAGTTCTATTAAAAGTCCAAATAGAATGTGACAGTAGATATTTGTTCCATTATCAGTGTGACAATTTGAAGGCTATCAATCGTCATATATATAGCATAATATTCACCATTTACTTCAAGCATCCTCATCCATGTTTCGCACATAATCAGACTTTTCTGGTTTCCACTTTTAATTATTTTCAAAGTTTTTTTAATAATCTCAAAACCATCTAAATGACCCTCACCTATTATTTCCAAATAATCTGAATTTTTGTGAATCCTGCACCACTTATTACCGTTAGTTTCACATAAAATACAAATTGATCCCGAATTATTCTCGCAATAATCTCACTAACTGAAACATGCTTACAAAAAAGTATTGGACACATCATAAACTCTATCCCCTAATAATTTCATGGATGGCGATGCCATTAGTCTTCCAGAGATTTGTCTATCATGCTTCAAATGCAACACAAACATATTTCCCTGTCTTTATCAATAGATGCTAATCGCAAGCTTGCTGCTAGCCACAGTCAATGGCTCACTAATTGCAGCAAACTACTAATTTACAATGTAGAGATGTGCAAGGAATGGCAAAATACTTAGTTGTTGCTCTTACCCCAAAGCAGATGAGATCCATTCTCTCATTGTCCGAGCATTCAACATAGTCTCAGCAGTCGTAAAGGTCTTTGACACCACAACAACTTTAAATCCATGCAGGAAAAAATAAGGAAATGTCAAAGCTCAAAAGAGCACATATCAAGTTGTATACGTGAAATGAAAGTTGGCATACCTAGGGTGGTTTCAGGATTTAAGCCTGTTATGTTCCTGGCAATGTCAATCGGGTCAACATTTGCTAGACTGAAGCACAAAAAGAGAAGTCATGATTCAGGATATAGCAGTTGGCAGTAAAACCTAATTGTGCAAAAAACTTAAACTAAAACAAAACAAATAAAAAATGCTTGCAAGTCTTTTAAATGGATCGATTATGATTTCGTATTACTTACAAACGCAGTTGGCGCCCTTTTGCACATCCCATTGCCTCTGGCTCTGAACATTAGTCATTGATAACATTTTACACATCGGTCGTTCGAGTTTCATCTTTTTAGGTTTGGATTGGGAATGGGGTAAAGCTTGGGTATGGGGAGGGGGTAGAATTAAACCCTAGAAATGGAATGGAAATATAAAAACTCAAACCATACCTGTTTGAAGGGCAGTGTGCACAAATAAAGGACCTAAGAAACTCCCTCCTATACCAATAGCTACAACATCTTTCAATTCTTTCCCCGTGGCTCCAACCTAAAAATGAACTTATTCTCATTCCCATTGAGACTTGTCTTGAAGAAAAACAACTTGATTGATAATATTAATAACTAAGATTACCCAGGCACCACTGCGAATTCTATCGGAGAAATCTCGAATCTTATCAAGAACTTGCCAGACATCATGAACCACATTCTTCCCATCACTATTTATGACAGCAGCCCTGGGAGCACGCAGTGCTACATGAAGCACGGATCTGTCCTCCGTGCTGTTTATCTTCAAACCATGATTAAAATGATAATCCATCATACTGTAATGGAAGAGTATAAATTCCAGAACCCTAATAATAAGATGATTTGACTATTTCTGATTAAGTTTTATGAAATTAGACATAAATTAGTAAGTATAGTGTGGAGTATCTCTAGATTAATGAAGAACATTTGTCTATTAACTGCTGCGGTTTGTACTTACTACTACCACCGAATAACATGTATGTATATTATTATTAGATAATTAGAAAATACGTATCAGTAAAATTATTGATCTGCAAGCTGCCAAGTATTCATACACTCAAAATCATAACTAATGCTAAGTCAAGACATATACGCAAACCATCACTCACATGTTCCCCATTGAACATCTTGCTAATCTTCTCCTTGAGATGTGCAGCCTGCAATACCAAAAGAGGAACGGTAATCAGCAAACTGGTACTGAGGCGTGAGCATTCAAGGTTTTCTACAACCGAAACTTCCAAACAAACCTCAGCCAAATTCAAGAGCCTCTTCATAGTCTCAAGAGTAGCTCGCTGCCTCGAATAGTCCAGAAAAATCCCATCAAACTCCCTAAACATACATACATTAGCAGCGTAAGCAGCCGCGTAACAGAGAATGAACTGCCTCAAAATATAAACCATTTCTAAGACATCCAGCGGGAAAAGGAGAACAACAATGGAGGAGGAGGTGAGATCAGAATTCATACACCATCATAGACTTGCAGCGTTCCACATCACTCATCAGGCAGCGCAAATGAGTCTTGTTGATCTCATCCACATGGACCTGCATTATCCAACGTCAATAACTCCATATCACTCGGAGTCACAAAAGTTCAGGAAAATATGAAAGTTGGAACGCAATCAAATTAACGGCAATCACTTACTTTCAAATCATTCCACGGCTGAGAAGCACAGATTAGAGCAGAGGACGCCATCTTCAGCGATTAACAATCAATCCAAGGCGTCAAAACACGGAGAGTATATGAATATAGCGCAACGACAGGGGACGGATGATCGGAATTCGAGAACAGTTTTCCGGTGAGCGATCAATAGTGGAAGAAGGGACACTAATACATAAAATGCATCCAACAAAGAGAATAGCTGAGAAGGGACAGAGCAAATCCCCGAGTTATGGTGAACAGGTGTTGAATTATTCTGCGTCCACCGCGCTATTCTGTGTACGCTATCCGGTAGACTGGTAGCAGCTGGTTTTGGACCTTAGCGAATTCCATTTTTTCATTGTCTCTGGAAATATCAATTTTGTCCTCATTTAAAGACAAAATCCAAATTTAGTTCGTGATCAACTGAACATCATACTCCGTAATTCATAACATTCAGGTATCACCATATTATGAGATGCTAAAAGTAAATAATTACTCCGTACATTCGTTTTAAATTTTTAATGCAGTAGGACTTCATTTGAATAATTAAATTAGATTAGATTAGATTTAGGAAAAATTGAAAATAATAATCCCAACTATTGACGGTCCGCCGCTAATAATCCCAACTATTGATTATTTTTGTATAATCCCAACTATATGGACCGTCCGCCAATAATGGTCCATGACCAAATATTACCTCCTATAAAAAGTGAATTTTAAATAGAAATTAAGTGTAAAAATTAAAAGTTGAGATTATTTATAGGGATTATTTGTTATATCTCTTCTCATCCACTTTAGAAACTACAACAATTTATTTATAGGGACCATTATTGGCGGAAGGTCCCTAAAGTTGGGATTATTCTGAAATAATCGATAGTTGGGATTATTATAGGCGGACCGCCAATAGTTGGGATTATTACTATCAATTTTTCCTTAGATTTATTGAAGAAATCATTTTAATTTGGTCGTAACTTTCAATTCTGAATCTTTTTTTTTCTGACATGTTATTTTCTTACTCCGAATCTCATATGGAGTACAACATATTTTTTGACCAAATTTCTATCTTATGACCAATAATTGGGATTGTGATTTGAACATGTAATTTCTTTCTTGAGAGTGCTATAATGATGTTATCGAAAAATTTGGTTGACTTTTTATATTTTTTTAATTTGGTTGTAACTTGTTGGGTTAAGGGCCCAGGCCGAGGTCCGGCCCACTAACCCATTTTGCCAGACGAACGTCCAGCTAGAAACCAGGCCAGCCCACAGGCCCATGTCTCTTGAGGATGGACGAACGTCTGGTGTTGGAGGACTCAGGCCCAGTAGCTCATTCCGACGAACGTCTGTGCAGAGACAAAGAGCAGAACCACGGGCCAGCGGGGATGGCGACGAACGTCCCCGGAGCAAGCCTGTGGTCATCGGGGAAAACCCGGTGCACATGGTGAGTATCTATTAAGGCCAGGCGACGAACAGCCGATATCCCTCAAGGGTCACTTGGAGCAATCCAACTCACTTCCAGGGTGGACGAACGTCCCCACTGATCCGGCGGGAAACCTAGATTCTGGCGGGAAGTGCATTTAATGCTAAAGATTTGGTAGTTGGGACACCAGCGGTCCACAGGCTGCCACGTCAGTACAGCCACCTGCCCATTGGCGGGTATAAATAGAAGCATTTATTTCATTGTAAAGGGTTGGCAACTTTCTATTCTTAGCATACTAGCTCCAGCATTCTTACGAGTAGCATTCCTATCGCCTTGTAAGACGAACGGCCGACGTGCCCTTTTTAGCAAGTAGATTGTACTTAGGGGAGTTATTACGAAGTTAATAATACCTATTTACATTGCCTGCTATTACTCTTGTTTCCTGATTCATCTGATAGTTGTCGGGCTAGATAACCACATACTCACTCCACTCGAAATCTTTGGGCTTACGTGTTGGGTCCAAGGGTTGAAGGAATAAACCTCAACACTGGCGCCGTCTGTGGGAAACTGAGCAAAAAGTTTCCAGAAACTCTCCCAAACAGCTACCAAATCTACCCACAGCAAGCACAATGTCAGGAAGCCACAACCAGCGTGATCTCTCCGAACGTCTGGAGTCAAGCCGCCGGAATCGCGGCCAGAACTCGGAACGATCCGCAACAATATGGACCTCCGGGGGAAACGGGGGTATCACCGACCTCATTCCCCTTGAGGCCAGGCAGGATCCCCGCCTCATGCGGGAACTTGCGGACACCATGCGCCGTTTGGCGGACGAACGGGAAGCCCGAGAGCAAGTGTATTCGGCAAGCACCCAGCGAACCCCCCTATCTCCCGTTCGCCGCATGCAGTCGTATGATGAAACGATGGGGTCCAGCGATCATCGACCCTCAGTCCACGAGCGGCTAGGCGAGGGTTCCGGCTCCCAGGGAACGGGAGGACGAACCAGGGCCAGCATTGCCGCGTCCAGGGCTCACACGCCATCGGCCCCCCGCCAGATCCCGCGGGGGGACGAGACCCCAAGGATCAATACCGTTGGGCGACGTTTCCAACGGCGAGGGACGCAGATCTTTAGGCGGCCGCGCGATGCTGTGGCCGCTCAGCAGAGCGCCGTCCCCGAAGCCGCGCCCCCTGTGTCCCCCGGAAGGGCCGCACAGGACGCACGGCTGGAAGCCATGGAGAGGCAGATAGCCGAGATGAATAGGCGGGCGGACGTCGGCTCGGCCACACCCTCCTTCTCTCTCACATCACCTTTTACTCCACGGGTGATGAGCGTCGAGATTCCCCGGGATTGCAGGCCCCCGGGCAACTTGGTGTACAATGGGGCTGGCGATCCCAAGGCCCATCTGATAAGCTACCAAGGGAACCTGTCCATGCTGGGAGCATCAGACGAGGCCATCTGCAGATTGTTCTTCAGCACCCTCAGGGGGCCGGCGCAAGAATGGTTCGGCCAGCTGAGGCCAGGCACCATCGACTCATATGAACAGCTCTCCCAGCAGTTCATGGCGCAGTTTGCTGCCAGCACCACCCCCAGGAAGGACGTCACGGCTCTCGCCCACATCAAACAAGGGCGGGACGAACCGCTGGCTAGGTTCCTGGTAAGGTGGAGGGACGAGGTCCTGCAGGTCGACGATCTGGACGAACGTCTGGCCGCCAACATGTTCACCAGTGCGCTGGCCACAGGGGATCTATACCGGGACCTAAGGAGGAATCCCGGCACCAGCTACACCGAGGTTCTTGCTCGGGCCCAGAAGTATGCCTCCATTGAGGAGGAGATCAGGCAGCGGGACGGAATTCCCGCGGCCCAGCCACGGAAGATGGCAGACAGACTCGGACCCGGACCAGGAACCAATCCCTCCCCCCCAAACAAAAAGAAGAAGGTGGACGGGGCAATGGTCCCTTGGAAGGCTCCGTCCGGAGACAGCCAAGCACGGCCGGACGACCGTTATTTTCCCTTGGCCTACCCAGTGAGCCAGATCTTCGAGGCCATTAAGGACAAGGGCCTCCTTATGGAGCCCCAAGATATGAAGAGGTATATGGGGCACGACCAATCGGCCTACTGTGAATACCATCAGAGGACCGGCCACCTGACGGATAATTGCAGCCAATTAAAGAAAGCGATCGACGAGCTGATCCGTCAGGGGTACCTGGGCGAGTTCGCCCAGCTGCTGAACAAAAACAGCCAGCAGAAGCCGAACTCAAGGCACAAGACATGGCGCCGCGACGATCGGCGCGAGGCAGAACCTCAGGACGTGGATTATCGAAGTGCAGATAAACGTCCGGAGGGATCCCTCGGCCCGAAGGGCGAGAAAAAGAAGTTGGAGATCAAGGTGATCTTCGGGGGCGCTGAGACAGGGGATACACCCGCCGAGCGGAAAAAATTTGAGAGATCACTCTATGTGGGTTCCGTATCGGCACCCCCCACCAAGCGCAATAGAGTCGAGGCAATTACCTTCGGCCCCGCCGACCTGCCAATGTCACCGGCGCCGCACAGAGACGAGCTGGTGATCAGCATGGACGTGAACGATGCTATCGTCCGTCGCGTCCTCGTTGATACCGGGAGCAGTGTGAACGTCCTCTACTGGGAGGCTTTCGAAGGAATGAGGCTCCGGAAGGACATGCTGCACCCCCTACGCACCCCGCTGTCCGGCTTCACCGGGGATTGCATTGACGCTGAGGGCACCATCATTTTGCCGGTAGAGGTCGGCGACGGTCCTCACACTGCCCGGATCAGCATGACGTTCGTCGTGGTCCGCCTAAGGTGCGCCCACAACGCCATTTTGGGCCGACCCGGCTTGGAAGACTTGGGGGCCATATGCTCCGTACGACATTCATGCATCAAATTCCCCACCGACACTGGAGTGGGGGTGGCACGTACGGACCCACATATGGCCAGGGCCTGCTACACGAAGGCCATGGAGAAGCTCAACGAGCGGGAGGCTCGGGTCAACAGCATCTCCGAAAAGGCCAAACAGGCCGACTTGGACGCTCATCTAGAACCAGCAACCCTGCTGGAGGAAATCGAGCTCGACGATCCGACGGACAGGAAGGTGTCCATCGGTGCGGATCTAGAGCCGGAAATCAGGGCAGGGGTCATAGCCGTCCTCCGAAGGTTCAGGATCTTGTTCGCCAGAGGACCGGAGGACATGCCAGGCATCGACCCCAACCTCATATGCCATAGACTCGCCGTACGGTCGGACGCCAAGCCCGTACAGCAAAAGAAAAGATATATGGCGGCCGACCGACGCGAGTTCATCAGGAAGGAGACAGCAACTCTCCTCAGCATTAAACACATCCGGCCGGTCATCCACGTGGAGTGGTTGGCCAACGTGGTACTAGCCCCGAAGGGCGACACTTGGCGGATGTGCGTCGATTACTCGGACCTCAATAAAGCTTGTCCGATGGACCCTTATCCTGTACCGAGGATCGACTTGCTGGTGGATGAGACAGCGGGCTGCGAGCTGCTCAGCTTCATGGACGCATTCAGAGGCTACCATCAGGTGTTCATGCATCCCGATGATGCCGAAAAAACGGCGTTCGTCACGGCGGACGGCGTGTATTGCTACATCGTCATGCCATTCGGCCTCAGGAACGCCATGGCTACTTTCCAGAGGATGATTGGGATGTTATTCAAAGACGTGCTTGGGAAGACGATGGAAGCTTATGTGGATGACATCCTAATCAAAAGCAAGAAAAAGGAGGACCATGTCCAGGACATGGAGAGGATCTTCAGCATCATGGAGAGGGCCAGCATGAGGCTCAATCCGAAAAAGTGTGCCTTCGCCGTCAAGGGCGGCAAATTCCTCGGCTACATGATGAGCGAGCGGGGGATCGAGCCTAACCCGGAGAAGGTGAAGGCAATTATGGACATGGAGGCCCCAAAGAACCTAAAAGACGTGCAGCGACTCACCGGGCGTCTGGCAGCCCTGAGCAGATTCTTATCCAAGCTCGCCGATAAGGCGATCCCTTTCTTCCAGATCATGAAGAAGGCCAACCCTTTCCAATGGACCCCGGAGTGTCAGGCTGCTTTCGAGGATTTCAAGGCATATCTCTCCTCTCCGCTCGTCCTCACCAAGGCGGATCCCGGGGAGAGATTGTATATGTATTTGGCGGTGGCCGAGCTGGCCGTAAGCGCCGTGCTGCTAAAGGAATCCGAAGGCGTTCAGCGGCCAATATACTTTGTAAGTAAGGCGCTGAACGGCCCCGAGACAAGGTACACACTGATGGAAAAGACGATCCTCGCCTTGATTGCATCCATCAAGCGCCTGGCGCCGTATTTCCAGGCACATCCGGTGACTATCTACACAACTCAGCCCCTCGCCACAGTCCTCAGGAACCCAATGGCAAGCGGAAGGATAACCAAGTGGTCCTTGATGATCGGCCAGTATGACGTGGACTTCAAGCCGAGGCCGACGATCAAAGGGCAGGCTCTGGCGGACTTCATTGCGGAATGCACCGCGCGCACCGAGGACAGAACCCATGACAACAATGACTTTGACGATTGGTGGGAGATGTACACCGATGGGGCCTCGAGTGCGCGGGGCTGCGGCGGAGGAGCAGTGATCACTTCCCCCGAAGGTTTCAAAGCCTACTACTCCATGAAGTTTGAGTTCAAGGTCACCAACAACGAGGCTGAGTACGAGGCACTCATCGCAGGGCTGAAATGCGCGAAAGCCCTCGGAGCAGCTCGTCTGAAGGTGAGAATGGACAGCCAGCTGGTAGTAACCCAGATGACCGGCACTGCAGAAACCAGGGAGGAGAGAATGAAGGTCTACAAAGAGCTGGCGGAGGAACAGACCGCGCAATTTGAGCAGGTGGTGCTTGAGCAGGTATCGCGGGTGGAGAATACAGAGGCGGACATTCTGTCAAAACTAAGCAACCCCCCAACCGATGACCCGGCATCAAGCATCCCCCGACACATCAGAGGCTTCGTCAGGCAGGAGATATTCCCAGCACCGGCGACGGACGTCATCCAGGTGGAGGTTATCTCCATTGCCGAACCTAACTGGGCAAAGGAGATAGCAGATTATCTCAGAGATGGGACACTTCCCGAGCCTGAAGGTGATGACAGTACAGGGAGGGCCGCGTGGATAAAGAGGCGTGCCCCTAACTTTGAACTTATTGACGGGCAACTCTACAAGAAGACGTTCGGCGGACCGTACCTCAGATGCCTCCCGCCGAGCCTGGCGGCGGCAGTAATCGAGGAAATACATGAAGGGATCTGCTCCAGCCACCAGGGCCCCCGAACCTTGGCCAGGAAAATCATCCTGCAGGGCTATTACTGGCCGACCATACAGCAAGATTGCTTCAACCACACGCGGAAGTGCGCAGTATGCCAGCAGTATGCACCTGTCCCTGGCCGACCAGCGAGTTTCTACACCCCGATGACCATCGCGCTGCCATTTGCTAGGTGGGGCGTAGACCTGCTGGGTCCTCTGCCAACGGCTGCTGGTGGAAGGAAGTTCGTCATTGTGGCGGTTGATTATTTCACGAAGTGGGTCGAGGCCGAACCATTGGCCTCCATCACTGAATTCCAGTGCCAGAAGTTCGTCTGGCAGAACATCATTTGCCGCTTCGGGATCCCGGAGCAGATCATCACAGACAACGGTCGGCAGTTTGTCGGCAAAGGCTTTGAAGCATACTTGGCAAAGTGGGGCATCAGGCACTCTAAAGCTTCGGTGGCCTACCCGCAAGCCAACGGCCAAGTGGAGAACATGAACCGGACCATCATGGATGGGATCAAGAAGAAGTTGGAAGACTACACCTCCACCTGGCCGGAGCAGTTGAATTATGTCTTGTGGACGTACAGGACGACGCCAAGAACGGCGACCGGGGAAACCCCTTTCGCCTTGGCTTATGGCTTCCAAGCTAAGGTGCCGACGGAGGTGTTGGTACCTACACATCGCACCAAGCACTTCCAGCCGGGAGACAACGAGACCAACCTACGAGCAGAGCTCCATTTCATTGAGGAACGGAGGGACCTAGCGGCTCGTCGCATGGAAGAGTATCACAGGGCCACCCAGAGATACTTCAACAAGGCCGTGAAATTCCGCGAAATAGAGGCCGGGGACCTCGTACTCAGGAAAAGAGAGAAGAGCAAGCCGCTCGAAGGTGGCAAAATGGCGAAGAACTGGGAAGGACCTTACCGGGTCATCAGAAGATACAACCAGGGGACGTTCCTCCTCCGTACCCTGGAGGGGAACCATGCCGGGGTGTGGAACGTAGAACACCTGAAGAAGTTCTATCAATAGTTAGAGGCCGTTGTCCTTGTATTGTTCCCACTGAATGTAAAATGACCGGACGTCGTCAATAATAAGGCCCCCTGTTTTTCATCACTTCTGTTCTCGCCAACAACCGTACAAGAAGGGAATCTCGATGCAGATAAACCTGTTCTTCCTTGAGATGTCTACGGATACCGAACGTCTCCTCGAAGTAGGGACGCCGGTAGGACCACGGACCAAGGACGAACGAAGCAGAAGGGAATCTCGATGCAGATAAACCTGTTCTTCCTTGAGATGTCTACGGATACCGAACGTCTCCTCGAAGTAGGGACGCCGGTAGGACCACGGACCAAGGACGAACGAAGCAGAAGGGAATCTCGATGCAGATATACCTGTTCCTCATTGTGATGTCCGCGGATACCGAACGTCTCTTCGATGTAAGAACGTCGGTAGGACCAAGGACCAATGACGAACGAAGACTATGATTGCCTCCCTCAAAAAAAAAAAAAAAAAAAAAAAAAAAAAAAAAAATATGGGGAGAAGAGGAGGGTAGCTCCTATGAAGAAGGGAATCTTGTCCGGGTGTGCCAGATCTTCTCCAACCGCCGAAGACGAACGCCTCTCGATGTAGAGGTTAGTAGAGACGCGGAGGGGGCTAGACGAACCAAGGGAGCCTGCCAAGATAAACCTGTTTATCCCACAAATGACCATGGATCGATGGACGTGGGATAACAAAGTCGGGGACCCGTGAGGGTAGACCTGTTCGTCCCTGCGAGTTCTTTGGGTACCTAGCGTCCTCGTCGAAGCAAGAGACGTCGGTAAGGCTAAAGGACCACGGACGAACGAAAAAAGGGGGGAATCTCGATGTAGATAAACCTGTTCCTCCTTGTGATGTCGGCGGACACCGAACGTCTCCTCGAAGTGGGGACGCCGGTGGGACCAGGGACCAAGGACGAACGAAGACTAAAAGACTCCGAAAAAAAAAAAAAAAAAAAAAAAAAAAAAAAAAAAAAAAAAAAGAGCCAGACGCGCATGGAGCAAAGAATGATTTTTATTCTTCGGCACTATCGGCCGGGAAATCACAAGATAGTGAAAATAATGGAAGAGTTGTGCAAGTACAAGGTCATGAACGGGAAATCACTTTTGATCAACGTCCGGAGCTGGAACTTTGGAAAGAGCCTGCTTGCATTCTTCACTAGCTTTGGCTTCCGCCTGCTCTCTCAGCAGCTCAAGGGCTCCCGCATGGGCATCAGCCATCAGGATGTCGAAGCCAGCCGCCTCCGGATCGAAAGGAGCCCCGAAATGACGCTCGAACGTAGGGAGATTCTCCGCTACGAGCCCGACCATACCCTTGCGATAAGTATCATCGGCAAGGTCATTAAGGAAACGCCGTCCGGTGGGGGTGGCCTGGAGCAATTTGACCCCGTCCAGGTAGGCGTCCGGGCAGGTGGCCAGAAATTCTCCGACGAGCCTCGGGAGGAATTTCATGGCCATGGTGTGGATGGCACCGGTGTAAGCTTTGGACCTCTGGAAGGCAATGGAACCAGACTCCTTGATTTTGGCAACATCGGCCTCATAAATAGGGACATGGTTGTCCATGCCCGTCTGGCGAAGCTCCACCTTGGCCTGCTCTACGGCCCACATCCGGCTGCGGAGATCCACGAGCTCGGCCTCCTGCTTCTTGAGAAGCTCCTTCTGAGAGGCATTCTCCTGAACAAGCTTGTCATAGGCCTCGGCCTTCTCTTGAAGGGTGCCAGCCCTGCCTTTTGCACTCCTCAGAAGGGCATCACATTCGGCCCGTACTCTGGCCATCTCCCTGCCCTGGCGCTCGAAAGCCATCCGAGCCCTATGGAAGTAGAGCCCAGCCTTGTCCAGCGTGCTCTGGCCGCACTCCAACAGATCTTCAGGAGCCTCCTGAGCAGCGAAGTCCTGCGGAACCTTGAGATTCAGGCCGCACCATATAGAGGACGCCGTTTGACCAAAGAGCATCATTGACTCCTTGCGGGGCCCAACCCCAGAGAACTCGATCAGGCCAAGAGAAGACTCACTGGCTCCTGGGGGAGAGTTTGGACGAGCGTCGTCAGAACCCTTGGCAGCTTGGGCATCATCGTCCCGGAGACGACGGACGTCGGAATTCCGCGGAGGAGAAGCACGGAGATGGGCCCGGGAAGTGGGTTTCCGCTTAAGGGGGCTTCCGGGCTCCCCATCAGAATCATCGGCCAAGATGATGGCCTTGGAGGAAGTGCCCTCCGCACGCGGCCTCTTGGGGGCGCCGGCCCCCGAAGTTTCATCGGCCCGTGCCCTGGTCACCCGGGGCTCAACCTTGGGGACGAGCGGCTTTCCGGGATTGTCGCGCCCCTTGTGATCACGACCGGCGGCAGATGAAGCGGTATTGATCCGGCTCATGACGGACGTGGATGGGAAAACTCCTGCACAAAAGGAACCAAGACGTTCAGAGCCATAACAGCGAAGAGATGTCAAAACAATACAAGTACAAACGGACGCACCTAACCCAGCCTGAGCTTTAAAGGGCTCGGCCACCAGCGATCGGAGATTCTGGATGCCAAGTCCGGCTATGCGCTTGGCATACCCGAGCTCCTCGTCCGTCATGGGCGGCGGGATCGTCTTCACCGGGTAAGCATTCCACCGGTCGGAGAATGGCATCGGTGAGCCTACCCCGGCTAGGAAGAAACGCTCTTCCCATCCGTCCGGATTCCCGGCATTGTTCGAGAAGAGAACCATGGACGGACGGGCTATCAGGGTCAAATACCCTGTACGTCCGAATGGGGACAGCCGGAAGAAATGGTGCAGCAGGTCCACGGTGGGGGTCACACCGACGCTGTGGCATCTAATGATGAAGCCAGCGATTATCCGATAAGCGGCAGGGACGAACTGCGCGGGTACTATCTCGAGGGCCCTGAAAAGTTCCAAGTGGAAGCCATGCAGGGGAAAGTTCAGCCCGGCTACCACCGAATCCAAGTGGACCACCACGTAGCCGGGCAGATGGCGCATGGGGTTGCGCAGACGCCGATCGTCGTAGGTTCTGGGAGGATAGAACCATTGGCTGATCAGACGCTTGTCAGCGTTCGTCAGGCGTTGAACTTGACGCCGAACGTACGAGAAGCTGAGGCTATAACGGGGAGGCCAGGGTGGCATTCCCCGCTCATAATATTCCAAGTCATCACCGGAAGAACATCCATCGTCGAAACGATTTTCAGAAGACATGGCAACGAACGGTACCTTTGGGAATTGGGACTTCCGGTACGATTTGAGAGAAACCTAGAGAGAGGAGACAATTGTGCAGCGTAAGGAGAAGAATGAGTGGATTACATGGGTTCTGAATACTTATAGGCAGCACCGCCGGAACACACCAACCGAAGCGGGACACGTGGTGCCTGGGTACCGGTACCTACCACGGTATTTAAGCACCTCGATTTCGTCGCCGCGTAACCACCACGAAGATATCCGGATCCATGCCACGGACGTCCCCGCAGGGGGGTTGTGGAGACATTCGTCTTCCCATGTTTGCACAGTTCATCGGCCGCCCATAACATCGGCGACTGGCGAGGACACACGCATCAACCGGCCACGCTCGTCTTTCCGGCCACCGAATTTCAACACGCAACGGTAGACGAACGTCGCCACCTGACGCTTCTCCAGGGAAACACATCCATATGTCCGCACTTGAGAACTGTACCATCGAAGCAATTACCGACGGACGTCCCCCAATTGTAAAAGTGCTGTATGGACGGCAGGCCGGCCTCGGTATCGAGGTATCGGAGGAATTTTCCGTACTACGTCAACAATGAAGGGCACAGAAGGGTCATGTCCATGCTACCAATAGGGCACGCACGTCTTTCCATACAACCATACACGGACATCGTCAGGAAATGTTTGGACAGCCTCCGACGACCGTCGTCAAGAATGCTGTTGCCAGGGGAGCAAGGAGACGTCCCTGCCCAAAGTCAAATGACGAGCAGGGATGGACGTCCTAACAAACTACTTTGCAGCAGAATATTTCGACGCACGGAATGAATTTCCATACAACAAGAGACAAAGGGAACGAATTTTGGCAAAATGTGGATCTTTATTCTTCAGCACTATCGGCTGGAAACTACAAGTCTACGTACTGCAATAAATCTAGGCTAAGAAATAAATCAACACATGTGGGGGGACGGCGGTCGGCTGTTGGCATGAGTATGTTCCTCCTCCCGAGGCTCAGGCTCAGGGGTTGGGGGCTCCGGGATATCCCCTATGGCTATGGCCGCCGCCCGGCGTCTATCCCGCCCTATTTTCCCCAGGGCCTCGATCAGTAGATCGTCATCCGTATGATCGGCTGGGTTGACGCCAGGGCCTAGGAGCTTCTCGAAGATTGGGAGGATGGCCTTGATCCCTTCATTATAGCCACCGGCGAAGGCGCTATCGGCAGAATCATAGAGGAATTGGCGCGACAGGGGGGAGCTTTCCATCAGCCGCACACCGAACCTCAGACGGTCCTTCGCCGGAATTTTCTCCAGAGCATGAGAGAACACGTCACCAAAAGCCCCGGCGCAGAAGTCCTTGGCCGACTCCATAAACTCGCCGGTATTCCGGTAACCGGAGGTATTGATGCACCATTCCGGGGTGGCATCTTTTGGGGCCGGAAGTACCGGCATGAGCTTGAAGCCGGCCTTCTCCAGGCAGGCCAATTGGGCGCCGGTCTCAGCCCGGAGGGACTGAAGCTCCTCCCTAGCCGAAGCAGCCTCTTCCTCTGCCCGACGGGCGGCCTCCCGAGCCTTCAGTATGGCGGCTTCGGCCTTGATCTTTGCCTCCTGCAGGGCGGCATCCCTGGCAGCTTCGGCCTGCAGCACCAACAACCCTGACTGAAAGAAAAAATGGGATAAACAGAGTTTAGACGGCGAAGCAACGAGCGTCAAGGGGACAAGATGGGTCGAATCGCAACAATACCTGGATGGCCGCAGCAAGAGCAGCGCTGGTCGCCTCGGAAGACGACCGGGGGGGCAGTTCGAGGCCGGCTTTAGCCCCAAGCTCCCTCCAAAGCTCCTCAGCCGGCCGGCTCAGGGATAGACCGCTAACATCCTCAACGATGGGGCCGGAGGAAACACAGTCTCGCCCCCTCTTCGTTTTCTTCTCCGGGGCCTTCTCGCTCCCCTTCTTGGGAACCACTTTTGTGGCAACGACCGGCGGGGGGAGAGCAGTTTCAGCATGATGAGTCAGGGCCCCCTCGTTCAGCAGGGTGGCAATCAGGTGCTGCTCACCGTCTGCAGTCCGACGGGCGGCGTCGGAGGCCGATGATCCGGCTCCATGGGCGGCTGCCTCTCTGGCCGCTTTGGCCGCAGCCATCTTCGCCTTCCTGTTCCTCAGGCACTCAGCATTGTCCATTTGTTCGGCGGTAAGGGGGAGACCTGCCAGAGAGAAATACAAGAATATGAAAAGACGAACAGGGATAGGGAGGAACACCCACCTCAGAGGACAGGACCGCCCGTGCCCCGAGACGAGCGTCCAAGGGAGGAAGAAATCCAGGAACACGGGCGGTACCTATGCCTGCTTCAGAGAGTGCCTCGACGGTCAGGTATTCCCCTATAGGGCGAACGCCGCCTTCCAGGACTTTCTTCACTTCCACTTCCAGCCCGGCCGACAGCGCCGGCGACTCAATCTTCGGAGGGTAGCCGTTCCACCGGATTGGGAGGGGAGGACCGTCATATCTAAGAAAAAAGAGCCTATTTTTCCAATCATGGATGGAGGAAGGATAGTGCTCAAATAGCTTCCTCTTCGGACGAGCGGCCACACTCAGGTAACCGTCGGAATTCTGCGGGGTGACCCGGTAGAAGTAGTGGAACAGATCCAGCGATATGACGGCTTTTGCGGACGAACAGCGCACGAGGAATGCGGAGATAAATCTATAAGAGTTGGGCATGAACTGCGCCGGAACCACCTGGTAGCAGTTGAAGAACTCCACGTAAAAGGGATGGAGAGGAAACCGCAGACCGGCCTCCACAGAATCCACATGCAGGATGATCATCCCCGGCCGTCGCCGCATGGCATGTTCGGCCCCGCTATGGCTAAAGACGAACGGATGGGGAAAGAAGGAAGCAATCTTGTTCATAGCGACGCTGGAGAGGGACTGCCTGTGCTCTAGGACACTCTTAATCTTGCAAATGTGCCTCTGCACATCCATGGGAATACCTAAATCGTGCACCTCCAGGTCGGAGCCAGATTGGGCCTCGTCTGCAGAATCATAACCGGCGGGGCGCTCGTTCAGGGGGACGGCGTCAATAACATCTACGGCCCCGTCGGCACCCCCGTCCCCGGCGTCGCTCCCACTACTTTGCGACACATTATCCGGCTCGCCATCAGCCCGGATGGTCCCCACCGTCGTGGCTGAACCAGAGGTCCCGGAAATGCTGGCCTTCCCGGGGGAGCGAGCACTCACATCGGCCGAAGAGGAGCCCGAGGAGGAACCCGACGAACCGGAATCAGAGCTTGACGAAATCTCCATCGAGGTCATTTCGGCTAGGAATCAGAACAAGAAAAGGAGCAGAGGGGGGAAATTACCTTACAAAGGGGTTAGCCGGATTCAGAAGAAGACTTGAAGAGCTGCGGAAAATCGGGAGCAAGAGAGCAGAAATTGGGAACCCTAATTCAGAGGGAAAACCCGGTATTTAAAGGAGAAAACACCGATGGCGAAGCCAACAAGGGGCCGACACGTGGCAAGGAGCGTACCCCGGCCACGCGCTGTGCGTGGGATGGGAACGTAATGATGACACCTCCTCGGGAAAATGCACCGCCGCAACATCAGCCGTCACCTCGTTTCCTGAACCGGCGACAGCTGTCAAGCACCATGACCACGAGCGTACGCTTCCACCAGATGCAATAAACATAAGTATCGAGATACGGACGTCTACTTCGGGGGGGTTCATACTTCCTTATGTCCTGCGCATGCTCAGAACATCAGAAGTGGGGGACTTGTGTTGGGTTAAGGGCCCAGGCCGAGGTCCGGCCCACTAACCCATTTTGCCAGACGAACGTCCAGCTAGAAACCAGGCCAGCCCACAGGCCCATGTCTCTTGAGGATGGACGAACGTCTGGTGTTGGAGGACTCAGGCCCAGTAGCTCATTCCGACGAACGTCTGTGCAGAGACAAAGAGCAGAACCACGGGCCAGCGGGGATGGCGACGAACGTCCCCGGAGCAAGCCTGTGGTCATCGGGGAAAACCCGGTGCACATGGTGAGTATCTATTAAGGCCAGGCGACGAACAGCCGATATCCCTCAAGGGTCACTTGGAGCAATCCAACTCACTTCCAGGGTGGACGAACGTCCCCACTGATCCGGCGGGAAACCTAGATTCTGGCGGGAAGTGCATTTAATGCTAAAGATTTGGTAGTTGGGACACCAGCGGTCCACAGGCTGCCACGTCAGTACAGCCACCTGCCCATTGGCGGGTATAAATAGAAGCATTTATTTCATTGTAAAGGGTTGGCAACTTTCTATTCTTAGCATACTAGCTCCAGCATTCTTACGAGTAGCATTCCTATCGCCTTGTAAGACGAACGGCCGACGTGCCCTTTTTAGCAAGTAGATTGTACTTAGGGGAGTTATTACGAAGTTAATAATACCTATTTACATTGCCTGCTATTACTCTTGTTTCCTGATTCATCTGATAGTTGTCGGGCTAGATAACCACATACTCACTCCACTCGAAATCTTTGGGCTTACGTGTTGGGTCCAAGGGTTGAAGGAATAAACCTCAACATAACTTTTAATTGTTCACTCAAAAAATCTTAGACTGAAAATGTAGAATCAAATAATAGAAAAGGTACCATGAAGCATCATATGAGTAAGAAGATGGAATGTTCCTCTTATTCTTATTTATTGTTTATTCTTATTATTTTATTCAAATCAGATTAGAAAAATTGAGATCAGATTAGAAAAATTCAGACCTGAATTATCCCTTTTATAATAATTATTATTATTATTACTACTATTATTGTTGTGTTGTTGTTATTGTTATTATAAGGAGTAATTATAACTATAATTATAGAAATATATATTATAATTATAATTGCAATCAAAATTATAGAAACAATTATAATTAAAAATATAATAATAATTATAATTATAGTTATAACTATAACTAGTGTAATAGATATGACAATAATTATACCTATTATAATTATAGTTTTAATTATAATTGTGATTATAATTATAATTATAATTTGTTTATAATTATGATTATAATTATAATTGTATTTAATTTATATTTATAATTATAATAATTATAATTACAAATATAATTTTATAAATTTTCAAATCAGATCAAAAAGATTCAAATCAAATCAGATCAGAAAGGTTCATATCAGATCAGATAAAAAAGATTCAGATCAGATCAGAATTTAAAAATTCAGATCAGAAGCATTCAGATCAGAACTTATAAAATCATTTGAATATAATTTTATAAATATTCAAATCGGATCATAAAGATTCAAATCAGATCAGGTCAGAAAGGTTCAGATCAGATCAGAAAGATTCAGATCAGATCATATCAGAACTTAAAAGATTCAGATAAAAAACATTCAGATCAGGTGAAGAGAACAACTTCTAACTTAGAGCATTGATATATGTCTCGAATAATTTTAGTATAACGTTTAAGGAACATGGATGAAAATTGATTTCATACTCTATAAGATAAATTGATGATTCTGGAACTTTTATTGCAGGGATGTCGAAGGCTTGGATGGGAGTCCTGTCTCCGCTGGAAGATGAGTTGATAGGAATTCGTGAAGCTTTGAATTGGATCTTGTTGATGTGGAGTAGGGTTCTTTTGGGGCAGTTTCAGAGGTTTTGAAGGAGTCAAGCATTTCCTCAGTAGGTTTCTTGGGCGGTGATATTCGAGATTGCATCTTGTTTTACGGATAATTCTTTTTCCATATTAAGCGATCAGTGAACAGGGCGACTCATGAATTGGCTAAGACTGCATGTTCTATGTCTGATTGAATTTGTTAGGGTGGTTATCCCTCCTATTTTTATTACTCATGTATTAAACGTTGATTCTATGAATGAAAGTTTATCTTTTCTTTTTCAAAAAAAAAAAGACTCTCATTCATTAAGAGTATGACTCAAATAAAGTTCAATTCAGCCTATTTATTTAAGTCCTAATATCCTAACACTTCGTGTAATCCAAAGAATCATTTTTTGTGTACACCCCTCTATTTTGGGTGTTTTACGAAGGCCATCCATAGATTTAGGATGTTTTCTTTTGGACTGAAATTTGCTGGTCTGGTCTGGTCTGTTTAAGTCTGGTCTGGTCTGGTCTGGTCTGTTTAAGTCTGGTCTGGTCTGGTCTGATCTGGTAAACGTCTGGTCTCTGTGTATTTTATAACTACGGAAGTCTGGTCTGGTCTGGTCTGTTTAAGTCTGGTCTGGTCTGGTCTAGTCTGTTTAAGTCTAGTCTGGTCTGGTCTGGTCTGTTTAAGTCTGGTCTGGTCTGGTCTGGTCTGGTAAACGTCTGGTCTCTGTGTATTTTATAACTACGGAAGTCTGGTCTGGTCTGGTCTGTTTAAGTCTAGTCTGGTCTGGTCTGGTCTGTTTAAGTCTAGTCTGGTCTGGTCTGGTCTGTTTAAGTCTGGTCTGGTCTGGTCTGGGACTGAAAACAGTCCAAAAGAAAACATCCTTAATTGCATCATTTAATATGAATTGCTTTTATAAACCATGCAAAATAGGACAATGTACAAATGGTGCCAAAATAGTATACAAATAGAAAATTTCATTCCATAATATAATGTAAACACATGGTGAATGTTTCCTAACTAATGGTATCTATGGTATGATGTTAAAAATAGTCATGTCTTTTTGCAAGAGGAATGATATAGTCTATTCGGACTTGGCTAATCTCGTTTGAAGGCCTTTCTAGTCAAATTGTTTTATGCATTTTTGTGATCATTTGTTCATAATGTGCAAAACATTCACACAAAATTTCAGCTTAAAATTTTACACTTCATGAAGAACATGCTCATAAAATTTCATAAAACAATTTAATTCAGAAGGCCCTCAAACAAGCTTGGCCGGACAACGGTTCCTGTCTGCCTAGATCATTCCTCGTTTTTGCAAATCGTGACCAAAGTAAGACTTTCTAAGGTTTTAAAATTTTAAAACTCATAATTCAGTAGTATTAGATAACATAAATAAAATATATAAAAAATTATCAAATAAAACTCTATACGATAAGTTAAATTTGCACTTGTGCTCTTGTACAAAATAAACACTCAATCAAACACACCCATTCATACAAAATAATTAATTGGAATTTTTAGAGGGTATGTGCCACAATTGTGCAACATATGTGGCCTTTTATCACAATAAAACAGTATTTCAGGCAGTGTGCCACAATATCGTCCCAGAAGGAACCTCACTAGAGCACTGTCCAAATCAATTAATTTTGATTTTTTGCAATGTGAGTATGTGACCAAGACCAAATTCTGAATTTTTTGGAACCAATTATTTCGATCATTTGTAACTTTGAATAGTTGAGTCTAGGGGTGGGCAAACAGGTCTTGGAACCGCGGTCCGGTCCGGGTAATGGCGGTTCGGGTCCAAAACGGGCCGGTTCCATTTTTTGTTTCCATAAAACGGTCCGGGTAGGGTCGGGTAATTTTTTTAAGGAACCGGACCGGTTCCAAAATTAAAAAATAACGGGTACCCGGCCCGGCCCGTTATATATATTGTATATTAATTTATTAATAGTTTTGTGATAATCGGTTTTGAAATAGTTTTGTTTCCTGTGCTAGAAGTAGGATTTTAAATTGAGTTGCAGTAACATCCTTTTGTTTTCAAATTATTGATTAAATGTTTCATAAATATCTTATTACTTTTTATTGTTATTGAATTGTTCCTTTCTATGGAATTTAATTATTTGTTAAAGATGATTTTGTTATATTTTTTATTATATTGTTATTAAAATATATAAATTGTGTTTACCACCCACCATGTATGTGTCAACTTTGGCTAATACTGAAAATTTAATAATAAAAAAAAAAGCAATCACTTAAATATGTGATGTTAGACAACATGTTTAAATATAAATGTTAGAAAATATGTATTTTGGTTATGTTGCATATTTTTGGAATTTCTTTAAGAGGTATTTACCTAAATAGGAGTAAATCCATCTTTAATTGCTAAATTAGGAGTAAAGTTTAAAATTTCCCCAAATAGGACTTATTATATGTAGTTGGACAGATGACCCCCGAAATTTGCCAAATCTCACTGCTGCCGACAAACCTCAGACCACCGCCGATCACCGTCGGCCGCCGCAACCACCGCAGAACTAGTCGTCGTTAAAGATATGGCTGCTACTAATACAGATCTGATAGTTTCCTCTGCAGATCTGACTGCCACCTTCATGGATCTAGCCGGATCTTACCGCACCAACCGTCTTCCGCCGCCCCTGAAGATTTGGCCGCCGCCTTTATAGAACTGACCTCCTCCGTTGCAGATTCGGTGCCCACCGTTGCAGATCTGACTGATCCCATCACTCATGCCAATATTTTCATTAGAATGCCACCATGAATTTAGAATGCCATATGAATGGCATTTTCAGATGGAAATATGGAATTTGTGAAGTGTAAGAATGCCATTTTTATGGCATTTTCAGATTAAATTTGGAATTTGTAATCGGCCAAATAATAAGAAACAGAGCTTAAAAAGATGAAACATAAGAGAGGTGTTTAGAAGAGGGAACAAGATGATCTTTTCCAAACAAAATTTAGTCATCTCACCATCTCACCGTCGTCATCAAAGGAGTTCTCCGTTCGCTGCTTTCGTAAGCCTCTCATAGATCGATGCAGCTTCCCAGTTCGCAGGTACAATAAGAATGGCGAGAAATAAGAGTCCAAGCAGAATGATACAGAGTAATTATCGGAGAGAGAAGCATCAATAAGGGAAATATGGATTTGGGATTTGACTGGTGGGAACACTTCATTAAGGGTAGAATAGGAATATCATTTAAATTTAGTCCCATTTATGCATAAAAACAATGGAAGTCCTACGGATGCATATCCCCTGTTTTTTAGTCCCATTTACAGCCATAAAGTCTTTCTTTAATTGTTTGAAACTTATATACAAGAAAATATGGAGTATTGGACTTTTCGCTTGTGTTATATATGCACCACTATGTTGTTATTTTGAAACTTGCTAATGTCCTATATTATTGATTATTGATTTTTGGAACTTCGTGAGTTTTTACTAATTTCAAGACATGAGAATAGAAACCGTAAAACCCGAACCGGACCAACCCGTTTAAAACGGGCCGGGTAATTTCCGGTTCCTATTTTGAAAATTGTAATACCCGGACCGGACCGAACCGTACAATGGAACCGGCGGTTCCATTTTATTTTTCATTACCCGCCCCGACCCGGCTCGTGCCCAGCCCTAGTTGAGTCATGAAGAAAGGAAAGGAGAAAGAACAATTGAAGCAAAGAGATGAATGAAAAAGGGAAAACACGGAAAAGAAAAAATTAAAGGAGTGGACGATTGCAGATCCGACCTCCACGGTTACAGATCCGAACCCTGCCGCTGCAGATCTGACCGACCTCGCCACTTATGTCAATATTTTCATTAGAATGCCAAGATGAATCGAAAAATGTCATATGAATGGCATTTTCAAGGGGAAATATGGTATTTGTGAAGTGTAAGAATGTCATTTTGATGACATTTGCGGATTAAATTTGGAATTTTTAACGGCCAAATAAGAAACAGAGCTCAAGATCTGCGATGAAAAGATGAAACGAAAGAGATGTGCTAGAAGAGGAAACAAGATAACCTTTTCCAACAAACATTTGCAGTCATCTTTTGTCAAATAATGCAAAGTAATGGATAAAGTAATGAATAGAGTGGTTAAATAATTAAGGTTATTAGGGGAGAATACCTTGTGATTTGAAACATTTGGACACCAAATTGCTTTAAACAATCCATTTTACGACTATTATACAAACGAACAACGTGCAAATAACTCTTCTTTGATGTATGAGTTTTATATTGAAGTTCATTATATATGGCATACAACTTCAAGTGCAAAGAATATCTTCAAGATCTATCTTTAAACTTGTAAACATCATTCCATATTGAGTGAGGATAATAGTGAGTGATGAGTTCCAAATTATGATTAATGGAAATTGTGTCAAAAGAAGGTGAACGGGGAGAATGTAATTGGAGGTAAGGAACTTCACACATTAAACTACGACAAATAACATCAGTGGTTGTAATAGGGCATTTGGATGTGTATATTGATGGGGTTATAGGACTAGGTCCAGAACCTAATCGGCCCAAGTCCCGAATTTGTACCCATCAGTCCAAGCCCATGACCTAAGCTAGCAGGCCCAAGCCCAAGCCTAAACCTGGAAGGCTGCCTACTAGCCCGGGCTCAAGTATCAGGCATGTCAACCAGGAAGAGTAACGGTCAAACAATTAATGTGTTGTTTAATTATGTATTTAATTCTGTATTAATGTTGTAAGTAATTAGTCATTTATTGTGCATAGCTGTTTCCATTTGTAAACGCCAAAAGGCAAGTTGTAATTCAAATTAGGGAAAAACTATTTCTGGCAACTAAACCTCCTTTGTAACTTTCATTTTCGAACTTGTTGTTTCCTGAGTGTTCTGTCGTAGATTTCCCGAAAAGCCTATGATTGTCCATTTGTGGACCAACATATAGCATAGCATTTACTTGATGAACAAACTAGGTTCACCAAATGAAGAACCTTCATTTGATGAACCTCAAATATCACATATAACAGTGTCTGCTAAAGAAACCATGAACGTGTTCCACCCACAAGGAGTATTTTTGACAAAACGTGTGACATTTATCAATCATAAAAGACAGCTTGAACTGGATATTTTATTTGTAATTACTAAATAAGTAAGATAGTAGAGACATAAAGGCCTGTTTATAATAACGAAGGTGCGGAGCAAAGTTGTCATTACGGTTGAAATTGTAGTCACTGTCTCGGCTACCATCCAACTTCACCATAATCAAAACAACATAATCCAAATGGATACCTAGGAAGTTACAAAATAAAAGGGTAAAATAAAGGATTTAAAAAAAGGTATAAAAAAACAAAGTAAACACGATATTTTTTTAACATTAGTCGAACTGAACAAAAATTTCAAGTATTTGGCTGATCCAAAAAACATCAACTCATAGACAACCATAAGTCAAGCACTACGGCATTGACTGTATTCATAAGACTAGATTCAAATATACACAATATTAGCTACAAAATTGAAAGATGACTCAGTATGTGCATCTGGACGTAATCAGCTGAGTTTTTCGCATTGAGCGCCTGCAATATGTGATTCTTCAATGTGCCTTGTAAGCAATGATATACCATGATGTGATGCACTTGAAGCAGCATAATATGAGGTCTTGTAAATTTTGGGGAAGTGCATAATTACCAGACACCAAATGCTGCACTAGCTGCAGAAAACATCAGAAGTGGAGAAACCCCAAATATAAAAGGAAGCCACTTTGGTCCCTTGACACGCTTCTGAACAAAGGGGATTCCTGTGTTCAACCCATAGACTGTGCTAAGCATTCCGCCCATTACAGAGCCAGCCACCGCAGTAAAGTCGTGCAAAACGGTGTGATTGTCCATTCTGCGTTGTCACTTGTCAGAGGTGGGGTTTAAGAGAGACAGACAGCGAGGACAGCGAGCAGAACCCAGTCCAGGCTTGATAGTCGGATCATGATGCAGATTCCCTGTTCTCAACCTCTCTTCATAAACCTCCTGAGTCCCCATAGCCACCGAGTAAACACGACATACACTTGTACAAATTTCAAATAAGTAATGTTAAATCACATATTGCGATAAGAGTGTAATGCGAAAGGCAAATGCATTAATATTGTTAACTCACATATTGCGAGAAAAACAATAGGTAAATATTATTCTAGAGAGAGATAAACATCGAGAATCTCTTAAAGGGTGTACATATTTTAACAAACAAAGTTAGAGTGAAAAGGTGAACACAATTTCAACTGAAATTACCGAAAATGTCAAATATTATTAATGATTAAGCCAAGAACATGATCATAAGTTCATATGTGAAATCTAGTGTAGATGACAAAACTGAGGTTGATCGGAGTATTATGTGAACAATCCACAACACGCAGTGACGGAGCTAGACATGTCAGGTTACGGGGGCCAGGACTTAGAGAAATCATATTGGAGGGGGGCAGACTTATAATTTTTCTATATTTTTTACTTCTTATAAATATGTATACATATATGTGTACTTTGTAAATATTTATACATATATGTGTACTTCAGAGAAAAGCATAAAACTATGGCAGACATTGTTTCCGTCATACAGCTGGATATTATCCATGAATTCAAATTTGAAAAATTACTTATGCACAAACTGAAGAGAAATATGAATACGATTTCTAAGCCAAAGTAAGTGAATACCAGAGTGCTTTCAGAAAACCTACGAAGGAATGATATTACTCGTTCACTTGTATAGAGAACACAACGAAGGAAGGAAATGGCAGGAAAGCAATATTAGAAGAGAAAACAATTGGGAACGGACATAATCGGTTAATCGCCACATGAATCAAGCAAAGCCGGGGGAAATGCCAGAAATAAACTGTTATAAGAAGGAAAGACGTGGTTGGCTGACCTGCTATAGCAAGTGACCTAATAATATGCACTGTAAAACTCTCCAGGGGTAGATTTGGAAATGCTTTTTTATAATGTTCATTAGAAGTAACTTGCTACTATAAGAGGCAATTTCTGTTTTAGTCCTATAAGAGGTAATTTCTATATTATATCTCGATCTAATGTTTCAATTCCCAACTGTCTTCCTCCATCCCTTTGTCCATCTCATTGTCAGAAAACTAGAGGCATATTGAAATAACGAAAAGCAGGAAAAAAAGTGTAGGCAGAGACTAATCATTTGCAATATACCCGTATAATTTAAAATTTTAAACTATGCATCAAATAAATGTAGAACAGCATAATGAGATGATATTTAGAGAGATTGAGAGAGAAAATATGTCTTAATAGTGTAGGCATGCACCTAAAGATTAAAGATACATTTCAAAATCTAAAATCACCAACCAAATACTTGAATAAACATGTGTAATTCTTTGATAAGTAAAAATATATAAAAGCATTGGAAAATATTGTTAAAAATGCTAACCCAGTTAAAAAACCAATACTTTATTCAAAAAAATGAAAAGCCTTCATAATTTTAAAATGGTTTGATATCATACAGGACCATTTGGAGCCCAGCTGGATGGCAGGCTTCAACAAATAGTACCAATTCAGATCTCCGTTCTTTTGGATTCAATCATCAGGCTTTTTTCATACAAAATGGGAAACTAAGACCAGCAACATTTTACTTTTCACATTATTTACTCTATGGGCCCTGGGTAAGGAACCCGATCTTTTTCTGGTTTCTTAATCCCAAAACTCAGGAGCGGATCCAGGAATTTGAGATGAAATGGGCTGAATAGAAATTATACTAGGTTTAAATATTAGAGGGATGCGCTAAACGTGAAAAATGAAAAAATTTACTCTAAAAAAATTGAAAATTTTCTAAGTTACTCTGCATTTCAGTCTGCCATAGCCAGTGCATAGATCCAAACACCATTGTGATGGCATGAAGTACATAGGGTTGCGTTTTCATGATTCAAACACCAGTAAATGAGTTCGAGAGATAAACCTTCCGATATAAATCAGTAATGCTTAACCCCAAACAAAATCTATAGTAAAAATCAAAGAATTGATACAATGAAGTAGATGAGTAATCAGTGAATACGTACGAATAGTTTTTTTAAACAATAAAATCGGTATAATATAAAATCCATGAACCAGAAAGTATATGCTGTTGATAAATACGGAATAATCAGTGGAGTATTAAAACCAGTACATTGAAATGTAAAAAACGGTGTCGCTCACCGTGGGGGGGAGAAGAGTTTCTAGGCAGCAACGGTAACATCACTCAAGTCCTAACTGCAGCGCTCCTCTAAGAGAAATATTGTGGCTGATTAAATAGGTTTGAGCTTATGCGATTGGTTTGTTTAGTTGGCCCGCTATGCAGATTTCCAGATTGGGCTACAAATAGCCTTTGACTTTTTTTAAAATTGAATACAGTAAGGATGTTTTTACTTGGACTGTAATTTGCTGGTCTGGTCTGGTCTGAACTGGTCTGGTCTGGTAAGGTCTGGTTTCTTTGTATTTTTATAACTATCCAAGTCTGGTCTAGGGATGGACTCGGGCCGGGCGGCCCGGCCCGGAACCGGCCCGGCCCGGTCACTGTTTGAACCGGCCCGGGGGGCGGTTCGGGCCGGCCCGGCCCGGTTACTATTCGGTTCGGGCCCGGGCCCTGTGATTGGCGAACCGGCCCGGCCGGTTCGGGCCCGGTTCGGGCCAAAATATATTTTTTTTTTTGAATTTTTTTTAAGTTTTTGGGTTGGGCTTGATATTTTGGGCCATTTGAGGTGGTTTGGGGTAGTTTGGGGGTGAGGGGGGAGGGTTGGGGGTTAATTAGGAATAGCAAAAAAAAAAAATGAACCGAGGCCCGGCCCGGACCCGGGATTACCCGGGCCGGTTCCGGGCCTCCCATTTCTGAACCGAGGCCCGGCCGGGCCCGAACTGGAACCGGTCCATCCATAGTCTGGTCTGGTCTGGTCTGGTCTGAACTGGTCTGGGGCAAATTACAGTCCAACTAAAAACATCCTAATTCTTCATATACTACCCTAAATTAGTGTTTGAAAGTATCAAGCTAAATTTCAATAACTAAAACCATCTCAATCCGAATTGCTATTAGAATAAATAAATAAATATACCAATGTCCTCTGTTCTATATTTTATATAAACATACTACATATAAAATTTGGTGTTTTAAATTTTTTTAATGTTTATGTTCCTTGGTGTTCTTGTACAGAATTTTAGAGGTATAAGAGAATTTTTGTATTAGGATGTTTTTGTTTGGATTGTTTTCAGTTTCAGACCAGATTAGACCAGATCAAAAAATTCAATCCAATTAATAACATCCTTATTCCTTGATATAAATCCATTTAAGAAAAGTATCATTTTCATTCAGAAGAGGAGTTGAGCATATTTATCACTATGTTTTGGAGTAATTGGAAAGTTCATAATGAGTAATGAGTTCATCTGGAAGGAAACTTAATTCAATGATGGGCAGGTGGCAAAAAAGGACAGCGATCTTGCAGGGATGGTGCACACTGCACAGCTTAAGCAATGGCAAAGTCCATTTCTGAAGCAGGTGGAAGCAAGTGCAGAGTGGAAACAAGGATATGAAAGCGTGAAAGTGGAAACAGACACTCTAGTTGTTTGATAAAGGCTCTCAAAAAGTCAAAAGGAGCCAACGATTATTATCTTGAATTATAATTATTGAATCAAATTTTATCTCACGAATTGTGCAGATCATGTTCTAGCTAGAGCTATCGTTCCACATGCGGATGGAAGAGCTATTTACGAAGTTATTCTAGATTTCATTTGTTCTTAACAATTGTTTGAATTAATAATATAAGGCTGGTTAGTTACAGTAAACAAAAATACTCTGTAATTGGTACTACGTATTTCTCTACAAGATTAAAACCAAACAGGGATCAAGTAGAACTAGAACAAATGCCGATTTGCAAGGATGGTTTTACTTAAACTGTTTTCAGTCTCAGACCAGACTTCCATAATTATAAAATACACAAATACCATACATTTATTCAGACTTAATCAGTTCAGACCGGACCAATCAAACTTAAACACATCATACCGGCAAATTTTTGTCCAAGTAAAAACATCCACGTGTGGCGACAGGATTGATTGTTCTTCGTGTAAGCCTGTAACTCTAAAAGGGATTAGCTTAGTTTGAGAAGAGTAGTATAGATTAATTTTCCCGCTTTGCCCATACAAATTATTCTCATAAACAAAGTGATAAAGAAATTGTTGTTGTATCCACCTATCAGGAATTGGACTGGCCTGTCTACTGCCATTTTAGGGGGAACCAAGACTGTAACCCAGCATTAACCAGTACATAATACTGGTCCAGCTTCAGAACCATCCCAATGGGCAAAAGCTTGGGTGGTTTAACTGTCTCATTCCGGTTCACAGCTCCTCTTGTTTCAGTCTGGTTCCGGGACAACACCATTTGGACCAAAAGAGTGGGGATATTTGAATGGTTTCAAATCAAAAGTACTACATCATAAATAACTGTAAAATACTACTCTTACAACAGAATAACTTTAGTCTTCTACAACATTCATTTATTTTTTGGTTGTGAGGTAATTTTTTGCATACCACATTGTTCTAAACATTTTGGGGAAGAACAAATTCAAGTGTCTCCTTTTTCTTTTTGGTCTAGTTCGAAGAGGTGTGTTTGGAGTAGTACTGCCTTCCATCCCCATAGGTTTTACAGAATGATCTTCTTTTCCAGACCTTGCAAACATAGCAATGAAGAAGCCTTCTTTATCCTTCACCAGGTCAGTTCGCAACAAATTTTCAGCTGACGATATACAAAAGACTTTTCAGTAAATTGCATCACAGCTTTCAGCAATATTGCATTAAGATAAATGAATTACTCAATGGAATTTTTATTAGGGAAAATGTGCAAATATATCCTTGATGTTTAGCACCGGGTGCAGATATGCCCTAAGGTTTTGAAAGGTGCAAAAATATCCCTAGAGTCCATATTTAGGAGAAAAATTGTACTTATTAACTTTAAATAGAAAAAGTATTAAAAAAACAAGAATAAATTAATGAATTTGGAAAACAAAAAATAAAAAATATTTCTTTTATTTTTACAAAAAATGGAAGCATTGAACACAAAATGGATTTTATTTTTCAATCTCCAAACTCAATATATTCATTACTTTGTTTTTGGCAATTTTAAATATTTTTTTTTATTTGAAGTCAATAAGGGTAAGTTGCTCCTAAATATGAACTTTCGGGATATTTTTGCAACTTTCTAAACTTTAGGGGCATATTTTCACCTGGAGCAGAACATCAGGGATATACTTGCTCCTTTGTAGTTTTTATAATATCTTTGTAATTTGTCATAGCTTCTGAGTTGCGTTTTGCATTTGATTATGTGCCATTATGTCAACATCTATATTGAACATGTAGGATTGTTTTTGTATATGGAAAGAAATATGAATACATATAAACATGAACAACATATGGTAATATGTATACATTTTTATATTAACATATTTCCAGAGCCTTCTTGTTCTATATATTTTTATAAAATACCGCTTCCCACATTTCTTGTTTCGTGTTTCATATTTTCGTGCTACATAGCCAATAAAATATAAGGTTTAAACACTTACATCCAGCCATAACTGGAAGACCACGGTGAGGCCATTGGGGAAGAACGGTTTCCAGTTCAAATCCATGAGATGTGGCAAACGGTAGCAGAGAGTGGATAACATCTTCATTCTCGATTTGGTGAATAGAGCAAGTACTGTATACAATTCTCTCCACTGCTGGAACTGCAACAAAGTTGGAAGTATGTCACTAGAAACTATGCTACATCACATATAGGAAAGCGAGATGCATGTCATAATCTAATGCTAGAGAGGATAAGAAATTATGTTAAAAGTT
The DNA here is from genome assembly GCA_945859915.1 of Cuscuta epithymum. Taxonomy (NCBI): domain Eukaryota; kingdom Viridiplantae; phylum Streptophyta; class Magnoliopsida; order Solanales; family Convolvulaceae; genus Cuscuta; species Cuscuta epithymum. The sequence continues at coordinate 4,525,245 of CAMAPF010000967.1, read as the reverse complement.
AAAACACACAAAATCATATACTCACAACGTAATGCATGTTCCAAAGCTTTCTTTTGGAAATTTGCAAGGTTTTGTAGTCTATCCAAGTCAAGAGTATCGAGTGTACCTTCAGAGGCGAAAGGAAAGCCTGTGACTTGCAGAGTAAAAGAAGAATACCCGAGCTGGCCGAGCATACAAAGTCAACAAGATCAAAATATTTATCATGAATCAACTTAGCATAAATGGGGGTGATTGGGGGTAACATTTGTACCAGTCCAAAAGTACAAAACTACAAATTGCAAACAGCTATTCTCTAAATAGAGAGCCATTGCATGTCTTCCCTTTAAAAATGAGTTGCCCATTGTGCGGCATCCAGTTTTATTAGCTATTTATGCAACTTAGAGATTGATTTTTTTAACTCTCCCTAAACCGTGATATTTAAATTGAGGCGAGAGTATTCTGAAAAAAGCTGAAGGGACCCAAATAGTGAATCCATGAAACCAATCTGATCAACCAAGTGATTTTCCTTTAACAGAGCCTTTGCCAACATTTCTCTTACAAAAGTAGTCATTGAGCACAGATACAATCTTACACATTCCATTGCTGGATATGGGGTGTATTTAGCCTTTGGAGTCTCAATGAGTTTGCTGCTGAGTTTGCAATCTTCCAAAGGAGGCGAATAAATACTAGGTTGACTTTCTCAGATATTTCCAACACTGACTCCAGTTCGATAGGCTAATAATAGGTATTGGCTTAACAAATAACAATGGTTGCTCACCTTTCATATTTATAAGATGAGCACCTTCGTGAGCTTAGCTATGGCAGCATCTACCTGATCTATCGTATTTAGCAGAGCAACATGACCCTACTCCAGTGGTTCTGTAGGGTTTTCTATGTGTGGTTATGCAGGTGAAACCTAGAGATAAGAATTAAAGAGTACAGAACCAGATACTAAACACTAAGAAAGCTTTTATTAATGGCGGAAGTGAAGCAAAATAAACAGCACGGTTTCCAAGAAACCCTCCAGTCTGGTAGATTTATTTTGCCCATTAGGCATTAACTATGCAGACCATCCTTTCCTCTAGGAGCAGTTTTATTTAGTCTTACAAGACAAAATAAAGAGGTAAGTACGGGTAAATTAACTATCATAAAAGGATTGACAAGATCTAGAAAATTATGCTAGATACAGAGCCATAATACTTGTCTTTGTCATATCTTTGCTTTCACTGTCTGTCTGTCTCCGATAGCAAAAGGAAAGTTTGTCGCAGCAATTAGGTAGCAAATTGGGAATCGCATTAGCATGGTGAGAGGTCTCATTCCTTGTAGATGTGGCCTTCTGACTAGTACTTAGTTTTGACTTGAGAAGTCTTATTATCTTCAGAGTATTGGATCTGAGCTGAAACCCATGACCCCATCAAACAAAATATAGTCTGTGATTGAGACAGGTATGATAGGTCTTGTGATTTTATACTTAACCTGAGATCTAGTCAATCCCAACCAATTCCTATTCACGATCTTAGCAACCTTGGTTTTAAGTTATACTCAAGTTCAATGTCAATATGTAAGCGCATACAGTAACTTATATGAACAACTACTAAATCCGTAAATTCTGGTGGATCATATGTATGCTATTTATTTAAATTGTATTTCATCACGCTTTATTTGTTACCTCCACTGGCCGATGGGAGAAGGTGGTCCAGCCTATCAAAAGCAGTCCCAGATCCAGAGCAAGATGGATCCAAAAGTATTGCACGAACCTATAAAGAGTGGGTCGTGATGAAGAGAAAAGAATATAAGAACATTATAGAAAACTGTATGAGCATTACATTGACACATAGTCACATACAACGATAAAGGGATGATTATGAATCTCAAAAACACTCTAGTCTCTTGCTCTGAAAAAGGGTATAGAATATGTCTTACTGCAGTGCAAACTAATTAAGAAGAAAAGTTTACATTAAAAGTGCAAGCTAGATAAAGAGTGGGTCGTGATGAAGAGAAGAGAATATAAGAACATTATAGAAAACTGTATGAGCATTACATTGACACATAGTCACATACAACGATAAAGGGATGATTATGAATCTCAAAAACACTCTAGTCTCTTGCTCTGAAAAAGGGTATAGAATATGTCTTACTGCAGTGCAAACTAATTAAGAAGAAAAGTTTACATTAAAAGTGCAAGCTAGATGAAAGTGAAAATGGCTCGTTGAGAATAAGTCAATGATCTACGCGGCAATATATTGATCCTAAAATATACGTAGTACTACATATGTTTTATTAAGATCTTAAATAGCGTGTTGGATGGGGAAGGTGTGGGCAGTTTCTGTCGATGATGGAGATAAACAACATTTCAATATCTTCTTTCAGTTCGAACCAGAATATAGTGGGAAGGATTTAATGTCAAGGTCTTCTTTTCTACTCTTTTGTTGTTGACATGCAGAACCTTTAAATACAGAGTTTCTTTTTTTGTATTTCAACAAAATATAGTGGCAAAATGTTTAATGCCAAAGTTTTTTTTGTTATTGACATGCAGGTTCAGTGCATATTCTTTATGCTAAAATTGTGGGAAACTTCGTATAAAATACTACCTTGTCCCAATAACAAGTCCCACTTTCATAAAAGGAAAGTTTTTAATAAGCAAATGTCACAATTACAGTACTACCCTTCCTTTTTCTTACTTTTTGATTGATTTGACATAAAGTGGGGATTACATGGAAATCCATAACAAAAGTTTTTCTTGCATTTATATACCAATAACACATTATCATTCTCTTTTAGTCATATCATATGTGTGTCGCTAGTTTGAAAACTCAATGGCAGGGATCGGAATGTCAAGAAAATCAATATGTCATAAGACTGTTGGTGAAAAAAACGAAAACTGCAAATTGTTGGACAATCGGCTCCAACATTGTATGATGAAATGTTTCAAGATGATAAAATTCAGAGAGAGATGAAAGAACCTTAAGGCTTAAGCATGGGCAGATGTGCTGGTTGGACGGTCAAAGGTCTGACAGACATGTATTTCGATATAGAAGTACACAAAAAGTTGAGAATAAACAGTAGGACAGGAACATGAGTAACATTGTAGAGTGCAAGTAGAATTAAGAGTGTGTTGTTTCTTTCTGTATGTGGATGGATCCTTGAAACAGAACTGTCATTCTCTAGTGTGGTAAATTCATTGAACATAAAAGCATAAGCCTACCATGTTATGATTGAAGGATAATCTTGCATCTCAGTCCACACTCAAGAATATGCACAATAGTACTAAGGATGTTTTTACTTGGACTGTTTTCAGTCCCAGACCAGACTTAAACAGATCAGACCAGACTTGTCTTCCGTAGTTACAAAATACAAAGAGACTAAAACAAACCAAACCAGACTTAAACAGACCAGACCAAACCAGACTTAAACAGACCAGATCAGACCAGCAAATTACAGTCCAAGTAAAAACATCCTAACTATACATAAAGAAACACAGTAGGTCAAGGGATGTGTGCACTGTACTACACGTATTTTCATGCCCGATAGAGCAAAACAAATTTTAACACGAACTAATTGGGAAGAGATAGTTTTTTACATGGAGTTCCTGATCAATATCAAGTCTCCTAATAAAAAAGGGCCCAGGGTGTAAAGGGGCAAGCCTTCCCTTGTCATTTTGACAAGAGGCCATTCCCAAGACTTGAACCCGTGACTTCCCGGTCAAACAGCAACACCGTAACAAGTTTGCCAAGGCTCTCCTTCCTCCTAATCAAAACAAGCACAAAATAAAGAAGCCAGTTGGTTTGCAAAACCCAATGGATTCAGGCTTTTAGACACATAAAGCCTGCTTGAAATTAGACTTATCAACAAAAGGAGAGAGGGAGAGAGAGCGAAACGAGAAGATGCCGAAATATAGTCTGCAGTCAGTATCAATATACAACTGTGAAGAGAAATTAGCATTTAGGGAGTACTGCATTTGTAATTGATGATACATTAAAATTCAAATTGGTTTTAAAGCTCTAGGTTTTCGATGAGTGTGCATATATCTTTTTCTTGATTTTTTAGCAGCACTATCATAGAAACCACCAAGACCTAGGTGTGTTATCAGGAAAAACGTTAAAAACCCCTCATCTAATCATTTATAAAATAAAAACACAATTAAAATTAAAACTAGTTGCCTACTAACCGACTGCATTACCTTTGAATACAATGGATCTTCTGGACTCAAATTAAGGAAGTCCTCATGCATGACATGCACATCTAGGGTGTGTTAAGTTTGCATATATGAATTAAGAAATTGCTCCTATATAAAACATAGACAAAGTGCACAAAGAGGAGTAGCTATGTTACTTGGTTATATTTAAAGCATAAAACTTCCTTAATTAGGAGTGAATAAATTTTAGAAAGAGAACAATGATGGTCCTATTCGAACATTTTATCCATGTTTTAGTCCTATTTAAAAAAAAACAATTCTCTATTTAATTTGGTATTTGGTATAGTAAAGTACAGGATCAGTAACACTTGGGATCAATTGTCATCTCCTGATCTCCACCAACTTGGGGTCAAATGTTATCTATACCAAACACATATACCTCCAATTTGAAGATAGAAATAACTGTTATCAATGGTAAGCAAAGGATACTAGCTGCACCAGCCAATTCAACAGTGTGTTTTAAAATTTTAAACCTCTCTTTATCTAACTCACAAGCATGAACCTTTCCCTTTCCGTTCATAAGAGCAGCCAGATGGACAGTTTTGTTACCAGGTGCAGCACAAGCATCAATTACCTTCACAACAATGATCAAACTTGTTGGTAATAAGAGGTAGAATGGAAGTCAATGGAATTTGGATCACATGCATTCCTTTTTCCTTCTTTCTACAGGAATTTTCGTAGTTCTCTTTATATAATTACCTCCCATTCAGGTTTAGGGCTAAGTGATGTAGCCACCATGGAACTTGCCTTACCCTTGACAACACAAAAAGCGATCAGTTGTTTTGTCAAAAAAAAAAAAACATGATCCTCATGAATTGTTCATGTTAAAAATACAAGTACATTATGAACATTGTGTCACTGTGTGTTATATTATAAGTCAACATACATGTAAACAAACCATTTTAAAGATGTTTGTCTGTACGAAATAGATGTAGAGATATTATAGTGAAATACAGAGAAATTGTATTGGCTACCTGCAAAAACACAATTCCAGTCTTTACAAAAGGATGGTCATGCAAGTCAGTACCAGATGGGCATACTAACAAGTCAGGGATCAAATCATCCTTTTGGACCTGTTTGATGTAGCAAGGGGTAAGAAACTAAGAGGAAACGCAGAAAACAATAAATAACAAATCACACAAGGCAGATGTGAATAACAATCTATAGTCAGATAACAGCAGTATCTTACTGAACTTTGCATTGAAAGAAACAATTCATTTTCAAATGGTAACAGCATGTGTATCCTCATTCTCAGTATTAAAAGATGACACAATACCATCAAACCCAACAGACATGTTCATGTGTCACTCTGTGACTAATTGTGTATCCCTTTGTAGTACAAAATCAGGACTAGTAAGCAGTGTTTCAAATGGAGATATATGATCTGTTACACTAAGTTCAAAACTTTTGCACCACTTGTGCGCCACTGACTGGTCAGTATCTATTACTTCCTCCGTCCCTTAAAACTTTGCCAAGTTTGACCGGCACGGGGATTAATAAAGTAAAAACTATGTGGTTGAGGTTTGTGAAATTAACTGGAACCACATAATCTTTACTTAAAAAGGAAAGTGGCAAAGTTAGTGGGACAATCAAAAAAAGAAAGTCGGCAAAGTTTTAAGGGACAGAGTGAGTATTTAATTAATATGATACAAAAGTTAAACATTATCTCAAGTCTCAACCAAATGAGTGGAACAAGTGCCACACGAATTATGGTACAGAGGATTTCAATTTGCATATTAACTGCAAAATTGATAACTTCATAGTTAGAATGGGGTTTTCTACTGTAGTCCTCCTTCCATCAGAACAGTCAGCCAAATCCCCTTCAGATATCCTTAGACACCTAAGGTTCGTTCAGTATACAAAAGTGAGTTTTGTTTCTACCATCCAATAAGCACGTACAAGTGGGAGAGGGTCTGGCAAATTGTTTAAATAGGTGCTCAATAGTAATAGAAATGTACATGTTCCGACTTTAGGGGGTTGTGGCTTGGATGCTTGGTTATGAGTAATGAAGAACCGCCATGCTGATAAGAGTCAGCATTATGAATCCAATCTAAAATGGAAACTAATGACCAACTTTTGTGCTCTAGCATCATTAATTTCATTGACAGAAGATTTACCCTGCTACAACTCACATGACAGCCTCTCGTTTATTTCACCCTCAGAATATTCTGAGGTGATGAGATCAGACATGCAAAATATTACTCCATCAGATCCACTAAGATTGTCCCATCTTTCCTTTTTGGTTTGTCCCACTAAGATTGACTCATACCAAATTTTGTAATGTTTGTGTGATTCACAGTCATTTTGCTTTATTTTCACTTTATCAATTCAATATCAACCAAATAACTCATTTTTCTGGATAACTGCACCACTCCTTGTACCAGTGTTAGGGAGGCGGAGGTAGTAGAAGATTTAGAATAACAAGATCTACATATATTCATATCAAAGTGTTTTGGATTAAGAACAGAGATTCTCACGTACCTCAAATTTTTTCCCCAACTCAAGTAAGGCAGAGTCAACATCCATTTTAAGAGTATTTACACGAACATAACGACATTTTTGAGCATCTGAAGTAAAATAGAGCAACATTTACCACATGATATTCAACGACACCAGTCATTATTCACTACATCAACAACAATATACTTCTACTGCATTAAAATTGAGTTTTATATTTGCCTGGGGCTGAATTATTTTAATACATAGGACAAATATAGCAGGAAACAGCTATACTTTGAATGAAAAAGCAAAGGCTAAAAGCATTCAAAGAGAAAATGAGTAAAGTACTCTGAAATTTTCATAATTTGAAGCAAAGATAGAACTAAGTATTAATCATTCATATTCTGCCACCAAAAGAAATCAAAATGGATACCATGAGGAGTAATTAGCTCATTCACATTTCTTACTCCCCTTCTCACTAAAAGTCGAGCTAGAGCCGACTGCAATGCATCCTTCCTCAGCAGTAGAAACTTTTCAGCATCACCAGCTAATGCATCTTCCTATTAAGAGAAGAATATATATGAAAAATATCGAGGGAGTGAAATTCCACAATCTATGGTTTACTTAGAAAAGGGAACAACAATCCAGGTTTTATTTCCATACAGATTACGCATTTTGTACAGGCAACATCTTAAAAGTATTTCCACTACATATAAAGCAGCTAAGGGTCACATTTACTTAAGGCTATTGGCTTCACACCAATTCACTAAACTTGATATTATGGACCATCAGAGTCTTTCAAGTCAATGAAACAATGGTTGTCTTTGTAGACTTGTTTTGATCCTAAAATGGTATATTGAAAGTGTATAGATTAGTACTGCAGGTTATATGCTGTGCACACAGTGCGCAATTGCATACTTCGTTACATAAATATGTTTTGTGATGACTTCGGATGCTACCTCTATTTCCTATTAATGTAAAAGCATATAAGTTAATGTTCACTATTCCTTTTTGTGAAGCCTCTAAAGTGTGGCATCAAAATTAGCTCAACAAACTAAGAGGCATGTACTGCATATAAACATAGATGAAGGATTTACCGGTCCGAACAGGATGTCATATGTCACTATATAGACTAATTCTTCTTGTCTCTGCATCATGTATAGAAAATAGGCATCAATTCACTGAACGAATGGAACATGTCACCCATACAGAAATGAGTAAAGCCATGAACCATGAAATAAGAAAACCCAGAATTGGCATCTTATCATACTCAGTATTGTCAGTCTACTGGAAACAATTTATGATAACCATAACTTTGACGCCCTGATATATGTGCAGGTTCATTCGTCAGACTTTATGTTGATATACATATATAACCACAGCAACAAAGCGTGGGGCTCACACTTCTTCATGATACTTCCTCCGTCCCATTTAAAGGTTCCCGTAGCAAAATGGCATGATTATTAAGACAATAATTAAATATGCTAATTCAAGTATATATTGAGAAACAATTTTGATGAGTATGTGATATAATGGGTTATTGATGATAACCGTGATTTTATAAATGTGTTTTTTTAGTATTTGATTATTAAATTGCCATTTAAGAGTGTTAATTGTTTCCTAAAATAGAAAGTGAGAACCTTTAAGTGGGACGTCCAAAAAAGAAAAGTGGGAACCTTTAAATGGGACGGAGGGAGTATATAGTTTCAAGCAAGAAGAGATTTCAAACTCAAACAACTTATAGCATATTAACATCAAGCAAAAGTAGGATAAAAGGCTACCTTGAGGAGATACGTCTTCAAAGTAAAGTATTCGATAAAAAGAAAACAAAATCAGAAATACGAACATTATTATTTACTGACCTTCCATTTTCCGTTCAGTGCTTTGGAAGCCCCTAACACATCCTTTATTATGGAAAGATCTGCAACAACCAAGGTTTGAAATTGCGTATTGCGTAGTCGTGGCGTTTTCTTAATATTGCATATTGCGTAAGCCTCATTGCGCAATGAGGCGTATACATGAGGCGTAATATCGTGTGTGTGTGTGTATATATATATATATATATATATATATATATATATATATATATGTATATATATATAAACATAATAAAAAAATAAACATATTCATCAAAAATCATCAAATGTTATATTGAAACAACCACAAGAGGCTATAATCCTAGCAAAGTGACATGTTAAAACTTCAAAGTACCATAGAATTCCAAAACATTCTGAATAATTTATCAAAACAAAAATCTTAGATATGAAAATTTAAATTAATTAGATTGATTGACTGAAAAATCCAATCAATAACTACTGCTTTGAAATAGGGATCATGAGATCAATTATAAAAATTTAAAAGTGGGCCGAGTGGACCCAAATAATACCCTTACACCTTGACCTCCTATTGCGTACGCCTCAGAGCGTCTTATTGCGTATCCAATATTGCGTACGCCTCAGTGCAATATTGCGTACGTCACACTCCCAGCGCCATATGCAATGCCTTTTACGCAATAGTCTAGGAATTAGCTGAGGCGCGCCATGAGGCGCAATTGCATTGCGCAATTACAAACAATGGCAACAACAGAAGTAGGGATTAAATTAAGTAGAGTCTCAGATATAAACCTTCGTCAGTAAGCCAAGAGGATCAGGATACTCATAGAAAGCCATAAAGCTCTAGATAAAGTTAAAAGGGAGCCCCTCATAGCTAGCTCAAGATTATTCTATAAAGCTAGTCCAGGACTCCGAATTGAAGCTGTTCTGATGGAAACAAGGTTATCCTAAAATCTAAATATGCTTCATATAGAAAATAAGTGTCCAGTCAATTAGCCTAATCTTTCAAGGAATGTATCAATTGCTATGTCTGATTACCCACAAATAAGCATTACTATGCAATGCTTTATACCATCAAGGCCTCAAGGCCCTTGTCCAAAAGAAGTGACATCATCAATCAGCTTAAGATAATGTCCCCAATCTCTAGACAGCTCTAATCATAATCTCAATACTAACATTATATTGTTGAAAGTCAGTAATGTGACTAAACCTAAATGGCTAAATGTTTTCAGTTTGTGACTTTCTCTTGAGGAAACTATGACCCCATTTGGTAACCCTTTTACTTATCAATCTTATCGGCCAATTTTTTTATCATAACATTAAACTTTTGATTTCGCATGCTTCCATTATTTATTGATCAAAACATGTAAGGTTTGAGTTGCTCTAATGGATGAATTTTCTCAAGAGAAATGTTTTAGGTTTTTAATTTTTTTTTAATTCAGCCTTTTCCTCAGTTTCAACAAACTCAAAAGATTCGACCTATTCAACATTACCAAGTAGCTGACTCTAAAATGTTTACATATGAAGATACCAAACCTGAATTCGGTACTCCACGATCAATGTAATTGGTCCAATATACTAATATACTCCATGAATATAACTAATAGCTCAAAGCCCTCAGTAGACGTGCAAGTGTGGAACATGACTCCATTCTTAAATTCGAAGTTGCGTACAAAGTAAAATCCGTTGACATAAAAATCAGATAACTAAGTCATGCTACTTATAATAATGTACGGAGTATCTATTAAGTTCATTCATGAGTAAATTGTTTACGCTTGAGAGTTTCGCATACGAGAGCATACACAGCTCTCTTGTTCCTGACTGATGGCCCATACACTAACGACTTGATCGAGCCGACAGCTCGGCGCCGAGAGTCTCCTTGCAGCAAGGTGCGCAACACCTTAGCAGCTTCTCTCCGTGAGAAATATGCTGAACGCTGGGCATTGGTGAGCCCCTTCCCCGCAAGAGACTTCGTTTTCAAGCACTTCGTTGGCGGCTTTGCTGCCGCCTTCACATTTTCTGGCCCTGACTTGTTACGGGGCATCGTTCTGTCTTCCGTGAAAGACGCGCTTATTCAGGCTCCAGTGTGGTTAACTGGTTTTCGTTAAGCAGCGAAGTGCCAAATTTTGCAGGAGTAGGTTTGGCATAATGGCAGCGGCAGCCCCGGTCTAGCATTTCAAAAAAAAATTGAACACATTTCAAATTTTTAGTTATCATATACTTCGTATTACTTTATCTATCTTACTTTTCATTTTGTATTGTTCCAAATAAGTATCTACTTTCTTCTTTTGGAAAGAAATATGTGGTTTACACCATTTCACTTTATTATACTCAAACTCCAACCACAACTTTTACTTTTTCAACTACTTTATTAATAATCGTCTCAAGTCAAAGTGAGGCACGTAAAATAGGACGGATGTAGTGCATTATACACCATACGTCCCTTTCAAAAAAAAATACACCATCCGTCTCTATATAAAAGACTTGAGAAACACGACTTTAGGCGAATTATGTCCAACCTGCCCTTTTTACCCTTCAAATTGGTGGGGGTTATTTTAGTTACCAACTCATACTAGTACACTGCAACCTTTTCAGACAAGTGGTTATCTGTTCTTATTAATCGGCTGCCGCCAACCCAAAAAAGGAGGGAAATTATTCTCTTTCATTTATGCATTGTCATCATTAAATTCAAAATTTCCCCCAAAACCAACATTAAGAAGGCAACTGGTCAGCTTAGTAACAACATATTACAGCAGTGTGTCAAACCAAAAATAGCATAAAGTTCTGAGTTACGACTTGCTACAAGATCAAAGTACAAAAAACAGTCAAATGAAGATATAAGAAGTGTCCAAACTCTTCTTTTTCAAAGTGAAGGGCAAGATGACGGAAAGAATGGTTATGGCAGCTTGACAAAAATAGCCAAGCAGTTCGGGATGCGCCAGAAGGCTATATCAACAATATGGCATATCAACAAGCATCTGGAATTCCCTTAAACCCAAAGCTCACGATGAAGGGAAAAGTTGGTAAGAGAGGCGTATATATTGACCTGTCAAAAATGTTGCATATTCCTTTGAGCAACAGAAGGAATCTCATGTCACTCTTTATAGCTTCAGGACATCCAATATTATGTATGCACAAACTCAAACAAAAAGGTCGGTTCAAAAGTCACACATCAGCTATCAATCCCCATCTTACATACTTGAATAAAACACAGAGGTTAAGATGGATCATCTCTAACATTGAGGAGGACACAATAACAAATGCACCCCAGTATAAAGCATGTTTGACTTGATACATGTGGATGAGAAATGGTTTTACATAACATAGGCATCACAGAGGTACTACCTACATCTGAATGAAGCTGAGCCTCGTGGGTCATGTCAATCCAGAAGATTCATCACTAAAGTGATGTTCCTATGTGCAGTTGCCGGACCAATTATACATGCAAATGGTAAAGTGATTTTTGATGGGAAAAATGGAATGTTATCATTTACTACAATGCAACCAGCTAAGAGAAACAATAAAACCATGGAAGCTGGCACATTTGAGGAGAAAGCTATTGTTTCAATTACAAAGGATGTTTACAAGGAACGCCTTCTCAGTTTTGCATTGCCTGGTGTGAGCAATCATATTTACATACAACAAGACAATGCAAGACCTCATATTAGTATAAGTGATATCGACTTCATGAAAGAAGCCACCTCAAATGGGTTAACATTGAACTAATATGTCAGTCTCCTAATAAACCTGATCTAAATGTGTTGGATCTAGGGTTTTTTAGAACTATTCAGTCACTGCAACAGACCACACCAAGAAACTCAGTTCGTGATCTATCTCATAGTGGGGGTGGAAAATGCTTATGCTCAGTTCAATCCTATTGCGTTGAATCATAAGTTTGGTTGCCCCTACAGTTGTGTATGAATGAAATTTTGAAAGTCAGGGGGGACAATAACTACAAGGTGCCACGTGTAGGAAAAAATGCACTGGAAGCTCAGGGTAACCTACCAATCCGTTTCAAGGCATAATCCAATACATTGTTAGAGGTGACTAAAAAACCAGAAGAATGAACTTTGATTGACCGGTGTGGAAGTGTTTTTTGGGGACTGAACAAGTAAAGTATTCACATTTTTTTACTTTTTGGAATACTTGACGTGTTCAGTCCATTAAAAAATGGGTGCATATGCATTGGAAAAGCATGGATAACATTTTTGGATAGATTGATAAACCAGTGCAACAATTAAGATATCACAAGGCTGAAACTATTTTAGGGTTGTGAACATGGACAATGTTCAATTTTTTTACTTTTTGAAATATTAGACATGTTCAAGGATAGTTTTTTTTTGATATATTACTAAACAAACTAGGGAACATGTGGTTGTAATGCATTTCATGATACCTACACAAATGTGAGTAATGCAACCTTTAGTTTTGTATTTGGATTGTAAACAATGCCTGCCACACATCCCCCATGGTCTCATAGGGTTTCCCCCGGTGACTCAGTAGGGGTGAAGTCACATAGCAAGCACACACCACCATCACAAACCAATTACAGCCATCTCAAAACCAATTACATGTCGTTCATCATAGAAGACATTCACATTACAAACCCCAGTGGTCTCCTAGGGTTTCCCCCCGGTGACTCATTAGCACTAGAACCAACTTCATTAACATCACACTCACCATTATGCACACGCCGTTGTCCCCATACAATCAGACACACAAGGATGACTATGCATGCACACATTGACCTGGGGCCTCATACCAATCATCGCACTCACTGTCATGCACACATTGGCATTGAAATTGATTCTCTTATAGGGTCAGAGGGAGTAGTAATTTACACTGACACATAAACATACAGGGACAGAACATTGACCTCAGACAAGCATCACACACTCAACATTATGCACACACTGGCCTAAGGCCTCATACCAACCACAAGGACAGATCATTGACATCATACAAGTACAGACAGTAGAATAAATATGAAAGTACTGACCCGAGGCCTCATAGCAACACAAGCACACTTCACAATTTCATCATTGACCTCATACGAGCATCACACACTCAACACTACGCACACACTGGCCCGAGGACTCATATCATCCACAGGGACAGATCATTGACCCCAGAAAAGAACACACAGTAGGATGAATATGAAAGTATTAGCCTGAGGCCTCATAACAACACAGACATACTTCACATTTTCATCACTGACCTCATACAAACATCACAAACACAGATACCAGTTTATCATTGACCTCAGATTGCATGCAACAACCACAGATTACCTAAACCTGTTAGGGGTTTCCCCGATGACTCGTAACTGGTGAGGTAAGGTAAGCATATGCAATACCCGAGATTAATTTAAGAGGATTAATAGTACTACTCATACCAACAGAGGTGCATCTTTAAAACATCTCCTTTTAAAGGAGCTCATCACCCAAGAACTCCAAAGTTAAGCATGCTTGCACGGGAGTAGTCTTGGGATGGGTGACCCCATGAGAAGTTTCTTAGGGCGCGCATGAGTGAGGACAAAGTGCGCGGTAAAAGCTCGTGGTGGTTTGTGAGGACAGTACTAGAGGTCTGGAGTAACAACCTCGGGTCCTACGGGGCCGGGGTGTTACAGGTGGTATCAGAGCACCCCTGCGACAGTGTGCTGACCCGTTGGATATCGGGCGGACACTTAGCAGGGGAAAAGATTATGGGGTTTGATTGAGATTGGTTTAAGGGCGCAACGAGGACGTTGCGATCCTAAGTGGGGGTGATTGTAATACCCGAGATTAATTTAAGAGGATTAATAGTACTACTCATACCAACAAAGGTGCATCTCCTTTTAAGGGAGCTCATCACCCAAGAACTCCAAAGTTAAGCGTGCTTGCACGGGAGTAGTCTTAGGATGGGTGACCCCCTGGGGTTTGATTGAGATTGGTTTAAGGGCGCAACGAGGACGTTGCGATCCTAAGTGGGGGTGATTGTAATACCCGAGATTAATTTAAGAGGATTAATAGTACTACTCATACCAACAAAGGTGCATCTCCTTTTAAGGGAGCTCATCACCCAAAAACTCCAAAGTTAAGCGTGCTTGCACGGGAGTAGTCTTGGGATGGGTGACCCCCTGGGAAGTTTCTCAGGGCGCGCATGAGTGAGGACATAGTGCGCGGTAAAAGCTCGTGGTGGTTTGTGAGGACAGTACTAGAGGTCTGGAGTAACAACCTCGGGTCCTACGGGGCCGGGGTGTTACAGCATAACTAGTAGGAGAAAGGAGAGGACATTTATTTATCAGGGAAATAACCAAGGAGCACGAGGGCAATCCATTTATTCATGCGGAGTTGCATGTCAGGAGGCCGGTAATTCTGCAGTTCCGAATCAAGGAGCACTGTATCAGGCTCAATTGCAGGACATGCTTTCTCAGTTTTGTCAAACTGATCTTCATAGTCGGGGACAATCAGATCTGCAGGAGACACCAAACACTCTTGCTCATGAGGCACAATCGAGGTTCCAGCCGATGACTGCCAAATCGGGGATCCAACCAATGGATCTCCGGAGTCTGGAACAACGGCGTTGTTCACCTTTGCATCTACCAACCATTTTTGTTCCACTTCGTCCATAGCACATGACTTTGCCATGAAGAAGGTGGAATATGAAGAGGGGAAGATGGGTGAGTGAGGTTAATGGAGAAGGTGGAATACGTAAAGATGGAGCGGTGCGAGTGGGGTGAAGTAAATGGAGAAGGGGAATACGAAGAGGGAAGAAGGGAAGAGGTGGGGCGAAGTAAATGAGGGTAGCAAATACAAAAAGGTGGAATAGCGTGGTGGGTGGGAAAGGTAAATGAAGAGAGGTATGGATAGAAATTAAATGAGGGTAGCAAGGTCTTTTTGTCTGAATTTTATTTACTGAAATAGATAGGAGACTTTTATTTAGGAACAACCCAAAAAGGAAACAAACCCTTTTGTTTAGGGATGGAGGGAGTAATAATAAAAATAACAATTCAAATGCTCTACTTATGGTTAAAATAATTGTTGTTTACAACATGCGACTCCCACGTGTTACTGACTATAGTGACAAGTTAGTATATATGCAAAGTGTCTTGAATAAGAGTACAAAAATTCTAGAATGCAAAAATATGAGTAATATGACTTTTGTCCTGAAATATGAGTCATTATTGATTGTCAGTAAATATTACTCATATTTTGAGGATAAAAGACGTAGGAGTCTAATTTCTGAACTTTCCTAATTTAGTCATAGTAACTTATGTTCAACTTTTTTTACTCTTGACTTGATGAATTTAATGAAAACAGTGACTTAATCGTTCGATCATTAACTCATATTTATTTACGACTTGATTGCAAACACGACATAATCATTTAGTTAAACAAATTGACTTAATCATTAAGTTGAAATATAATACTTATTCCCATGAGAACGTCTTTTGTGTTATTTTTTTTAAAATCAATCATCCAATAGATTATAAAATGATAATAATTGAAATTTCTTATTGATTTGCAACTCAAGAGTAAAACTAAATTGATTATTTTTTCAAATGAGTATTACACCAATATCAAATGAACATATATAAATTATGAAATGAACAATGAAAGAAATCCAAAAGCTCGTTCAAAATGTTGTTCTACTATGCTCATAATTTCATTTGTGTATGCTCGTATAACTTAGATTTCTTCTAACCCAAGGTCAACAAGTGACCAAACTCATCAAACCTGCATAAGAAAAAGAGAATAAGGAAAAGAGTGGTGAGTGCAAAGAAAGCAAAAGGGAGGAGAGGCAACTAGTGCTACACTCGGCGAATCAACCGTCATTGAGCAAGCCGGAGTTTGAGGTGTTGTGTTCGTGTCGGAGGATTACGGGTGATGAGTCGTCATATGTGTACGGCGGCGAGCGAAGGGTGAGCAGCGAGAACGAACTGCGAACTGTGATGGAAGTTAGTGATCTGCGAACTAAAAGTCTGGTTGTATCGTGCGCACGGTACAACCGGTTGTACGGTATAATTTGCTACTCCTCCGCGAGTCCTCCCATCCATATATCATCTTCAGACTTTTTTTTCCGTCCATCTCAAAATTATCTCCTATTCCCTTTTTGGTAAAAAAATTGTGATTCAAATCAATCCTTACACATCTCTCATATGCTTAACTTTTCATTATACGATATCCATTATCTTAATTTTTGTGTCCGGTCAAATGGAGAGTTTTTAATTTTTTTTATAGGGAGGGAGGTACTATAAATTAGCTTCTTTCATCGTAAGAGAATTATCAATCCGTCCAATCAGATTTCCTGTAAATTCAACATGAACTGTCCATATCGCAGTGCCAATATACGGCGCTTGTCCAGATATTTACCACGAGAGCGTTTGGCGGGAACTGGTCTCCCCAAGAAACTAGCATCAGTCGCTTAGCCCTAACCCGCTGTTACACTGTTAGTCCGTATAAATCTGGTCTGGATTTCAAAAAAAAAAAATCTGTTTCTAATTATCTCTTTTCAGAGGAGACCTACGAACATCCCCAGATCTCAAGGTTTAAACACCTCTCCGCCGTGATGAAGAAAACATCATTGATATTAAAATCTTTCTGTTGGTTTCAACTAATTTTTCTTCAAATTTCTTCTTCAGTCGTAGCTATCAGGTACTTGTAAATATAATTATCAACATCCATTTGGTTTATTAATCTGTGTAAAGTGTAAATATGCTACACATTGGCCTTCAACGTTTTTCAGGTGTAAGCGTGTTCTAACATTTCACTCAAGGTGCAGGTTGACCCCATTGGCAATTGCCAATTGGACTTCAATGCAAAAAATGAAAAATTAATACATTGACCTTAAGATTACCAAAATGAAGAACTTTATATTGGTATTTATTTTAGGATTATTAGCTTATTTTATCCCAAGCTATCGTCAAATTCACAAATCTATCGTATTCTTTCACTTTTAAAAAGACTCGAACTTCATCTTTTTGAACAATTATGCTTTTCTTTTTTTGCCTTTTCAAAATTACACATTTTTATCAATACAAATAAGATATAAACAATACAAATTTGTAAACTTAAAACTAGAAAGAAGTGAAAAAATATGGAATATAAATATGATTTTCTTTTTATTTTTTACTAATTCATCCATTGAAAGTGTAATTGTGAGAAAAGTTGAAGTTTGAGTCATTTTTTAATAAAAGTGAAAGTATGGGATAGATTTGTGAATTAGATGATACTTGGAGATATATTTAGCTAATAATCCTTCATTTTAATATTAATACTTCTATTTATTTATATATGTAATACTACATTTTTTTTATAAGAAAGATTACAAAATAGCATCTCAGTCAACTAGTGTAATCTTTATAGAGTGTTTTTATGGAGACATAACTCCAAGTCACATAGGCTACTTGTTATCATCACCCCATTCATTTTCATAGTTCTAAGGAGTCATATGACTCTTGCAAGTTTGTTTTAGCATTTAAAACCTATTAAGGGTCAATCTGCACATGTAAGGACACAATAGAAGGCAAGGTTTGGAAAGGCAGGTTTAACTGTTCCAAGTCTTAAGACGTTTCGTGTATATGAGTTGCAGTGTAAGCCTTGAGGCGCTATGCGGCCTAACCCTCAAATTGGCCTGCATTTAAATATAAAAAGGTACTAGTATGTGAAATACTTAAATCTTATAAGCAAGACACACAAACAACACTCCCAACAATAAAACTCCAGAATAAACATATCTTAGGGTAAACAGTGAAGCAAACAATGTTTGTTCATGTGAAAAACATATCTTAGGGTTTATATGACCTTAAAACTGGAGACTATATGATACAAAAGGCCTAATATAACTTTCATTTAGAAATTAGAAGCACTAAACCTAGGTCCCTGTCAATTTCTTTGTAAATGGAGGCATAAGCCTCACAACAAATGCCTTGAGGTGTAAGCCTCACTACATTAACTGGAGGCTTGAGCCTCAACTTGTCTCAAGTACCTCACAGGCTCACACTGAGTCGAGTCTCAAGAGGTGCCTCGAAGACGTTTTTTCAAGCAATGATTAGATGCGTATTGCACATTTGCGCCTAAAAACATGTCAAGGACCAATATTTACCTAGAGGCGAACAATAGAGTTAAGGACATATTGCATATTTTCCATAATGTAGTTCATTTTCTTAAACACTGCAGGCCAATAGTTTGGACTGTTGTAGTGTTCATTTTCATCATTTTTTCATTTTCATTTACCCCAGTGCCGCAAAGGCTCCCACCTACGGTGGGGTAAGGGGGGGTCGGATGTACGCAGTCTTACCCCTATACTAAAGCACAGAGAGACTGTTTCCGGATGACCCATACTGAAAATCGTGTCCAAAATTGCATGGACTGACTGCTGCTTCATAACAAAGAAGCGCAGACAGTTTAGTGAGCCATTTTGCTCTATTCCATCATATTCACAATATAACAGTGTAGTGTTATATTGTGGAAATATCTAATGCCCAATATTCATAATTAGCTTTCTATTTTTCTTGATTAACATAGCTTACTTTCCTTGATGTTACATTATGGATTGTTTTGCGTTTCCTTTATTGCCTTACTGATGTTTATTTCTTACCAACTGTAATCTTTAGTTTTTATTGTAAAGAATATCAATGATTGATGTTATTTGTTGTGTTGTAGGAAGGATGTGAGCATGCAAAACAATCATATTTGTAGAACAACGGTACAAGGAAGATACTTGATAGCTGATGATAGAGGTATTTATTTTATAACCTACGACAAATTTTGTGTTCTGTTGCTACTTCAGGTTCTGGTATGATTGATGAGAGTATATATTATCATAATGTGCTTACTTGTAAACTAGATACTTCATACTTAATTAAGGTGTGTGGCCTTTCACGCTATAACGAGGGATTCTTCATCATAATTTGTATATTAGAGTGATGTATATGATGAGGCCCCATTTGATTTTGGCTTATATATGTTCCTAGTCCTTGCAAATATTTCACCTTTTGCTTTAGGACCATGCAGCAGTTTTTTGTTTTTTACCCTTCAAAATATGTTATTTTCATTTTAGTCCCTAACTAACTCTGAAAAGAATAATTTCGCTCGCATACCCCTTCTATGAACGTTAGACATCAACTTTTTTCAACTTCTTAGAGGCTATTAATAAATGGTTAAAGTTAAAGTGAAACTAATCAATCACGTTTTTAATACGTAGTATATGCTATCTGAAATAAAACTTGATTTTTAAAGATGAAATGGCAAAAAAGAAAGACCTAAAACTAGTCATATGTTGTATTTAACTATGACTCTTTCCATTATATAGTTGGAAATATAGGGACTGTTCTCTACTGAAAATAGTAACTTGTAACCCACATTGTGCCTATTTTTTGGTATATGAAAAATCCACACTGATTAGGCCTGGTAAAACCCTACCTGAAAGGACCCGCCCGGCCTTAGACTTTTGGGACGGTTCTTCCCCGCTTGTCATCCAAACAGGCATGGTCAGACCTGACCCGTACACTAGTCGAGCGGATAGTATTGACCCATGCCATCTAGGCATGCTTGACATGTTCCACCCAATATATATTTATTATTACTCTCTAGTCTCTCCATGTTTTATTGTTTGCTTCATAACAAAGAAACACAAACATTTTAGTGAGTCATTTTGTTTAGTTCCATCATATTCCTAAGACAAAATTGATTTATGCCCAAATTCATCAGGTATTGGTGTGTATGTATTTTACCTTCATACCAAAACTATATGATGCAAGCATAAAGAAAGGGGTGTGAACTAAGCCTCCGACTTTATAAGATTCTGCAATTGGGCCCTCAAAGTCTCAAACACATTGGTCTTACAACTAAGCTTCTCAACTTGTCAAAAAAAGAAATTGCATTTGTTCACTTGAGATAACAGGTAGTCATTGTGTCCTCGCCACGCCTTGGCATTTGACACATCATCACTAGCTCACTTTTTGTACATATGTGCCGCTTGTCATGTTCTTCTTCGAATCTTCCCTCTTCTTTATTGTTTTTTTGTTCTTCTTTTCATGGACACCATCGTCTTCCATTTTTTCTTCCATGCTGCAGTTAGTCAAAAAATATCCAAGACTTATTCATCCTCTAAACTCACGTAAAGAATGCACAGTGAGAAGATTTCAAAATTCCACTTTCTGCAACAAAAGCTACAAAAAGTAGTATTTTCTTCACAAATTTCTGATTTACTTTGGATTCCCAAAATTCTCATAAACACTATATAAAATAAAAATGCAGAAAATTGAATTCTAAGGCAATCACCAGAATAGTGAAAATAATAAATTGAGGATTCAACTATAATGGCCTTCTCTCAATGTACGAAATCAAAGTAGAGTCAAGAATTGGAAAATATTCCGAAGTCTAGAAAGTTCACCAGAGTCGGAACTAACAGAGTCAGCAAAGGCCTTGAAATCCTGGCAGAGAGTGAGGCAGTAGAGTATTAAAATTACTGCAATTTTCATGCGCTTGAAATTTTGGAATTTTCAAAATTGGTCGAAAGAAGAGAGAGTGGTTCTCTTTCCCCTTGGTCTTCCGGCCACAGACTGCTCACTGAGTTACTGTTCACAGATAAGAAGATAGGTGTAGTGCTCATTGCCCTCTGTCTACCCTGGTATGCTTGCTCAATAAAAATGAAGTGAAATAATACAAGAGAAGGATGAACTGTAAAAAGAAAGAAAATGGTAAAAATAATTGCATTACTGAAGAGTGCCGGTTTATAATAGGTAAAATTGGCCTAATTGCATTATTCTTTGAGGGGCCAATTGCTGAATCATGGAAGTTGGAGGGTTTATTTGACCTTTATCTCAAAAATATATTACATTATATGTTCGAATCGTGAAAGTTAATTTTTATATTGTACTTATAAATTTATATATACCGCAATGCTAAATACTTTGACATTACGTAATGATGCTGCATAAAAAGTAGCAGTATACCAAAAAATTGCTATAACAGTATTCATTGGTATGATAAGTACAGTAGATTTAAATTTTCAGATTCTTTCCAACCCTGAGCGTAATATGGAATATGTATTCTGTCTCTCCCATGTTTGAGTTTTTCAATGTTCTATTCTACATATATGCCAACAACAGCACTACTTATAGCCATTGATGCACAATTATAGGTCAAGTATGTGATGCCATGTCAGTTGATCCACAGTCTCGCTGCTGTAATGGCAAAGGAGATCAATTCTCTTGCCAGTGAGTCATTGTTTATGATGCCAAACATTTTTTTGCATTATGTGCTTACTTCATCTGATGCTTATATGTATGTTTTCTGAAAAGGGAATAAAAATTCTAGTTTTTTGTTTTTGTTTTTTTTTGCTCTTGTAGTGGTTGCAAACTTCTCTCACAGTGCTGCAACACGTATGAATATTGTGTTGCATGCTGCCTGAATCCGTCTAGGGTAACTTACTACACTAGATCTCATTTTTTCTAAGTCTTGATAAAGATTAGAGAAATATACGCTTTACATCTTATGTTTTTAAATGTGCCACAGACACCAGAGGAGCTAGTACTAAAGGTGAAGACTGCTAAGCCTGTAACAGCTGGTAAGTCTCTAACTGTGGTTGCACATAAAATATCCAACTTCTAGACGTTCTAGTATTATTAATTAATTTATAATGTATGTGAAGATAAATCTTTGCTAGCATGCTGGAGCTGGTATCTAACCTTATTCATTCATAATTCATTCATTCAGTCAAGGTAATCTAGAGAACCTTTTCTGTGGCTATGAAGTGTGTGTGCACACTTCATAGATACCACAAACTAGCATTGATAGTTGATCCTGTTCAGGTAAGTAGTGATAGTAAACTTTGGAGTGTATGCACATGGCCATAATCTTTTCATTTACAAGATCAGATCTATATGATTAGCTATTTGGTGCACATATCATGCTTTTCTTCTAAATGTTATACCAAAACAAACAAAATCCTTCTAAGAAAAGAAAAAATGCAAAAGAGAACTTTTATAAACAATAAAACGATTTTCTGTTATGATGAAGTGTTCTCACTGCGAAATTTGTTAGGAGGGCAATTTTGAGTTATTGGAGGACTTCACACGTTTTTGTCGTCGTATAGACATACATATATATATATATATATATATATTTTGTATATGCCTTTTTAACAGTTTTAATAAATGTTGCACATTATTTGACAGCTAAATATTCAAGTGTTTTTGAGTTCTGTGCGGGCAGATGTCGTCATAATTCAGAGAGTGTGGTGGGTATCTTTTTGTTTTCTACTATTGTATTAGTGGTCTTCTCTTGATTTTACATTGCGGTGTAGTCAAATTGAACAAGTCGGATTTCATCTTTTATCTTTAAATGGGTGACTCTGTGGGAGAAATTTGGCTCAAGTGCTTTGTGCACCCATCATATTGCTTTTAAGTATTTAGTTTAGACTCCTTAAATTAATCATGATAGTATGATACCTGTGGGCTGTGGTCGACAAGGTTCTCATAGGCACATTTATCAGATTTAAGCCACAGGCGTTTTCCATTTGTTAGGGAGGTGGAGGTCAGGAGGTGTAAGCCTGACGGCGGTTTGAGGCATGATGACGGCTCCTTGGGTATTGTACATTGAGAGTAGCTGAAGTTGATGTCTTCTTCGAGTACAGGGCACTGAGGCTAACACCCAAAGAATTTTTTTTTTCTTTCATTTTGAACTCACTTTTATGCGCACCTAATGGCTGTCTAGCTAGCACTGCCCCCCTGCTATCCATCTCTTACCACCTTCAAACCTCACAGTGGAGAATCATCTCATTTCACCACCTTCACTAAAGCCCTAGACCCTAGTTCTGCCCCAACCACTCTCTCTTGATGTTTTTACATGTGCAATTGTTCACCCGCCCCCGTCACCTTCATGAACCGTCATTACAGTATCACACGCCATCATTCCTAATCTGTGAGAAACCCTCTTCTTGCTTGTTGTTGCCTTGTCTTTGTCCAATCCAACACGTGTGTCATTTCGCTGAATAAAATCATAAAGTTGTTGAAAGCTTAACTATTCATCATGGGAATGATGCCTTTTTGGAATACAAAAATCGGGGGGCCGATATGTAATTGGGTAGACCCTACTACGGCTTCTAAACCCTGTTTTTTTCCAGGATGGACACAAAAGGAGAATAAATTATACAGAATAAGACACAGGGAGCATAATTTATATGCTCTAGCCTGAGCCATCTCTAATGGACTTGGCCCATTTATGAAAATGATGAGCACCAATAGTAGATTATCCTACGTTAAAGTATAATTATAGGGCTCTTTTTTATGTTATATAAGTAAATAGAGATCTTGTATTGTATTATCATCATATTTTTAACCTCTTCTAATCATCACAGTCATGATGTTATTGATCTCGTTTTCCATTCTTCATATATCTTCCTTAAGTTTTTTGATAGCACTTTTCTTTATTTAGGATTTAGGAAATAGTGTGAATGACAGACGCTAAAACACTGTTTAGCGCAAAACTTAATTATATTATTCATTGGAGGCTTCAGGTCCATGAAAATGCATACCTTGGTGAATTTCATCATTGCTTCTCCATACCATCAAATTCCTCAGGTAAATACTGGACTTTATTCTTGCCGGTTAACTCTGTAATATCTTCTATGTGCTCTTAATAATATCGTAGTGTGATGCATCCACAGTGTGTTCTGAATTAATGGTGCCATGAAGCATTACATAATAGGGTATATCTTGAACTTACTACCTCCGTCCCATTCAAAGGTTCCAAACCACTATTCACATGGTCAACTTAAATCATTCTTAATCTTTTGCTTTATATATCATTTTGTTATCAAATTTACAATTTTTATTAGGCTTTGTAGCGGTTATATAATGTAGTTTCTGAATTGTAAATTTATTCATTAAAAATAATCAGTGTGAACAGGGATGAAGTTGCTTTATCGCCGGTCAAGCATCGTAAACCGGATCGGGAACCTCTCTATGGGACGGAGGGGGTAGAAGTTATTGTTCTTACCTTTTAAATTTTGAAAGATATTTAGCGCTTTTTTCCTATTGAATATATCATGCCATTGCTAAACTTGAACAGTATGTGATTACAATGCTATCTCATTTCCATTTTGAAATTTTAACAATTTCTTAGTTGCACAAAGATGTTTAAATACATAATTTATCACTAACAAATAAAGTGTTTAAACGGACAGTTGCATCATTTTTAGTTGAGGTATTCAGTTATTCCAGTGCATATATTTGAATGATATCTTGTTGTTTGTATGACTTAATGTATCATTTTGTATATGTATTTAATAGGATTTTCTGATCAGCAATTGAAATTACAATTGACCGGGATCAACATTGTCATTGGAAGGTTTGTTATTTTAGTTATGATTCTTCTGTGGTTTGGCTTTATTGACTGCATAAGTAGTTATATTGTCTGCTATTTTGCATGGTGCTGGGAAAAAGGCGAGGGGAATCATGCGATTCGGCATGCAATTCAAGTGATGAATCTTGTGTACCCAACAAACTACCGGTGCTTAATCACTGTGAAATGTGAGTTTGTACATGTGATCTTAAATTCTTTCCACACTTTCACCTTGCTCTGTCTCTCTATTTTCCTCCGTCTGCTACTGTTCGTCTCACTCTTGTCATCATTTACCTGGAGGAGTTAGTCTATTCAAGCTAGGGGAAGAGTTGTCATCCTTCCCCTAGTTTGTCATCCTCTCTATTTTCCTCCATCTGCCACTGTTCGTCTCACTCTTGTCATCCTCTCTATTTTCCTCCATCTGAAGCTAGGGGAAGAGTTGTTTGAGGGTTGCATTCATCAAGACTTTTGCACTTTTAAAGTCTTTAAAATTTTGGCAGTATTCAGTTCAAACATTTAAAGAGTCTTTAAATGTTTGAGATGGCTGTCTTAGGCATATGATAAGAATAAGAAGCATTTGATGTAGAAAATTGAAAGGATCATTTACTAGTTGCATAGGGATATGAGTTCAACGTTTCTATTTGTGGGACTTAATAGGGATATTGATTCCCATGATGATGAATCTTATTATGCATAACGTACATGATGCATATGCTAGATATCTCCTTAAAATTTGCAGGTATTCAGCTCAGACTTTTAACGAGTCTCCAAATGTCGAGTGATGCTTAAAGTCATACAACTTTGAAAATCAAGACTAAATGTTTTCATTATTTCAGTGAAGGGGTGAAATGCAACTCTCAACCCTGAAACTTTAAAAGTTTCTTTCGACTTATGGATGTCAACACTACTTAAAATATAGGGAGCATATTTCTCACCCACTATCTAAATTCCACTGGTCTTCTCCCTTTTCTAATCCCATAAAACCCACCATCTCACCGGATTAAATCATTGAAGAAAGGCTATTGCTTGCTGTTTATGAGGCACGAGAAAGAGGCTCTTACTCCTTGAGAAATGATAGGCTTTCTGTAACATAAGTGAAGAGTTTATTACATAATAATGATATTGGTATAAATGGCCGTATGATACACATAATATAGGTTAAGGCCTTAATATTTCACAATCAGAGTATGTTGATATCAAGTACCAACTCATTTAGAATCACGCCCTTTTATCTTTCAACTTTACGTCATTATATATTGTGTTAAACCTGATCTAATCTCTCTCTCATGAACAGGATGCAGAAACACTTGAGCTGTAAAGGTGGGTGCTTGTCAAGTATTGGAGCTGACCAACCTGCGGAAGTAGTTGATGATTCCCCTAGAGATCTGGTATAGTGCTCTATCTGGGCTATTTATTCTGCATCTCTTTTATTGTATGTTATGCTGCAACTTATATTCGCCGTATGTGATCATTCTAAGGTGCTTTCATCGGAGAGGTATACAACTAGCTATGACTACATAACCTGCATGCTAAACTTGCAAATAATTTCCTTTTGAAGGACAACATAACATAAAGTTGAAAAAGATTGTATGATGCCCTGGTTTATGGTATTTCTTGTGCAAAAAATCTGAATCAGATAGAAGTTTTTTATTCTGGCATGTACTATATGAATGCAGATATGTACATTTTAGTCTTTGATGTATTTGTGACATGAAACATGGGGGAAAAAAGTGGCTCGCATCTCGCATGTTTAAGTAAATCTATTTGATCCGATCAGGTTGGTTTGTTTGGTCATCTAATGTAATCTGCTAATCATCAAATAAAACAATAAAAGCGGAATACTAGTGCATTTGTAATGGTTGTTTCTTGTTTATTTAGTGCATCTATTAGTCGATTACCATCAATTACCAAACAAGCCCATGTAATATACCTCCTAACTAAATGCTCAACAGTGGATTTATACACGAATATGACAATGGATATTTTGATCCTTAACAACATTGGTAAATTGCCCACTAATGTTCCACTCACGAATTCTATTTACTGAGTACTTGCTCTGAACACCAGTTACCATTCAACTTTTAATAAGAACTTTCTGATTATGTAAACACGTTTACCTTTGTAACATCTACCGATTCTACAGAGTACAGAATATAAGATTTCATATATTGCTGATATAGTCATATGAGCCATGGACTGCAGTATTTTGAAGAAGATGAAAAGAAGAAGCCAACTGTCTAATTTTTATATTGTTTCCTCTTGTTTTCCAGAATCCAGGGGCATGTTTGTACACAACATCAGAGTCTCTGCTATCCTGCAGCGGTTCTCATAAACATACAAGGAGGATTTGCCCATGCTCTTAGTGTTTTGTTCAGTAAATGTTAAAAATTATGTAATGTCGTTTACCTCACCCATTACGTTACACCGTTTGCTTGTTTTACTAAATTTTGTCTGGCCTGAGTGACCAACCATATGAAGCTATGAAGTATAGTGAATGAGGGAATACTCATCAATGCTATCTCCAGGAGTAAATATTTATCCTAATTGATTCATATACTTCTTGTGCAGTTGTGCATATATTGATGCGAGAGGACAAGTATTGAATCTCCAATTCTCCATTGAATCACGCTGGAACCTTTCATGTTTTTTTTTTAAATAAGGAACCTTTCAGAATATGAGCAGCAACAACAACCTTTCATGTCTTTGTAGAATATGAATGATAAAAGAAAATACCTATTAAACATATTACAAGAATACCTGTTGAGCAGTACTAACTACTAAGAAACGGTGATTTGGACAAACGCCTTAAATACTCCAATAAATAAACTGTAGTACCTAAGTTCTATTATGTAAGATACATGTGAGTTCGGAATAGGTTATAAGAAAATAAGAGATAAAACAGATGTTTTACAATTCTAACTTTGAAATAAGTAACCAAAGACCTTATTTCCTTAATATGTCAAGAAGACTTCTTGCTTGAATATGAGATTGTTGCGTCTCATCAAGGAATAAGTTGAGCAAGTTGTTGGAAGATGAATATAGTGCTTAAGCGACGAATAAGTCAATAAGGTTCATGGTTAACGATTAATATGTCTAGGTGATGGATACGATTTATTGTTGATTAATAAGGTGTTTGAGTGACAGTTAAGGTACTTGGGAGCACTGTTACATGCTTGTGTGATGATAATGTGAATGGATGGTGACTAGTTGATAGAACTAACACATGTATTGAGTAGATTAACAATAAGAATTTAGAGTTCAAGAAACAGTAAATACTTTCATTAATGGTGAATGAAAATACAACGAGAGTTCCAAGAATCGAGACAAGTAATCTCAATTTCTCCCCGCATAGTTTAATTGTCTAATATTTTACTTTTTTATTCACTCCCCTTCTATTTATACTACTCTAGCTATTACTCTCTTATTTACTCATATTCTACCGGGTCCCTTACACTAGTGAGTAAGAAGTTTGACTGATGAGTAAGGTGATTAAGTTGTGAGTAGGGGTGGACTCGGGCCGGGCGGCCCGACCCGGAACCGGCCCGGCCCGGTTACTGTTTGGCCCGGCCCGGGGCCCGTGGGTCCATCGGTTCGGTTTGGCCCGGCCTGGGTGATGGGCGGTCCGGGCTCGGGCCCTGCTTGGCCGGTTCGGGCCCGGTCCGGGCCGGTTTTTTTTTTTTTGAAATTTTTGGGTTGAATTAGGTATTTTGGGCCATTTGAGGTGGTTTGGGGTTGAGGGTAGGGGGTTAAATAGGAGAACCAAAAAAAAAATTGGACCGGTTTGGCCCGGCCCGGCCCGGTTTGGCCCGGAACCGGAACCGGCCACCGGCGGTTCGGGCTCGGGCCCCAGTTTTCTGGCCCGTGGCCCGGCCGGGCCCAGGCCCGAACCGGCCCGGGTCCACCCCTAGTTGTGAGTGTGTAGCTTGAGTGGCGATTAAGGTATTTCACTCATTTAGAGTGTTATTAATCCTTAAGTATCCCACTTATGTCAAAATTACTTTGAATTTCAATCAATCTGAGAAGTCATTTTTATGATCTCCTTTCTCAAATTGCAAGTGGACTGTCCATCTTGCATTTTTGCTTGTAGAATGCATTGAAAACTTCTTAAAGTCACTCTATTTAAAGATAACCATGAACTTATTAGAAATTTCGAAAGAACTTTAAGGTTGATTTAGTTGATCATATGTGTGTGTACATGTTGGTGTGAATTGTAAATGTTAATATAGTGAATTTTAAACATTTTTTTGGAACAAGTGAATTTTAAAACATTATACAATCCTTTGTCAAATTTTAATCATTTTATAAAAAAAAAAAATCCTTGGCCTGCATTTATAAAGTTTGTAACATTCTTCTTAAAAGGATTCACTAGTGCTTTTTATTTAAATAAAAAATTGTAGAAATCTTCCTTTAGATTTTAATTCAGGAACTATAAATCTTGTACACCTCACTCTTATTTTGGTACAACAAAAATTCATTTTTTTATTTACAGGTCTAGATTACTTCAGAATTGAAAACTGAAAACCAAACTTGACTCATAAATTAAAAGAGAAGAAATATAATCTAAAAGAACTATATAGAAGTTATACACTTATACTTGACATTTGAAATCATCAACATTCAGGATTTTTGGGAATGGCCACAAAGCTTCTTCCTCAGCTGTGTATAGCAACTTCTTCTCATTCCCGAAACTCCACTAATTCATTCCTTTCCAATTTCAAACAGGGGACTTTTCGAACTTCAAATCGCATCAAAGTAAATGCCAATTTCCAGTTCAAGCCTTTGAACTTCTTGCTCTCTGGTTCCTTGGCTCTCGCTATCTCTCTCTCCGGTCACTACTAATACTCCCTTTTATCTTTAAACCTCTTGCATTTTGATCCTAAAACTTATAAAGTATATTAATAGTCTAATTGTGAGCTCCAGGTAAGCTTAAATCTTACTACGTATTTGAATTAATGCTAGTTTATTATCTCCTCGGCATCTCCTTTTTTGTTGATGCTATGAAGTATTTTTACGTTTTGAATGAAGTTTTAACATGTATTTTTTGCATTTGTTTTTATGGGAATAGTCTTTCTCGGATTAGGCTGGTGTAAGTGAACAAACTGAAATTTTTGTAGAGGTTGCATTTGCCGAGGGAAAGATAGGGGTAAACAAGCCGGAGTTGCTGCCTGAGGAGTTTACCACTGTTATTGATGTTGCAGGATTTCTCTCTGATGGCCAGGTTTGATCTATAGCCCTGATGAATTGGGAATTCATCTCATAGTTTTTGTACATTTACAGTTTTCTACTTATCATGGGATACTTTTAAGGGAAAATTCCGGAAATAGGAGTAAATGAGTTGGAAAATTCCAAAATAAGACTGCCATATTTTTATTTTCAAAATAGGGGTAATTACTGCTAAGTTTGGAATATACTTGCCATGTTTAAAGTCTGGTACTGCCAAAACATGGCAGTGAGTAGTCCTATTTTGGGAATAAAAGCATGATAGTCCTATTTTGGAATATACGAACATTTTTTGCCATGTTTATGGTAATTTCCCTACTTTTAATATATGCATTTTTTACTCCAACTATTGCTAGAGCTACACTTTAGAAATCTGTTTCAGAAGTCTTGCGGTTAAATTTCATGTCTTTAGTCCCTTAACTATTGTGACTTGTGAGGGTGACATTGGTTGTATTAGTTATTTTTATTTTGCCACTATAGTTGGAAAAAATGTCACTATTACAATAAACAAATAATTAGAAGTTTTTGAAAATCTCAAGAATATATACCACAAATGTCTTTGTTACCATAGTAGTATGACTAGAGTGGAAAACTCATTCATCACATGTGTTCTTGTCATTTTTTATAATTTGGGTAAATGGCATATTTGGTTTTCAAACTTTTGCCCGTTTGGTCTAATAACATTATATTAAGTTATAGCATAACAATTATGAGCATTACTTTGGTATTAGCAAGCTATAAATTTTAACTTGGGTAAATGTGCTTTCTAACTACTACTCCGTGTTAACTAGCTATAGTATTTTTAATCATGGCACCCCGAAATGGATTTTATTAATATATATTTGTTAATTGTATTTGAAACGATGAATTTTGAGGTTACATGTCATGTGGTGCTTCTTATGATAGTTAATATAGCTACTAACTGCTAAATCTTATGTTTTGTGCATGTTTCAAGAACTCTTATGATCTGCTTAAACTACTCCCAATTCATGTCCTTTCAGGAACAAAATTGTAAATCTTCTTAAATGAGAAACAGAGAAAGGCCACAGTGATACAATTAGACTGGAGTTATTTACACTTTGTTCATAAAACTTTATTTATTTAGTATTAATACAGAAGTATTTAAAAAATGTTCAAAGAAACTAAACGATGAAAGAAGTGATAGGTTGACCAATGGGCTACAATTTTGGACATTCTGACAAATGGATACAAGTTCATATACAAATGCTAATGTGTAAAAAAACTTATAAGTTTTGTTGTTCAACGATAGAAGATGAGATAGAATGAGCTGTGGTGCTAACTGTTCCGCTAATTTACTCAATTGCTTCATTAACAGTCTTCCATCTCCCTCTATAGTATCTACTGCATTTCATAAAATAAAATAAAGTGTTTTGCATATAAAGGGCAAGGGAAAAATTATATAAAAGAAATTACTCCGTATGTTGTTTATGATTTGTCTGCAGGAGAAAAGACTTGCACAGGTGATCACAGACATAGAAAGAGATACTGGATTCAAGTTGAGAATTTTGGCTCAAAATTACCCCGATACACCAGGTGCATTTCTTGATGACTTAGCATTTGAAATTCACTAAAATATTTAGCAACGAGCCTGGAATTATCCTGCCAATCTCCACAGGATTAGCAATCAAGGACTTCTGGAAAGTGGATGACAAGACTATTGTCTTTGTTGCTGATCCTACTTTTGGTGAGGCAGCAAAAAATCATTCATTACCTATTGGTGTTGATCTACTTGATGACCAGGCAACTTTTCTTACTAAATTTCAGCATTGATTCTTTTGTGCTCTGTCTGAACAGGAAATATACTGAACTTCAATGTTGGAGCTTCTGTGGATATAGAAATACCACAGAGCTTTTGGAGCCGTTTGGCTGGGAAATATGGAAATATTTTTTACTGGAGAGAAAAGGTGAAATTATAATTTGCAATCTCTTGTATTTCTCCATAATCATTTCACTATCTTGATGGGTTAATGCTGAGCAGGGTGAAGATGCATCTATAGAATCTGCTGTTATGGCGATATCAACTTGCTTGAGAGAACCGGTTGGTGCAAATAATTGCTCAGAAGTAAAGTAATTCATCATTTTGCATCCATGTTAGTACAAGAGGTACAAACATACTAAAGAATTACTTTGATGTCCTTGATGGGTCTTCTTTATTTAGAGAATGTAATGTATGTATGAAGAGGGTATAGATTTTTCCTTTACTGGACTGCCCTCTTTCCCTTTTTAATTTGTTGCGCTGAGAAATATCATTAAAGCATTTGTTTGAAGTGTAATTGTGCTGTCTTGCTGTACCTCTGCTACTACTAAATGATCTTATTTGTTTTCAACTTTTGTGCTTGCTTTTGCACCGAGGAATTAGTGGTGGAGCCAGGAATGTATTGTTAGGGGATCCGGGGCTTGAAAATTTTATATTGTGGGGGCCAAGGTTTAAAGCATCAACATATTTTTTTACAAATTGTAAATATTTACACACATATATATATACATAAGATTTTTTCTTGGGGGCCGAGGCTCTCTCCATCCCCTCCACCACTGCGAGAATACTACCTTTGTTGCCTCACGTTGCTTTCTGCATCAAAGGGGCGCTTTGTTTTGCATTCTTAGAATCTAAATGATGTCACTTAAGTGCAGCTTTCGCTTAAAAAAGCCTCAAGCTGGGATTGTGATATGACATCAACACTAACAGTAACAATAGTAGGATTGGTGAGTTGGTGACAGCAGTTGTAGCTGTTGACTAATAAGTAATACCATTGGTGGTAATAGTGTTGATGAGGTGGTGATTGCAACTCTGGTAACAGTATAGATGGCGGCCCAGGTAGCCATGTGGAATGGTGGTGGTAGTGGGTAGGGCTGGTTACTGAGCTCCTGATGCTGGGGATGAACTCCTGAGAGTTGCTCTCATAGGTGTAGCTATAGTGAAAGATAATTACAACCTCTTCCCAAAAATAGATTGTTTTGAGAATTGATATAAAACTTACTCCGTATTATGTTGCAAGTTCATTGTGACCCCTAATTCTATTGCTATAATAGATTGTGTGTGTGAGTATGCGTATTGTCTTTCAATGCAGATCTTCAACTAGCTTCAAGTGTCATAATTTATAAGGAAAAACATAGTCTCCTGGGACATCTCAGAGCCCCCAATTTGGTTTCCATTTCTTTTTTATATCTTGACTTCTTGAGAGCATGAATTTCGTACTATAATGACAGACTTGTGGAATGGCTGACTTGTTTTGCAGACTGTGTTTCAGTCTCTATATTTTTTGTTACGGTAGTAGCACATCAGTCTGGTCGGTTTCCCGACACTACCTTATTTGACAATGTCTTCACTGTCTACGATTAGATTGAGGTTTTATCTGTAAAAATTTAATCTTTTTATTTCAGGTTTTTTGTGTTAACTTGATTTTACTATTTTTCTCTATATTACCACTTATTTCTAATTTTGGAATTAGTTTGGGGCTACTTTTCATTTCTAACTCTTGAGTTAATTTGAAGTAAATTTAAAATTAGTTCATGTTGTCTCAGAGGTATGATTGGTTCTGGCTAAGTACTGAAAATTGTATTTCTTTTCATCTCTTCTAGTAAAGGTCATTGGAAAACTGAATTATTCCTAGGATCTATCAGTAGAGAAAGAAATAATGGCCACGGCGGCCACGAAAGCTGGAATCTTGACGACCAAAGGGTTAGAAGATATGTTGATGCTAGTATTGAGAAACTGTAAGAACGTGGACACCATGAAGAAGATACATTCCCAAATGGTGAAATTCTCGCTAACGCATAGCAATTTCTTGGTAACAAAAATGATAGACTTTTGTGAGAAAAATGGGGATATTGACTATGCTTGTTTGCTATTCAAGCAAGTTCAAGAGCCAAACATATATTTGTTCAATTCTATAATCCGAGCCTACACACAGAATAAGATGTACAGATCCTGCATATATATGTACATGCAGCTGCTGTTGAGGAGACAAGCCGCCGAGAGTGAAGAGCCAGTTTCTCCAGATACATACACATACCCATTTGTTATCAGGTCGTGCGGAGGTCTTACCTGCGCAGATATCGGTAAGCAATTGCATGGACATGTGTTTAAATTCGGGCTGGACTCCAATCACGTGATACAAAACTCGTTGCTAGACATGTACGTCAAGTGTTGCGGTGAAGACAGCATAAGAGAATCACAGAACCTGTTCGATGAAATGACTGTTAAAGATGTAATTTCTTGGAACAGTCTCATTTCCGGGTACATAAAGTCCGGTAAGGTTAAAAGGGCAAATGCGTTGTTCGAAGAGATGCCGGAGAAGAGCATTGTTTCTTGGACAGCCATGATTTCAGGTTACACTAAGATGGGATGTTACAGAGAAGCATTAAATGTTTTCAGAAGGATGCAGACGGTTGGCGGGCTGGAACCAGACTGGGTCTGTTTAGTTGCAGTCTTGTCGGGGTGTGCACACCTGGGGGCGCTCGAGGTAGGAGAATGGGTTCATTTCTACGCAGCTAAAAAGGGATTCTTACGGAAGACACGTGTGTGCAACGCGCTGATGGAAATGTACGCGAAGTGCGGTAACGTGGACGGAGCTCTGGAAGTGTTTGACCGGATGCCATCATCCGACCGGGATGTGATCTCATGGAGCACAATGATTGTGGGTCTGGCGAATCATGGAAGGGCCCACGATGCCATCACGCTGTTCAAACGGATGGATGTCTTGCCGAATGAGATCACATTCGTTGGACTGTTATCGGCCTGTGGGCACGCTGGGCTTGTGGACGACGGTTTGAGGTACTTTGACTCCATGCGAGACGACTATGCCATTACCCCAGAAATTGAACATTACGGTTGTCTCGTTGATCTTCTCGCAAGAACGGGGAACCAGAAACGTGCCCTGGATATCATAAATCGGATGCCGATGAAGGCGGACTCCGCAATATGGGGTTCAGTGTTGAGTTCCTGCAGAACTGTTCGGGATGTTGAAACAGCGGTAGTCGCGGCGGAGCATTTGGCAGAGCTCGAACCGGATGATAGCGGAAACTACGTGCTTCTGACAAACGTGTATGCAGATTTGGGAAAGTGGGACTATGTGTCGATGATGAGGAGATTCATGAGGAGGAGGAGGATGAAGAAGACGCCAGGGTGCAGTCTGATTGAGTTGAACGGGTTGGTCCATGAATTCCTTTCAGGTGATGATTCAATGCCATTTTCGAATGATATATGTCAAGTTCTACGCCAGCTTTTGACTTTGCACACAGCTGATGATGAGGATGAAGTTTATGTTTTTCTTTAACACGGAGGAGTACTATGTGCTTTGTTTATTACTCGTAATTCTATCGCCAAGTTAACGGAGGTCCGTACTTAACCCAATGGAGAAAGAGGCTGGCTGGACAAAGCATGTGCATGGCATACCAAAGATGAGTTTTTTTCTTGGTTTAGCCTTGGGATATTTGGTGATTTCGAGCAAGTGCTGCATGTTTGATACAGTGTGGATTTCTGGGTAGCTTGAGAACCAAATTCTGCTACGAAGAGTTTTAACTTGTAAGAGTAGGTAGATGCAAGTTTATAAGTGATCGTAGAGATTCACGAGAATAGTAGGTATATATTCATATTCGTACTTGCTTAGGATGTTTTTACTTGGAGTGTAATTTGCTGGTCTGGTCTGAACTGGTCTGGTTTGGTTTGGTTTTTATAACTATCCAAGTCTGGTCTGTTCTGCTCTGGGATAAATTACATTCCAAGTAAAAACATCCTTAGTCAATTTTTACTTTTAGCTTCCTGTTTTACTTCCCAAGTTTGCCCTACTTCTATTTTGTTCGCTTATTTCTCTAAGGAAATGTTTTGTCTCTCTGTCACAGTACATTGCCCAGACATGGAATTACTCGCAAGAGAAGAAGAAAACATACTATTGAATGAAAAGTTCCTCTCTGAAAAGTTTACATAACATTGCACAAGTGTTTGCTTTTTCAAAAGCTTCGCGAAAGAGTAACTTTTTTGCGGATCTCTCTATGGAGGAAACTTGGTTTTAGGAAGAGTGATTTTTTTGTCTGGTGTTATGAACCATAACTGCAAATATTGCATTTTTGGAATATTTTACTTGTGTGTATTCTGTGTAATTTATTGTGATTAAGAATATTCCTTTATTATTAAGTTTCCTTATACCGGTAGTCAACTACTTTCTTATATTCCCTTTGGAGTGGAGTGATTGTACTAAGTTACTTGTTACATTTTGAGGAACTTTGTCATAAGAAAATTAATATTTTCAAACATTGAGATAATCATTCTTGCATTTGACAATACTATTACAGAATGTATCTTAGGTTATTCTGTCGTGTACTTCATGGTTTTTTAAACAATGTATGAAAGTCATTGAAGATTGTTCTAACAATCCTGAATATGTAATGTATTGATCTAATGCTCACTAAAACATGTGTATTGTTTCCCGACTTGGTAAAAAAAAGAGGGTTGTTGGACAAATTGGTAAAAAAAAACAATTTGAGACAAATCGGTAAAAAAAAAAAGCTCTAGTGACAAATTGGTCAATTTTTTTAGAATGATAAACTTTTGATTCCCGACTTTAGAATTCTCAACATATCATATTATAAATATTGTGAAATTGACATTTGCAGCCCTTTACTTTGATTTTGTCATCAAAAGTGGAGGTCTAAAAATGTCAACGGTCATGTTTGATAATAGCAGTTGTCTGCTAGCTCATAGACG
Source organism: Cuscuta epithymum (assembly GCA_945859915.1). Lineage (NCBI taxonomy): Eukaryota > Viridiplantae > Streptophyta > Magnoliopsida > Solanales > Convolvulaceae > Cuscuta > Cuscuta epithymum. The sequence goes on along the minus strand of CAMAPF010000967.1, from coordinate 4,488,525 downwards.
GTTGAATCAACATCTTGATAATAGTGGATTCCATTAACTTCTATAACTAACCGCTTTCTTTAGCAATTGAAATAAAATATTATTAACGTAACTATTTGCGATTAAATGTTACGACGTAAAATAACCATAAAAATATGAATTTAAAAGTATATATATTTATCATAACTTTATTTCTTTTATTTTTATTAAGTCTTTCAAAAGGTTTTAAAAATTATATTTACATTTGTTTTAAATAACCATGGAGAGTAGATTTTAAAAAAACTAATAAATAGTCATATGGAGTAGATTTTTTAATGGAGTAGATTTAAAAAACTAATAAATGGTCATATTTAAAATACTAATACTAAAAATATATGAATTTATATGTGTGTACTAGCATCAATGTACGTATCTTAAAAATGATTGTGTCATTAATTATATTTAAAATAAACGTAAACATATTTTTTAAAACTTTTTCCAAGACTTATTAAAAATAAAAAGAAATAAAATTAATTTAAATATATAAACTTTTAAATTCATTTTTTACGGTCATTTTACGTTTGAAAAGCTAATTGCAAGTTTTATGTTACTTACATTGTAATTCAAAATGCTAATGAAAGCGGTTAGTTAAAAAAACTACCGGAATCCGCTAATATCAATCTGCTGATACAACCGGCTATGAGCTAGCAAACAACTGCTATATCAAACACGGTCGTTGACATTTTTAGACCTCCACTTTTGATGACAAAATCAAAGTAAAGGGACTGCACATGTCAATTTCACAATACTTATAATATGAAATGTTGGGAATTCTAAAGTCGGGAATAAAAAGTTTATCACTCTAAAAAAAATTGACCAATTTGTCACTAGGTTTTTTTTTTATTTTACCAATTTGCCTCAAATTGTTTTTTTTTACCTATCTGTCCAACAGCCTTTTTTTTTCACCAATCTGGTAATTTGGCCATTGTTTCAGTTATGTAGATTATTCCCAATATTGTTTTTAAGGCATTAATTAAATTCTACGGAGTATTAAATTCAATATATAATTTTTTCAAAAATTTCTTTTACAAACAAACATAAAAGTCGTGAAATTTACAACAAAAAATCAATATTCATGATTCGTAAAATGATGGTTAGTTTGGTATAGGGGTGGACCCGTCGGCAGTCACGGATTGGGACCGGGACCGGTTTGCGGTTTCAGTGCAGAACCGGGTATCCGGCGGGCCTGGTCTCGGGTTAAAGAAATGGGGACCAGATCGGGCGGTCTTGATTCCGGTCCCAACATCTGATTTCTTTTACTCCCGTATTTAAATTAAAGAGGTGGGCCCAAACCGTCCCAGGACCGGACTGGGTACCCGGATAGGGATCACGACCCGTATAATTAGGGACTCAGGATCGGCTAGTTCGGGACAAGAATCAAGACCAGGGACCGGGTACGAGTCCACCCCTAGTTTGGTATGGTACTATGGTTTGCCGTTTGAAGCCACGGCTAAGCTCATCCATTAGTTTGCCTATTAGGAATGTTGGAGCCTTGGAATGTTGCCAATTTAGAATGTTTTGCTCGGACATAACAATGTAACATCGAACATAAGAGCATCTCCTTCGATTCATGGCGGATGTTATCATCACGATGGGTTGGCTTCTCGAAAATATTGAGATTTGACATAAGTATATTCAATTGATGCCATAAAAGATTTATTTTAAAACATGTTATTTTATTTATTAATTATTACGGAGTAATATAATATTCTGTCTAGTTCTTGTCTTAATTCTAGAAAGTTTTTTTGTGAGTGTTTTTTGCGAGGGTTTCTAGAAATTTAATGATTGATACTAGATTTACAATGGTTTTTTATATACACTTAAGTCTCTTGCGATAAACTAATATATTGATATTTAAACTCTAATTTACATGTTTGCCTGTTGTTAGTTGTTACATTTCAATGATATAGAGGGCACTTCATATTGAAAGGACTGCCGACGGGTCCTTTCCTTTATAATTTTTTTATGACATTTTTTAAACATGTTCCTCATCAAGTCTAGTTTATCCATATCAAATTCAGCTAAAAATTCAATCTGGAAGGCAATAAAAAAAACTCTATATATGTATAAACAGCGCAGTCAAATTAATACATGAAGTTACATCTCTATAAAGGCGTTTTACATTTCAATTGGTTAAAGACTTAAAGTTAGATATCCCAAGTTACATCTGACTTGTTTCCAAGTTAAATTTCTATTAAAACAGTTTACATTTCAACAACTTACATTTAAATGACTGTAATGATTCACATGATTTACATTTCATATAATTCTGGACCATAATTGTTTTGTTCTTATAAGAGGAACGAACTCCGTAGAGGCGTAGAGAGCTCCTAGGGCAGAGCCGCCGCTAGGTTATTTCCTATTTCGATCTTTCTTTATCGAAGTTTGGTCAGTGTTTCCCTAGCGAGATCTCTCGCGTAGGGTTTTTTCTTCGCCGCTCTGGTGCGGCATTTCTTTCAATCGACGCTGCACTGCGCCGGATTGCCGTGGTTTGGACGTAGCTCGTGATGGATGAAAGTGTCAGCGAGAAGATGGTGGAAGAAGCGAGAGGGACATAGGGAGGATCGGGACATGGTTTGCGTGGAGAGGCTAAACGCTCCATTCGATGGTATGGATTTGTGTCATCCGACGGGTACGCCACTGAAAGAGGGTATCAATCGAGCGACGTTCCGACCTCCACCGAACCACCACCATGGGTTGTACGAGGTGCTAGAGTCTGTGAAAGTTTTCCTAGTAATTTTTTTCTGTTTGTCATTTGTTTTCTTGTGTTCATCTTTGTTGTTGGTTTTGACAATTTGTTTGAGTTTTTAGCCTATCTTTATGTCATTGGGTATGGTTGGATTTATGAGAACAGATTTGGCTGTGTCAAACCCACTACATGGTTAGCAATTCGTGTTGCTCTTTCAGGGGTGACCGTCTCAAAGTCTCACCATAGTATTACAGTCGTAGTTGTTGGAGTTTCAGTTGGTGTCAGTTTTATTTTCCATTTGTTTGATGTAATGATCCAGAATTTTTGATATGAATAGATGTGATAAAAAAAATATAATTCTGGAAACTACCTCTTTTCATTTTCAGAGAACCTCCTTCATGATCACTCTGTTTTGCTCAATGCAATGAGGTCCTCAACCGGTCAACCCTGGGAAATCTAGAAGTAGGGCCAGGTATAAGACTGGAAAAGTCTTGACATTTATGGACAATAACAATATTTTAAGGAAATCATGTTCACATTAAATACATCCTGAGGATGTAAAGTCATTTTATACAACACTTTTGCTACAGCAGCAATTCATCACACTAGGCGTTCAATGTATAGAACATATATATTTGTGTTAACAAGATTTGGGCGCATAAAACCATCCTATTCTGTTGATGATTCTGAGGAAGTGTCATCGTCCTTTGTTGCTGTAGCCTCCACCTGCTTGTATGCCTTGCAGATTTCTTCAACAGGAACCAATGGAGCATAGCTGAATATATCATAGCCCTTTGCCTTCATATCTTTAACCAGTTTGTTATACTTCTCAGAACCGTGAGCAGCCATTGATGCAGCTACAACTGCAACACCATGCAAGGTTGGGGAAAGATTCACACGGTACCATATCACTGCCAACTGATTCACTCCAAACTGCTTTGACATCTGACCTGCATGTTGATAGCTGCTCGTGGACCAGCCAGGCGAGCTTCTTTGATCAAATCTTGAGCGACATGAGATACACTCACGACAATAACTTGGGCTTGATTCACGAGTGTCTTGACCGTAGGCGGTGCACGTTCATTAAATGTCTCAGTTGCTACATCCACCTGATAAAAAAGACATGGTATGCAACAGAAATATCAATGAAAATGGAATGTCTCAGTTGCTACATCCACCTGATAAAAAGACAAGGTATGAAACAGAAATATCAATGAAAATGGCTAACGTGGTAATCTGCATGTAAGATGAGATCTATTATGAAAAAACAATTTTCAATTAATGCCTTGTGTATTTACTGATTCTAATCCACGACTATTGTGGAGGAGAAATACACAGCAGTCATTCAAGGGTTTGAAATCCGGAATACAATATTAGAAGGTGGGGGGCACATTTTTGGTGCAGAGGATCTCATTCCCCACATCATGCAGAATAGAGCACATTGGAAAAGCAAACAAACCATCTGGACAGGTTCATACACAAACATGTTTGGCTTCACTTGGAATTTTGGAGGTTTAGAACCACTAAGATGATCGATGCCGGTATAACACTACAACTATACAACATAATAAGTCATGTCTGACCAAGATACAAACATTATGTCACTAGTATTTAAAAAAAATAACTTCACATGCCTTGCAGAATTATTTAGGAAAATAAGATAAAAATAAAATAGCTTTGTTTGAAATATTACTCTGTTTTGGTAAAAAGGCTATTAAATCAAACCCCTTTTGCGGAGAGATGATGAACTTTGGTCATAAGAAGACCTCACAAATTAAACAAATAAAATATTGGTGCAGCTCGTCTATTTTATAAGGTTAAGCTCAGGCACACCCGCACACCAAATGTTGGGTTTGCTTAGGTTGTGCTAAGTTATCATACAAACTCCTCTAGCAAAATGGTTATACACCACATACAAATAAATATGTTTATCTGAAGGACAACACATCCCTTTTCACATCTCTTTATGCCACAGCTCATGATATGATGAGGATATCAAAGAAAATGACAGTGGCAGCTATTAATTTGAAGCATATACACAGAGAAGGGAATACAATTAGCCGAATTTATTTGATATTTTTCCCAATGAGGTAATCAAGAGCCTGAATTTATCTGACTATTTAATGAGGGTCTCCCTCATAAAAAGTACCCCCCAAATATTGAGACTGTGTGTGACTATTCTTTGGGTGGCCTGTTGTGTACTATGAATCTGGATGGCACTAATCTGTTATACTCCGTATTTGTTTTTTAGACTACTCTTTCTTCATGCACAAAAAACCACAACTTTCTTATTAAAAACAGTAAAACTCAAATCATATCATCATCACTCACGGATTCACAGGACGGGAAACGTTTTAATTCAGTACAAGTTGCATGTTAATTGGGTGGGTTCAAACACCGAATAATTTTACAAAAAAGATACACAAACAACGAAACAATTAACCAAGCCCAGGCCGATATCATTTTTTTTTTGTTATTTGAAAACAAAAAAAAAGAAAAATATGAAAACCAATACAAAGCTGTTTTTAGTTTTTTGTTTGCAGTATAGCAAATCAATGTATCATATATCTTTGGAAAACCTTAAAACAAACAAAAAAAACATGCCCTGATTGATCAAATCAATAAATTACCTTCTTATCCAAAAATACAAGGACATCATCTGGAACATCTTTCAATTTCTCGTATACAGGCTTAACCACAGTCGTCACGGCGTTTTCCACCGTACCAACGGTCGATCTGAGCGGTCCAGAGTTCTGCTTCGCATACTCGTACAGATTCGATACCAACACGACGGCGTTGAAGGTAATCACTTTCACGAAACCCAAGTGCTTCAATTTTCTCTCACGCTTCTCCGTCTCAATCTGTACAAGCCGATCCAAATTTATTAATTAAAAGAAACGAAAATTCGACTCATTCGATGAAGACAAAGATAACGAATCTAAACAATAGATCAATACAAACTCACCTTCTCAGAATCCATTTTCTCGATTTTGCGACGACTACGATAATTGTGATCAACGTGAAGCTTCTGTAGAAGAACTAATAATAAAAAAGAATACGTGCGATTTCGTCGATGTAAAGTTGCAAACAGAAAGTCACGTGATCCTGTGCCTCAATGAAAGATTTTTTATAGGGAAGATTCCGCTTTTGTGGAGATGCTGTTTTTCAGCAGGATCTAGAAGCTACGGGAAGGGTATTTAGAATTTCGGGCTCTCGTGGGCTTCGGCTGGAGGAATAAAAGGTCCGGCCCATGCATGTTTTCTCATCACGATTCACGAGTCAGGACTCACAAGGATGTTTTCTTTTTAATTGAAATTTGCTGGTCTGATTTGATTTGGTGTGGCAAACATCTGATCTTTATGTATTTTATAATTATCCAAACTATTTTGTTTAATTCTGGTCTGGTTTGATCTGTTTGGGACTAAAAACAATTCAAAAGAAAACATCAGTATGTTATACTTAGGGGCAGAGCCAGAAAAGTGTGTGAGGGGGGTCGGAGTTTAATTATACACAGTAAAAAAAAGGATGAATAGTTATTATACAATACATGAATTAAATGTTTCATATGTGGCTGAGATAAATGGTTATTTAATGAGTCCTTTTTACTTAATGTATTGATATATATGTAATGTATCATAATGTTCACACAACTAATTAATGACTGAATAAGGTGTTTAATTTTTAAATTTAAGAATATAACCAAGTCATACATCAAAATTTTCTTATTTGAAGTTAAGATGGTGCTGATTTTTTCATAAGTCATAACTTTTTACCCGTAATGAGTTACGGGACCCATAATATATCAAATCGAAGGTATTTCAGAGCTCTACATTCTTGAACTTTCAGCGGGGTCGGCTGACCACCCTGACCCCCCTTGCCTCCGCCCCTGATTATACTCCCTTCGTCCCAAAAAGGTTGGCCAAATTTCCTTTTTTGTACTACCTCCGTCCCCCTAAGTTTGGGACAAAAGAAGGTGACACGGTTATTAAGAAAAGTGAGTTTATGTGATTGATATTGAATTGATAAAGTAAGAATAAAATATGACTGATTTAGAACCACACAAACTTTACCAAATAAGGTATGAGACAATTTTAGTGGGACGGACCAAAATGGTAAAATGGGACAATCATAGCGAGACGGGGGGGGGGTATATTCTAAAAAGATTTGTCATGTTCACTTAAAATAGGAAATATGTGGCTAAAGTTAATTTTCTTTCCTCTGCACAAATTTCAACCACACAATTTTTACTTTATTAATCCACGTGAAAGTCAACTATGGTCAACCTTTTCGGAACGGAAGGAGTATAACCCTTTATGTTTAAAATAGAAATTATTATGACCAATTCACAAAAGATGGTTTTCTTATACAAACGTTATGGGATAATAGATGGTAGTAGATGGAGTGATGGATTACTTATATAAAAACGCTGTGGAATAATAGATGGTAGTAGATGGAGTGATGCAACGGTGCAACACCAAACTCATATACTTGCACATAGGGATGGACTCGGGCCGGGCGGCCCGGCCTGGTTACTGTTTGAACCGGCCCGGCCCGGGAACCGGTCCGGGGGGCGGTTCGGGCCGGCTCGGCCCGGTTCGGGCCAATTTTTTTTTTTTTTGAATTTTTTTTAAGTTTTTGGGTTGGGCTTGGTATTTTGGGCCATTTGAGGTGGTTTGGGATAGTTTGGGGGTGAGGGGGGAGGGTTGGGGGTTAATTAGGAATAGCCAAAAAAAAAATGAACCGAGGCCCGGCCCGGACCCGGGATTACCCGGGCCGGTTCCGGGCCTCCTGTTTCTGAACCGAGGCCCGGCCGGGCCCAGGCCCGAACCGGTCCATCCATACTTGCACACCTCCCAATCTCCCATTAATTATATCCTTATTTATTTTATGGTTGGTTAGTTATTCATTTCATCATCATTATTTCAACCTAACAAAGTGCCATATTGCAAAATTTTACCAATAGAGGAGTTCTATTTGATTATATAAAGTAAATCTTTCATAGAAGTTACAAAAGAAGTCACACAGATTATACGTACGATAAATTTAGTAAGACTTGTGAATAAAATCAAATAATGCGTAGAATTGTTAATATATAGTAGTACGGAGTAACATTTATCACTTGCCAAAACTAAAAGGTATAAACTCTAGACTAATCAACACTACTCATTTTTAGGAAAGGGGTCTTTGCATATGGCCCCTAAAATTTCTTTTCTTCTTCCTCGTGTGTCTTTAGTTCTGTAATCCTTTCCTTCTAAAACCTCCTCTCTTTAACATTTTGTAGTGCACATGTTTCAAATTTTGTGGGCCTTGCCTCTTGTTGGACTTGCTACCCATTCTTGTTACACATTCACCAAAAGAGCCCTATTTTCGGCGTTCACTATTCCAAGAATGAAGGATTACATATGAGGGTGACTTAGAAGAATGGTTTGAACTATCTCCACCATGGATCAGGTACCTTCAACCTCTTGCTTCTATGTACATCAAGATTTGCAGCAGGAAGCTTGTGCCTAACCTGCCTCCACAACATACTGACAGCGTCGCCCTTCTTAGGAGGGTACTGAAACTCAAAGCGATGGGAAATGTTTTTAAGCAGCCTCCACATCTCAAGCCATCTTGTTTTTGAAACATTTCTTAGCTGATTCACTATATAGCCTTCTTTCTTAGCATCCTCGCGTGAGACAAAGATAGAAAACTCACTGTAATCAATTTCATCTTCATAGGGTAGCTCAATTTTGTCACTCACAATAACAGGAACACAATGGCTCACTATAGCATCAAAGAGGCGACATGATGAGGGAGTGTCTCCAGCAGGATGTAGGCAGAACTTCGACAAACGCATTCCCTTGGTGGACTGTAGTGAAAACAAAAAAAAAACATGTTCAAAAGATCTAATCCAGCATTATTACACATGTCAAAGATCTACAAATAAAGGGCCATGATGGAAAGTAAAAAATGACTTGATATGGTTAATATGATTCTTTGCTTACTAATGGTAAAGTCTAACTGGTTAAATCTCCAATGCTTTCAGCTTTATTACTTAAACCCCTGCCAAGAACTAACATACCCCACACCTCTCATTGTTTAGAGTTTAGACAATGTAAATGTCATATACTACCTCCGTTCTCTTTTAGTTGCAACGTAGGACTTTTTTCACTATTCACAGATTCTACTTTGACTACATTTTATTTATTAATGTATTATGAGTTAAATTTTTTAAAAATTATTTTCAAATTCCTCTCATAATAAATTTTCAAAATCTGATTTTTTTTAATTTTTTTACTAATAAGGAATGAAAGATATTAACGGTCAAATTTATGCATTGGCAAGCGTGAAAAGTTGACTGTTGCAATTAAAAAAGAACGGAGGAAGTATTAACTTTCTTTTGGTAGTGTATCTTTGTTGATGGCCTGGTATGATTTATCATTTGACAACATAAACTAATCATAGTTATCAGCACCTTATTTGGGGCAATTTAAAACAACCTAAGGATTTTCTAAGATTAGTGAACTAATCAATCCATGCATAAAGGCTGATTGGCAATGTTTTGAGCATACTGCTATTTTTTCTTAACCTTCCTATGAAGCAATATAAGATGGAATTCTAAAATAAATTAATAATATTAGGTTATTTCCAGTTGCATGTTTAATATCATGAGTCGGAGATGACTTAAGATGGTTACTATTGTCATGTCCATTACATGATTGATACTGTGAAACAAAAATGCAAATCATGGAACATAACCAACTTCACAGTATAATAGTTGTACACTTGTACATTGGTAAAACATGACTCTTGGTTTGCGACAGAGGTAGTAAGTGATATGTGTACTGGGACGGTGGGACTACTGGCGTATATTTTTTATTTGATAAAAAAGAACAATTTTACTATTTGGCTAGTTATCAGCGATTTAGTACTCTGGCGCTTAAGCTAAACCTTATTTGGAAGGCTATCTGGTGCACAACCATTATAAATCAGTAATGCGACGTATGCTTTATAAAAGCTTCTTAGTTTATAATTCAGCTTTATTTAATCAAACATGTTTCTTTTTTTGGGATAGAAGTTTTTTAATCGGGACTCTTTATTGAAAAGGATAAGAGTAATGATAAGAAAAATGTAAAGCAGAATGTATGACAATAATCAATCTTAAGAAGGTCGTATTTAGATAATTAGATGCATATCATTTTAGCCACAGACACATGAGCGAAGTTATATGCAAGTTAGGAATAATCATTACAAACTGCACACTGAAATATGATAGGTTTAGTACACTTAATTGGGCGTGCAAGGTACTTACATTTTGTATGCCAATATTTGTCACATCTTCACTTCCTTGGAACACAACATCCCTTTCACCAGCTAATATTTTCTGCAATGTCAAACGATCTCTTCCATCCTGGGATGTGAGGAACGAATCAGATACAAGCTATGTTAAATCGAGATTTTCAAACATATGATTATATCCTTATAAGTGTCAATCTTACATACATCTTTCCTAATTGTCCTTCCTCGGAAAAAGAGAAGTGTGGGGCGAGACTCAAACGGGTCTGGAGGATCATCATCAACAAACGATTCAACCACATGTACATATGGGGCCACAATATCTTTCCGCAGATTAGATAAATTTCGGTTAGCACGGCCAAAGTCGGCTACAACCCAAATAGCCCTTTTAACCTGAGCTTTGTGAAACTTGAAGGCATTTGGATGATGCAAGGGGATTACATGATCTCTACCATCGGATTGCTTCCAATATTTGGACTTCTTCAGAAATTCAACAATTTCAGCCTGGAGCAAGGAGAAGAAATTCCAATCAGTTCAGCAAAACTAAAATGCAGTCAGATTTAATATATAGATTAAATACTTAAGTCATATATCAACAGGAAACAACCCACTATACTGATCTCTGATCTATCAAACGCCTAGTAAGCATTTTAAACTGAACATGTAAGTAAGAGTACGTCTTTAGGGCATAAAACAATTGATGTCAACAAAAGGTCAGGATAAAGTCTGTTAAATCAAAGTTTTAGCACTAGTACCACAACTTTTATAATGGTTGCAGCATTGCAGTCAAACAAATCTGTGTTTATAAATACTGCCATAATTAGGCAATGTTAAGAAAGGCGATTTTTAGCCTTGAGGCTTTCTGGATTTGTGAAGTGACATGTAAGCCTTAAGACGGTTTAAGGCGTAAGCCTAGAGCTTTATAAATAACTTTCATTATAAATTACAATCTAGAACATATTATCAATCATATTCATGAAAGAACTCAGAATTTAGTGTCATTAACCACTATCATATGTTTAACCCTTCAAAGAAAAGTTGATTTTTGTCCTAAAAAAAAAAACAGAAAAGCTTGTTCAAATGGGGAAAACAGAGAAGAAATGGCTGGAGTTATTTGAGTCCGCTGCAAACAAAAAAAGGAAGAGGTGAACAGCTATAGTAGCTGTAGGTTATGTGAAATAAGAAACGTTTATAAGTAGGGCTGTGTAAAGATGATAGATTATCAGAACACGTGTATTAATAGGCTCAATATACTTTTATTAAAAGTAACAAGACAAGAGAAAACATTTTTAAAAAAAAAATGAGGCTTACGCCTAAAAGAAATCATCAACCATCTGATGTGTGTTGATTCACTTGAAACTAAAGCCTTAAGGCATTTCTTCACCACCTCACACCTAGGCAAGCCTCAAGGCCAGTCCAAAATGCCCTCTTAACCATGTAATTGAGTATGAGACCACTATCACTCCATTTTCATTTCTCCAACTCAGTTATTGCTAAGAGCAAGAAAGACACTTTCTTTAAAAGAATGCTCCTAGAGCCAAGGAAAGCTAAAATATTAGGACCAATAATAACATAACATCATGTGTTGAGCTTTATATTCGAACAATTACGGAACACAAGAGCAACTTCAGACTATTGCATGTAATAAAACGAGCATTAACGTTTTCAAAAACCCATCCCTCATTTATTTTAATGAAGTTAATATTCAAGAGCAACATTTAACTAGATTATTAGAAAGGGGTGAAGGAGAGGTTATTAGAATAAAGATGTTAGAAAGAAGAACAATAAAAAGATTTTATTGTTCTTTGAGGCCCTGGAAATGATTTCCACCTGGTCCGGGAAAACATATATCTAGCATTTGGATTTAAATAATCACACAACCAGATAAAAAGAAGAACAATTAAGGACCTGCAATTGGACATCAAACTTCTCTTCTGAATAATCCCCGTGCCTAACGTATGTATTGTAGCTCAGTGAGGAAAAGAAGGGCACAAAGAACACATCTGCGGAGTCGGGATTCGAAACTCTGACAAACTCCCCCTCTTCTCCACGGTTCACCTCATTACCTTCGTACAGCAGAGACGCCAACATCCAATACTCCACGCTGTGCTGCCTCCTCAGCCCCCCATAACTATCCGGCCACGGCGGCAGAGTAGACGCCGTCACAGGCTTCCCGCTGACATGGCCGCCTTTCATCAGCCCCACATTGTACTTCATTTCCAGATCGTACATGTACACCTTAAGTGGCTGCCTGGCATCCGGGCAGCCCGCGGAGTTCCTCACAGGGGAATCAAATATCGCGAATCTCGATCTGTAATCAATTGTTCCAATGTAAATCAAAGTTCCCACTAGAAAAACGCCGAACACCACGAAGCATATCAGGGTTCTATTGATCGCGTCTCTCACTCCCATTCCGACTTTGATTCAGGAAACCGAACCCACCCACCCTAGCGCACTCACTACACTCCGTCTCACCAAGATTTGAAATGGGGGGTTTCATGTGATTCATACAAACGGATGCGTGACCTCGAAGGATCAGAAAGAAGAATTGAACGGAAAGGAAGGGATAAGGTGAGAATCAGATTGTCCGTGGGTTTTACGGATCAAATTCCCTGATATTCTAATCGGAATTCCAAGATTACTGGGAGTGTGGAAAACTGGAGCCGCCGAGAATTCTCGAAGTCCAAGACATGCCCATCCCCGCCCCTATTCGGGGTTTTAACTTTTCACAGCTTCAGTGTGCAGAAGAAGCTGAACCTTCAAAACGCTTTTTATCCGCAACCATGAACCTTTCCTGTGAAGTCTCTTCTCTGTGCATGCCAAAAGTGTCTCGGTTTATTCTGTGTGGTTGGGTCACATAGGCGCTGCACATAGGTCAAGTCAAATTAGCAAAGGATGGGTCTTGCATGGGTTATCATGCATACTTTATTTCTCCAAAATTTGGTACTTATTGTATTGCAAAAACATAAATTTGATTGAGATTTGAGAGTGTGACTTAATTTGTTAGTCTGGGTTAATCTGATTTGGTTTCTTTGTATTTTTATAATTAATGTCTGGTCTGGTCTGGGACGAATTACAGTCGAAGTAAAAACATTCTCAAACTTCAAAGTGACTTAGGGGGTGTTTGACAATTGGTTGTTGCCTGTTAGCGGTTGGCCGATTTTGTTGGCTTATTGATAACAACGTATTTCGTTGGCTGTATTAATTAGCTGGTAGTATTAGCCGTTAGTAAAATAGTGTTTGGTTAAACGACTGTTTGAAATTAGTTGATATCTTGTTAAATGACAATTACGGACATCAATTATTTTTTTAGTTAATGTAAATAATACTTCGTATATAATTTCCTAGCTAAACCGTTTTTATGATTCAAAAATGTAAAATTTACTTTACATCAATTATTATTATTATCGTTATTATTATTATTTTAAGATAAAAAATTACGTAGTGTATTTTGTAACAAGACTCTCTGTACATTTTCCTCAGTGGACTTTCCGTGCCACAAGACAAAGCTAAATTGAGTTATAAGTAAAAATACATTAAGAAAAGTTGTTTAACAAAAGTAAAAAATGCATTTAAATACAATGTCACCATAATAAAAAAGGGAAAGTTCCCGAAATATGACTAAAACAATTTGAAAATTCCAAAATAGGACTGCCAAGTTTTTTATTCCCAAAATATGAGTAATTACTGCCATGTTTGGAAAATAGAGTCATGTTTGAAGTCTGGTACTGCCAAAACATGACAGTAATTAGTCGTATTTGGGAATAAAAACATGGCAGTCCTATTTTGGAATTTTGAAACTTTTTTAGTCCTATTTCGAGTAATATCTCAATAAAAAATACTAAGAGTCACTTAATCGTAACGATAACGTATCTTTAAAAAATCATACTATTCTCTAAGAACGCCATTTCCTTTCCATTAAACTAGCTGCAATACTATCACGAATAATTGTCATTTCGCGGACTCTCATATGTTCAACGCCTTGTCCAGAAGTAGACTCAACGTCGCGAAAGATATCATCTAGTATGAAATCTGGATCTTCATCAATGATATAAAACCCGGATCCCCAATAGTGCTTTTCCGAATGTAGTTATGCAATGCAAAACAAGAACAAATTATCTTATTCTGGTCACATAATGAATATATGGGCATTTTTTGTAATATTCTCCACCGAGCCTTTAGGACTCCGAAAGCCCTCTCAATGCAACTTCTTAGAGATGAATGTGCTCGATTAAACACTTCTCGAGATCCCCTTGGATTTGCAACACGAAATTCTGTTTGATGATACCTTGTCTTGAAGTAAGGTGTGAGATACCCTTGTCTTTATGGGAAACTTTATCAACTAAATAATATTTACCTATATATATATATATACACACACACACACATAAAATGAATACGATAAACTATTTATTTGCCATGCACTTGGTATAAAAAATCAAGTACCTAGAGGTGGTTTTGGAAAATTGAGACTTGGATTATCGATTGCATCGAGGAAAATGCGAGCATCATGTGAAGTCCCCTCCCATCCAGTCAAAACATATGTGAATAATAAATTAAAATCACATGCTGCCAAAACATTTGTGGTTGGTATCCCTTTCCTCCCTCAATAACGCATTTGATCTTCCTCTCTAACAGTTATTACAATATGGGTTCCATCAATCGCTCCAATGCAATTCTAATATTAAAATACCACTAAAAAATTGCAGTAATAGTTTATTTAATGAACTAAAAGGAATGACCATGGTATCAAGTTACCTTAAAATGTGGCATATATCTAGCAATTAGCATCATTGACAATCTATGTTGGAACCTCTTTGAACTCGGGGTATTTATGTTTAAGCATGTCCCTTGAACATCACCGGCTTTAGGCCATAGGAACATAGACTATTGCCCAGGGCATCACTTTGAAAGGGGCACCATATTTTTTTTTAAAACCCATTATTACTGGTTACTGGTTAGTATTCGTATATATGCTAAAATGAAACTGGATTAAGGGGCATTAACTATTGAAAATTCGAAAAGACCAAAAACTGACCCACTACTCCATCAAGACATTATCCATTCATCCGTATGGCCATACCAATTACATGTTCAAATTCAACATTTCTTTTTGCATTTTTTAATTAAAAACTAAATTCCTTTCAAAAAACAATTAAAAACTAAATTACTTCAAGACATACGTATGCAACCTTTGAGGTTTTCACTAATACGGAGTAATTTAATATACAGGGTAAATTAATAACAAAGCAAAAATCTTTTGAGTTGGAACTTGGAACACTTTGCCTCTTCGGCAATCGAATACATCACCCCCACCCTTTACTTCTTTATCAATCACCAACATACCAATTCACTCATAAGTATTAAGGGTAATAATATTCACCTTTCTTCTTTGTTCCAAATAATATCCGAATTAGGCTTCCGACTTCCCAAAATTCCAGTTAAGAGGCACAACATTACAGAGGACCCAACATTACAAATGTGTCGTATTTAATTTTTCTAATTATATTGTTGTAATTGATTATATAGTTAAGATTGTGATTTTTCTTTGTAAAAACATGTTATGAATTTATCAATTATATTATACTTGAAGTTATTGTTCTTAAAGTTATTCTGAAAATTGCTTTTTATAAATTATATTTACAATTTACTAACTTATAATTATAGTATAAATAATTAGTACTTAAGAAAATTGAGTTCATGTTGTTGATAAATAATTATTGTTATACATCCGTCCCGCTAACATTGTGACATGTGGAAGTGACACAATTATTAAAGAAAAATGAGTTTTTATGTAATCGAAAAATAATTATAACTACTACATCCATCTCATTGACGTCATTGAGACACATGAGGAAGTAACACAATTATTAATGTTGAGGTTTATTCCTTCAACCCTTGGACCCAACACGTAAGCCCAAAGATTTCGAGTGGAGTAAGTGTAAGAATATCTAGCCCAACAACTATCAGATGGATCAGGAAACAAAAGTAATAGCAGGCAATGTAAATAGGTATTATTAACTTCGTAATAACTCCCCTAAGTACAATCTACTTGCTAAAAAAGGCACGTCGGCCGTTCGTCCTACAAGGCAGTTAGAAATGCTGCGAGTAAGAATGCTGAAGCTAGTATGCTAAGAATAGAAAGTTGCCAACCATTTACAATGAAATAAATGCTTCTATTTATACCCGCCAATGGGCAGGTAGCTATGCCGACGTGGAAGCCTGTGGACCGCTTGTGTCCCAACCACCAAATCTCCAGCATTAAATGCACTTCCCGCCAGAATCTAGGTTTCCCGCCCAATCAGTGGGGACGTTCGTCCGCCCGGGAAGTGAGTTGGATCGCCCCAAGTGACCCTCCGGAGATACCGGCTGTTCGTCTCCTGGCCTTGTAGATATTCACCATGTGGACTGGGTTTCCTCCGATGACTACAGGCTTGCCCAGGAGACGTTCGTCGCCATCCCTGGTGGCCCGTGGTCCTGCTCCTCGTCGCTGCACAGACGTTCGTCGGGATGAGCCTGCTGGGCCTGAGCCCCCAACACCAGACGTTCGTCCATCCCCAAGGGACATGGGCCTGTGGGCTGGCCTGGTGTTCTAACTGGACGTGCGTCTGGCAATATGGGTTAGTGGGCCGGACCTCGGCTTGGGCCCTTAACCCAACACAAGTCCCCCACTTCTGATGTTCTGGGCCTGCGCAGGACATAAGGAAGTAGGAATTCTTTCAAGGTAGACGTTCGTGTCTTGATACTTGTGTTCTTTGCACCCGTTGAAAGCGTACGCTCGTGGTCATGGTGCTTGACAGCTGTCGACGGTTCAGGAAACGAGGTGACGGCTGATGTTGCGGCGGAGCATTTCCCGAGGAAATGTCATCATTACGCTTTCGCCCCACACACAGCGCGTGGGCCGGAATACGCTCCTTGCCACGTGTCAGCCCCTCGTTGGTTTCCCCATCGGTGTTTCCCCTATAAATGCCGGGTTTTCCCTCTGAATTAGGGTTCCCAATTTCTGCTCTCTTGCTTTCGATTTTCCGCAGCTCTTCAAGTCTCCTTCCGAATTCGGCTAGCCCCCTTGTAAGGTAATTTCCCCCCTCTGCTTCTTTTCTTTGTTCTGATTCCTAGCCGAAATGACTTCGATGGAGATTTCGTCAAGTTCTGATTCCGGTTCGTCGGGTTCCTCCTCGGACTCCTCTTTTGACAATGCGAATGCGCGCTCCCTGGGAAAAGCTAGTGTTTCTGGAACTTCGGGTTCGGCCACGACGGTGGGAACCATCCGGGCTGATGGTGAGCCGGGTGGCGCTTCCCAAGGTAGTGGGAGCGGCGCCAGGGATGGGGATGCCGATGAGGCAGTGGACGTTATTGACGCGGTCCCCCTGAATGAGCGCCCCGCCGATTATGACTCCGGGGAAGAAGCCGAATCAGGCTCTGATATGGAGGTACATGACCTGGGCATCCCCACGGACATGGAGCGCCACATCTGTCCGATCAGAAGCGCCCTTGATCATGATCAGGTCCTCTCCCGCGTTGCTCTAAACAAAATCCGCACTTTCTTCCCCCCGCCGTTCGTCTGGAGCGTGAGAGGCGCCGAGCACGTGATGAGGCGACGCCCGGGGATGATCATGCTTCACCTGGATTCCGTTGAAGCTGGGTTGCGGTTTCCACTTCATGCGTTCTATGTGGAGTTCTTCCACTGTTTCCAGGTGGCCCCGGCGCAGTTCATGCCAAATTCTTATAGGTTCATATCTGCCTTCCTGGTGCGCTGCAAGCTAGCGGGAGCCACTGCCACTCTGGAGCTTTTCCACTACTTCTACCGCATCACTCCCCAGAACTCCGACGGTTATCTGAGCGTGGCCGCACGTCCAGGAAGGAAGCTTTTCAAGAACTACCCTTCGTCCATCCACGACTGGAAGAACCGCTTCTTCTTCCTTAGATACGATGGACCTCCCCTCCCGGTTCGGTGGAATGGTTATCCCCCAAAGATTGAGTCACCGGAGCCGTCCGACGATCTTCTTTGGGATGTGGAGAAGGTGTTGGAGGGTGGCGTCCGTCCAATAGCCGAATATCTGACCTTCGAGGCACTCTCCGGGGCAGGCATAGGTACCGCCCGTGTCCCTGGACTCTTTCCACCCTTCGACGCTCGTCTCGGGGCACCGGGCAGTCCTGTCCTTCGAGGTGAGTGTCTTATTGTATTCCCCGCTCGTCTTCTAACCCTTCGTTGTTCCTTGCAGGTTCTCCGCCAGACAGAGACCAGATGAATCACGCCGAGTGCTTGAAGACAAGGAAGGCCAAGGCGGCCGCTGCTAAAGCCGCACTGGCGAAAGCCAAAAACGCCCCTGCCTCGGAGTCCAACTCCTCGGCTTCTGACGCTGCCCGGCGAACTGCCGAGGGTGAACAGCACTTGATCGCCACTATGCTGGCCCAGGGTTCCGGGGCCCCTGCCCTCGAAGCTGCCCTCCCTCCGCCGATCGCCTCCACGAAGGCGGCTCCTCAGAAGGGGGTGGAGAAAGCCCCCGAGAAGAAACAGAAGAGGGGCCGCGAGGCAGTCTCTACTGGGCCCCTGCTTGAAGATGTCGGCTCTCTGCCATTGAGCCGCCCGGCGGAAGAGCTGTGGAGGGAGATGGCCCTCAAGGCCGGTCTTGAGCTGCCCCGCCGTTCGTCTTCTGAGGCGACCAGCGCTGCCCTGGCGGCCGCTCTTCAGGTAATTCCTCATTGCTAGATCCGAGTACATTCGTTCCTTGACGTTCATCTCCTGATCATTATTTTCTCTTCTGTCATCCAGTCTGGGCTTCTAGTCCTTCAGGCTGAAGCTGCCAGGGAGGCCGATCTGAAGGAGGCCAAGGCCAAGGCTGATGCGGCCGTTGCTACGGCCCGGGAGGCCGCCCGTCGAGCTGAGGCGGAGGCTGCAGCCAAGGGGAGGGAGATTGCAGCCCTGCAGGCTGAATCCCGCAGCCAACTGGCCGGTCTCGAGAGAGCCGGTTTCAAGCTTGTTCCGGTGCTCCCTGCCGCCAAGGATGCCACTCCAGAGTGGTTGGTCGACACTTCCGGCTACAGGAACACCGGTGAATTCATGGATTCCGCCAAGGATTATTGCGCCGGGGCCTTCGGTGATGTATTCTCTGCGGCGTTGGCGAAGATCCCGCCCCGGCAGCGCCTGGCGAGCGGCGTGCGGATCCTGGAGAGCTCCCCCTTGTCGCATAAGTTCCTCTACGAGGTCGGCGACAGCTCCTTCGCCGCGGGCTACAATGAGGGGGTCAAGGCCACCCTTCCCATTTTCTCGAGGCTACAGGGGGCCGGCTTCGAGCTTGCTGCACATACAGACGACGATCTGCTGCTCCAAGCCTTGGGGAAGTTGGGGAGAGACCAACGGCGGGAGGAGGCCAAGGCTAGAGGGGAAATTCCGGAACCCCCGTCCCCCGAGCCCGAGGAAGAGGAGGAGGAGCCGAACCAGGGCGGCAGCCGACCGGAATCCCCTTTCTTTGTATAATGTAATTTGTATTTTCCCATTCTAGCTCTTGTAATGTCCGACCGTCAGAGCCGAAGAATACAGACGTCTTTTTGCCCATAATTGTTCTACGCTCATGATTTCTACTTGTTATTTTCACTCCCTTTGTCTTTGTTGTATGGAAATTCCCCTCGTGTCTCGATACACCCTGTTGCATAGTCTGCGTGGACGTCCATCTCTGTCCCCCAACTGGTTTGGGGGCAGGGGCGTCTCCTTGCCAAACACCCGTACACACTCAAGTGCGCGGCACCAGTGCTAAGGTCCGTCTTCGGATAGCGACACTCGGCGCCGATGCTGGCTGTCCCTCCTGCAACAGCATTCTGATGGCAAGACGACGTTCGTCGGGGGTTGGCCAAACAGCACACCTTGCAAGTGTGGTCATACGCACGTCGGAGATCGCCTCAATGTTTGCTAACGACGTTCATCTACTGTTGCGTGGCATGAATGCTCAAGCTTCGGGCAAGGATGTCCGTCTATCCTACATGTTCAAATGGCATGGAGTGTGGAAAGGCGAACGTAGCCATCCGACGCGTGTGTCCCCTGCTGGTAAGCTAAGGACATGATTTTTATCCCACCATTTTTGTGTCCTCCATCGTTTGTAGTATAAGAAATCCCTCCGGCGCCTCGACACACATCTGTCGCACGGCGTCCTCCTACCGGAGCCGGCTTGCCGCCCACACGGTATTCTGACAAAGGGAAGACGTTCGTCGGTAGTTGTCTTGACAGTACACTTCTCAAGTATGGACATATGGACGTTTTTCCCTGAAACAGCGTTCGGTGACGTCGTTCGTCTACAATTGCGTGACATGAAAAACCGGTGTACTGCAAGACGGACGTAGCCGGTTGACGCGCGTGTCCTCATCAGCCGCCGATGTTAGGGACAGCCGGGGAATTATGGAAATATGGACAGACGAATGTCTCCAAACCCCTCCGAGCCGGTAAGCCCTCCTCAAGGGACGTTCGTGGCATGGACCCGGATGTCTTTGTGATGGTTATGTGGCGACAAAATCGAGATGCCTTAAATGCCGTGGTGGGTACCGGTATCCAGGCGCCACGTGTCCTGCTTCGGTTGGCACGATTCCGCGGTGTTGCCTATAAGTACCCAGAGTCCATGTGACTCATTCATACTTCTCCTTACGCTGTGTGATTGCCTTCTCTCTCTAGATTTCTCTCAAGCCGTATCGGAACCCCGAACTCCAAAGGTACCGTTCGTTGCCATGTCTTCCGAAAATCGCTTCGACGATGGTTGTTCTTCCGGTGATGACCTGGAATACTATGAGCGGGGAATGCCACCCCGGCCTCCCCGTTATAGCCTCAGCTTCTCGTGCGTTCGGCGTCAAGTTCAACGCCTGACGAATGCTGATAGGCGACTGATCAGTCAATGGTTTTATCCCCCAAGGGTCTACGACGATCGGCGTCTGCGGAACCCCATGCGCCATCTGCCCGGCCATGTGGTGGTCCACTTGGATTCGGTGATAGCCGGGCTGAACTTCCCCCTGCACAGCTTCCACTTGGAGCTTTTCAGGGCCCTTGAGATAGTGCCTGCGCAGTTTGTCCCTGCCGCCTATCGGATAATCGCTGGCTTCATCATTAGATGCCACAGCGTCGGTGTGACCCCCACCGTGGATCTGCTGCACTACTTCTTCCGTCTGTCCACCTTCGGACGCACAGGGTATTTGACCCTTATCGCCCGTCCGTCCATGGTCCTATTCTCGAACAATGCTGGGAATCCGGACGGTTGGGAAGAACGCTTCTTCCTGGCCGGAGTAGGCTCACCGATGCCATTCTCTGACCGGTGGAATGCTTACCCCGTGAAGACGATCCCGCCGCCCATGACGGATGAGGAGCTTGGATATGCCAAGCGCATAGCCGGACTTGGCATCCAGAACCTCCGGTTGCTGGTGGCCGAGCCCTTTAAAGCTCAGGCTGGATTAGGTGCGTCCGTTTGTACTTGTCTTGTTTTAACCTCTCTTTGCTGTTATGGTTCTGAACGTCTTGGTTCCCTTTGTGCAGGAGTTTTTCCATCTACGTCCACCATGAGCCGAGTCAACGCTGCTTCGACTGCCGCCGGCCGTGAGCACAAGGGGCATGATAAGCCCGGGAAGCCGCTCGTCCCTAAGGTCGAAACTCGGGTGACCAGGGCACGGGCTGAAGATGATTCGGGAGCTGGCGCCTCCAAGAGGCTGCGTGTCGAGGGTACTGCCTCCAAGGCCATTATAGTGGCCGACGACTCTGATGGGGAGCCCGGAAGTCCCCTCAAGCGGAAGCGCACTTCTCGGACCAATCTCCGTGCCTCTCCTCCGAGGAATTCCGACGTCCGCCGTCTTCGGGATGAAGATACCCCGACCGTCAAAAGTTCTGGCGACGCCCGTCCAAATTCTCCCCCAGGAGCCAGTGAGTCTTCTCTTGGCTTGATCGAGTTTTCTGGGGTTGGCCCCCGCAAGGAGTCTATGATGCTCTTTGGCCAGACAGCGTCCTCCATCTGGTGTGGGCTGAACCTCAAGGTCCCGCAGGATTTCGCTGCTCAGGAGGCCCCTGAAGATCTCTTGGAGTGCGGCCAGAGCACCTTGGATAAGGCCGGGCTCTACTTTCACAGGGCTCGGATGGCCTTCGAGCACCAGGGCAGGGAGATGGCCAGAGTGCGGGCTGAATGTGATGCCCTTCTGAGGAATGCAAAAGGCAGGGCTGGCACTCTTCAAGAGAAAGCCGATGCCTATGATAAGCTCGTTCAGGAGAATGCCTCTCAGAAGGAGCTCCTCAAGAAGCAGGAGGCCGAGCTCGTGGATCTCCGCAGCCGGATGTGGGCCGTGGAGCAGGCCAAGGTGGAGCTTCGCCAGACGGGCGTGGACAATCATGTCCCTATTTATGAGGCCGATGTAGCCAAAATCAAGGAGTCCGGATCCATAGCGTTCCAGAGGTCCAAGGCTTATACTGGCGCCATCCACACCATGGCCATGAAGTTCCTCCCGCGGCTCGTCGGCGAGTTCCTGGCCACCTGCCCGGATGCCTATCTGGATGGGGTTAAATTGCTCCAGGCCACCCCCACCGGACGTCGTTTTCTTGACGATCTCGCCGATGACACCTACCGCAAGGGTATGGTTGGGCTAGTAGCGGAGAATCTCCCGACGTTCGAGCGTCACTTCGGGGCTCCCTTCGATCCGGAGGCGGCTGGCTTCGACGTCTTGATGGCAGATGCCCATGCAGGGGCCCTTGAGCTGCTGAAGGAGCAGGAGGAAGCCGAATCTAGGGAGAAAGCCAAGCAGGCCCTTTCCAAGGTTCCAACTCCGGATGTCGATCGGCCGTGATTCTCCGTTCATTATCTTGTCCTTGTACAATTTTTTCCATTATTTGCATTGCACCTTCGCACATTGTAACTTTCCGGCCAATAGTGCCGAGGAATAAAAATCATTCTTTGCTCCATGCTCTTCTGGCATTTTTTTTTTTTTTGGAGTCTTTTGGTCTTCGTTCGTCCTTGGTCCTTGGTCCTACCGACGTCCCTGCTTCGAGGAGACGTTCGGTATCCGCAGACATCGCAAGGAAGAACAGGTTTATCTACATCGAGATTCCCCCTTTCTTCGTTCGTCCGTGGCCCTTTTAGTCTTACCGGCGTCTCTTGCTTCGAAGAAGACGTTCGGTACCCAAGGAACTCGCAGGGACGAACAGGTTTACCCTCGCGGGTTCCCGTCTTTGTTATCCCACGTCCATCGATCCATGGTCATTTGTGGGATAAACAGGTTTATCTTGGCAGGCTCCCTTGGTTCGTCTAGCCCCCTCCACGTCTCTACTAACCTCTACATCGAGAGGCGTTCGTCTTCGGCGGTGGGGGAAGATCTGGCACACCCGGACAAGATTCCCTTCCGTATAGGAGCTACTCTCCTCTTCTCCCCATCTTTTTTTTTTTTGAGGGAGGTAATCTATGGTCTTCGTTCGTCATTGGTCCCTGGTCCTACCGGCGTTCCTACTTCGAGGAGACGTCCGGTATCCGCCGACATCTCAATGAGGAACAGGTTTATCTGCATCGAGATTCCCTGGTGCTTCGTTCGTCCTTGGTCCTTGGTCCTACCGGCGCCCCTACTTCGAGGAGACGTTCGGTATCCGCAGACATCGCAAGGAGGAACAGGTTTATTTGCATCGAGATTCCCTGGTGCTTCGTTCGTCCTTGGTCCTTGGTCCTACCGGCGTCCCTACTTCGAGGAGACGTCCAGTATCCGCCGACATCGCAAGGAGGAACAGGTTTATCTGCATCGAGATTCCCTTCTTTAACGGTCGTTGGCAAGAACAGAAGTGATGAAAAACAGGGGCCTTATTATTGACGACGTCCGGCCATTTTACATGGTAGTGGGAATAATACAAGGACAACAGCCCCTAACTATTGATAGAACTTCTTCAGGTGTTCTACGTTCCATATCCCGGCATGGTTCCCCTCCAGGGTATGGAGGAGGAACGTCCCCTGGTTATATCTTCTGATGACCCGGTAAGGTCCTTCCCAGTTCTTCGCCATTTTGCCGCCTTCGAGCGGCTTGCTCTTCTCTCTTTTCCTGAGTACGAGGTCCCCGGCCTCTATTTCGCGGAATTTCACGGCCTTGTTGAAGTATCTCTGGGTGGCCCTGTGATATTCTTCCATGCGACGAGCCGCTAGGTCCCTCCGTTCCTCAATGAAATGGAGCTCCGCTCGTAGGCTGGTCTCGTTGTCCTCCGGCCGGAAGTGCCTGGTGCGATGTGTAGGTACCAATACCTCCGTCGGTACCTTAGCTTGGAACCCATAAGCTAAGGCAAAAGGGGTTTCCCCAGTCGCCGTTCTTGGCGTCGTCCTGTACGTCCACAAGACATAATTTAGCTGCTCCGGCCAGGTGGAGGTGTAGTCTTCCAACTTCTTCTTGATCCCATCCATGATGGTCCGGTTCATGTTCTCCACTTGGCCGTTGGCTTGCGGGTAGGCCACCGAGGCCTTGGAGTGCCTGATGCCCCACTTTACCAAGTATGCCTCAAAGCCTCTGCCGACGAACTGCCGACCGTTGTCTGTAATGATCTGCTCCGGGATCCCGAAGCGGCAAATGATGTTCTGCCAGACGAACTTCTGGCACTGGAATTCAGTGATGGAGGCCAATGGTTCGGCCTCGACCCACTTCGTGAAATAATCAACCGCCACGACGACGAACTTCCTTCCACCGGCAGCCGCTGGCAGAGGACCCAGCAGGTCTATGCCCCACCTAGCAAAAGGTAGTGCGATGGTCATCGGGGTGTAGAAACTCGCTGGGCGGCCAGGGACAGGTGCATACTGTTGGCACACTGCGCACTTCCGAGTGTGGTTGAAGCAATCTTGCTGTATGGTCGGCCAGTAATAGCCCTGCAGGATGATTTTTCTGGCCAAGGTTCGGGGGCCCTGGTGGCTGGAGCAGATCCCTTCATGTATTTCCTCGATCACCGCTGCTGCCAGGCTCGGCGGGAGGCACCTGAGGTAGGGTCCGCCGAACGTCTTCTTGTAGAGCTGCCCGTCAATAAGTTCAAAGTTAGGGGCACGCCTCTTTATCCACGCGGCTCTTCCTGTACTGCCATCACCTTCGGGCTCAGGGAGTGTTCCATCTCTGAGATAATTTGCTATCTCCTTTGCCCAGTTAGGTTCGGCAACGGAGATAACCTCCACCTAGATGACGTCCGTCGCTGGCGCTAGGAATACCTCATGCCTAACGAAGCCTCTGATATGTCGGGGGATGCTTGATGCCGGATCATCGGTTGGGGGGTTGCTCAGTTTTGACAGTATGTCCGCCTCTGCGTTCTCCACCCGCGATACCTGCTCAAGCACCACCTGCTCAAATTGTGCGGTCTGTTCCTCCGCCAGCTCTTTGTAGACCTTCATTCTCTCTTCCCTGGTTTCTGCAGTGCCGTTCATCTGGGTTACCACCAGCTGGCTGTCCATTCTCACCTTCAGACGAGCTGCTCCGAGGGCTTTCGCGCATTTCAGCCCTGCGATAAGCGCCTCGTACTCAGCCTCGTTGTTGGTGACCTTGAACTCGAATTTCATAGAGTAGTAGGCTTTGAAACCCTCGGGGGAAGTGATCACCGCTCCTCCGCCACAGCCCCGCGCACTCGAGGCCCCATCGGTGTACATCTCCCACCAATTGTCGAAGTCGTTGTTGTCATGGGATTCGTCCTCGGTGCGCGCGGTGCACTCTGCGATGAAGTCCGCCAGTGCCTGTCCCTTGATCGTCGGCCTTGGTTTGAAGTCCACGTCATACTGGCCGATCATCAAGGACCACTTGGTTATCCTTCCGCTCGCCATTGGGTTTCTGAGGACTGTGGCGAGGGGTTGTGTTGTGTAGACGGTCACCGGGTGTGCTTGGAAATAAGGCGCCAGGCGCTTGATGGATGCAATCAAGGCGAGGATCGTCTTTTCCATCAGTGTGTATCTCGTCTCGGGGCCGTTCAGCGCCTTACTCACAAAGTATATTGGCCGCTGAACGCCTTCAGATTCCTTCAGCAGCACGGCACTTACAGCCAGATCGGCTACTGCCAGATACATGTACAATCTCTCCCCGGGATCCGCTTTGGTGAGGACGAGCGGGGAGGAGAGATATACCTTGAAATCCTCGAAGGCAGCCTGACACTCCGGGGTCCATTCAAAGGGATTGGCCTTCTTCATGATCTGGAAAAAGGGAATCGCCTTATCAGCCAGCTTGGATAAGAATCTGCTCAGTGCCGCCAGACGCCCGGTGAGGCGCTGTACATCCTTTAGGTTCTTCGGGGCCTCCATGTCCATAATTGCCTTCACCTTCTCCGGGTTAGGCTCGATTCCCCGCTCGCTCATCATGTAGCCGAGGAACTTGCCGCCCCTGACGGCAAAGGCACACTTCTTCGGATTGAGCCTCATGCTGGCCTTCTCCATGATTCTGAAGACCCTCTCCATGTCCTGGACATGGTCCTCCTTTCTCTTGCTCTTGATCAGGATGTCGTCCACGTAAGCCTCCATTGTCTTCCCAAGTACGTCTTTGAACAACATCCCAATCATCCTCTGAAAAGTAGCCATGGCGTTCCTTAGGCCGAACGGCATGACGATGTAGCAATACACGCCGTCCGCCGTAACGAACGCCGTTTTTTCGGCATCATCGGGGTGCATGAACACCTGATGGTAGCCCCTGAATGCGTCCATGAAGCTGAGCAGCTCGCAGTCTGCCGTCTCATCCACCAGCAAGTCGATCCTCGGAACAGGGTAAGGATCCATCGGACAAGCTTTGTTTAGGTCCGAGTAATCGACGCACATCCGCCAAGTGTCGCCCTTCGGGGCTAGTACCACGTTGGCCAGCCACTCCACGTGGATGACCGGCCGGATGTGTTTAATGCTGAGGAGAGTTGCCGTCTCCTTCCTGATGAAATCGCGTCGGTCGGCTGCCATATACCTTTTCTTTTGCTGTACAGGTCTGGCGTCCGGCCGCACGGCGAGTCTATGGCATATGAGGTTGGGGTCGATGCCCGGCATGTCCTCTGGCCCCCTGGCAAATAAGATCCTGAATCTTCGGAGGACAGCTATGACCCCCGCCCTGATCTCCGGCTCTAGATCTGCACCGATGGACACCCTCCTGTCCGTCGGGTCGTCGAGCTCGATTTCTTCCAGCAGAGTTGCTGGTTCCAGATGAGCGTCCAAGTCGGCCTGTTTGGCCTTCTCGGAGATGCTGTTGACCCGAGCCTCCCGCTCGTTGAGCTTTTCCATGGCCTTCGTGTAGCAGGCCCTGGCCATATGTGGGTCCGTACGTGCCACCCCCACTCCGGTGTCGGTGGGGAATTTGATGCATGAATGTCGTACGGAGCATATGGCCCCCAAGTCTTCCAAGCCGGGTCGGCCCAAAATGGCATTGTGGGCGCATTTTAAGCGGACCACGACGAACGTCATCCCGATTCGGGCAGTGTGAGGGCCGTCGCCGATCTCTACCGGCAAGACGATGGTGCCCTCAGCGTCAATGCAATCCCCGGTGAAGCCGGACAGCGGGGTGCGCAGAGGGTGCAGCATGTCTTTCCTGAGCTTCATTCCTTCGAAAGCCTCCCAGTAGAGGATGTTCACACTGCTCCCGGTATCAACAAGGACGCGCCGGACGATGGCATCGTTCACGTCCATGCTGATCACCAGCTCGTCTCTGTGCGGCGCTGGTGACATCGGCAGGTCGGCGGGGCCGAAGGTAATTGCCTCGATTTTGTTGCGCTTGGTGGGGGGTGCTGATACGGAACCCACATAGAGTGATCTCTCAAATTTCTTCCGCTCGGCGGGTGTATCCCCTGTCTCAGCGCCCCCGAAGATCACCTTGATCTCCAACTTCTTCTTCTTGCCCTTCGGGCCGAGGGATCCCTCCGGACGTTTATCTGCACTCCGATAATCCACGTCCTGAGGTTCTGCCTCGCGCCGATCGTCGCGGCGCCATGTCTTGTGCCTGGGGTTCGGCTTCTGCTGACTGTTTCTGTTCAGCAGCTGGGTGAACTCGCCCAAGTACCCCTGACGGATCAGCTCGTCGATCGCTTTCTTTAATTGGCTGCAATTGTCCGTTAGGTGGCCGGTCCTCTGATGGTATTCACAGTAGGCCGATTGGTCAAGCCCCATATGATTCTTCATATCTTGGGGTTCCGTCAGGAGGCCCTTGTCTTTGATGGCCTCGAAAATCTGGCTCACCGGATAGGCCAATGGGATATAGCGGTCGTCCGGCCGCGTCTGGCTGTCTCCGGACGGAGCCTTCCAAGGGATCATCGCCCCGTCCACCCTCTTCTTTTTGTTTGAGGGTGAGGGCCCGGGTCCCGGTCGGGGTCCGAGCCTGTCCGCCATCTTCCTTGGCTGGGCCGCGGGAACCCCGTCCCGCTGCCTGATCTCCTCCTCAATGGAGGCATACTTCTGGGCCCGAG
Source organism: Cuscuta epithymum (assembly GCA_945859915.1). Taxonomy (NCBI): domain Eukaryota; kingdom Viridiplantae; phylum Streptophyta; class Magnoliopsida; order Solanales; family Convolvulaceae; genus Cuscuta; species Cuscuta epithymum. The sequence goes on along the minus strand of CAMAPF010000967.1, from coordinate 4,460,164 downwards.
CCAGAACCTCGGTGTAGCTGGTGCCGGGGTTCCTCCTTAGGTCCCGGTATAGGTCCCCTGTGGCCAGCGCACTGGTGAACATGTTGGTGGCCAGACGTTCGTCCATATCGTCGACCTGCAGGACCTCGTCCCTCCACCTTACCAGGAACCTAGCCAGCGGTTCATCCCGCCCTTGTTTGATGTGGGCGAGAGCCGTGACATCCTTCCTGGGGGTGGTACTGGCAGCAAACTGTGCCATGAACTGCCGGGAGAGCTGTTCGTATGAGTCGATGGTGCCTGGCCTCAACTGGCCGAACCATTCTTGCGCCGGCCCTCTGAGGGTGCTAAAGAACAATCTACAGATGGCCTCGTCCGATGCCCCCAGCATGGACAGGTTTCCTTGATAACTGATCAGATGGGCCTTAGGATCGCCAGCCCCATTATACACCAAGTTGCCCGGGGGCCTGCAGTCCCGGGGAATCTCGACGCTCATCACCCGTGGAGTAAAGGGTGATGTGAGGGAGAAGGAGGGTGTGGCTGAGCCGACGTCCGTCCGTCTATTCATCTCGGCTATCTGCCGTTCCATTGCTTCCAGCCTTGCGTCCTGTGCGGCCCTTCCGGGGGACACAGGGGGCGCGGCTTCGGGGACGGCATTCTGCTGAGCGGCCACAGCATCGTGCGGCCGCCTAAAGATCTGCGCACCTCGCCGTTGGAAACGTCGTCCAACGGTGTTGATCCTCGGGGTCTCGTCTCCCCGCGGGATTTGGCGGGGGACCGATGGTGTGCGAGCCCTGGATGCAGCGATGCTGACTCTGGTTCGCCCTCCCGTTTCACGGGAGCCTGAACCCCCACCTAGCCGCTCGTGGACTGAGGGCCGGTGGTCGCTGGATCCTGTCGTATCGTCATACGACTGCATGCGGCGTATGGGAGAGAGGGGCGTTCGCTGGGTGCTTGCAGAGTACACATGGTCTCGGGCCTCCCGCTCGTCTGCCAAGCGGCGCATGGTGTCTGCGAGTTCCCGCATGAGGCGGGGATCCTGCCTGGCCTCCAGAGGAATGAGGTCAGTGATACCCCCGTTTCCCCCGGAGGTCCATATTGTTGCGGATAGTTCCGAGTTCTGGCCGCGATTCCGGCGGCTTGATTCCAGACGCTCGGAGAGATCACGCTGGTTGTTGCTTCCTGACATCGTGTTTGCTGTAGGTAGACTTAGTAGCTGTTTGGGAGAGTTTCTGGAAACTTTTTGCTCAGTTTCCCACAGACGGCGCCAGTGTTGAGGTTTATTCCTTCAACCCTTGGACCCAACACGTAAGCCCAAAGATTTCGAGTGGAGTAAGTGTAAGAATATCTAGCCCAACAACTATCAGATGGATCAGGAAACAAAAGTAATAGCAGGCAATGTAAATAGGTATTATTAACTTCGTAATAACTCCCCTAAGTACAATCTACTTGCTAAAAAAGGCACGTCGGCCGTTCGTCCTACAAGGCAGTTAGAAATGCTGCGAGTAAGAATGCTGAAGCTAGTATGCTAAGAATAGAAAGTTGCCAACCATTTACAATGAAATAAATGCTTCTATTTATACCCGCCAATGGGCAGGTAGCTATGCCGACGTGGAAGCCTGTGGACCGCTTGTGTCCCAACCACCAAATCTCCAGCATTAAATGCACTTCCCGCCAGAATCTAGGTTTCCCGCCCAATCAGTGGGGACGTTCGTCCGCCCGGGAAGTGAGTTGGATCGCCCCAAGTGACCCTCCGGAGATACCGGCTGTTCGTCTCCTGGCCTTGTAGATATTCACCATGTGGACTGGGTTTCCTCCGATGACTACAGGCTTGCCCAGGAGACGTTCGTCGCCATCCCTGGTGGCCCGTGGTCCTGCTCCTCGTCGCTGCACAGACGTTCGTCGGGATGAGCCTGCTGGGCCTGAGCCCCCAACACCAGACGTTCGTCCATCCCCAAGGGACATGGGCCTGTGGGCTGGCCTGGTGTTCTAACTGGACGTGCGTCTGGCAATATGGGTTAGTGGGCCGGACCTCGGCTTGGGCCCTTAACCCAACAATTAAGAAAAATGAGTTTATGTGGTTGATATTGAATCGATAAAGTAAGAAAAAAGTAAGAATGATTCAGGGTATGAATCGAATTGGTATGGAAGGATCTTAGTGGTATTTTCCGAAAAGGAAAAATGGGACAATATGAGTAGATTGAGGGAATATTTTGCGGTGTTTGCAATGACATTTATTTTTGCTAAGAATAACGGTTATGCTTGTTTTGTTTGCTAAGAATATTATACTACGTATACACTTGATTGTAATCAAGTACTCACAAATATTGCACTTCAAAAGACAAGAAGAATTGATTATTTGGTAGTACATTTTACATCTATAGCTTTATCTATTTCATACTACATACTCCGTATAAGAATATACGTACATTTTAAATACTACGTATATTATTTGTAAGTTAATATTACATTTTACAGTCACTTTTTTGTACATTAGGTAGTAATCACGTTTTCCAATTTTTGTTTACTTCATATGTAATTTTAGTATTAATTTATTTTAAAGTATTATCTAAACTCTTTTTTCGTCTGGGGCACCAAAATCCCCAAAGCCGACCCTGCCCTTGAAAATGCTACCATGATATTCAATACCTCTTTGAAAATTCTACTCACAGTTTCACCCGAATGTTGAAAACGTTTTTTAGTATCTCGATTAGAAGAACAAACAAGCCAAGTTTCTCCAAAGTTGACATCCTACTTGAAGCTACTAATCCATACTTTGTTTCCAAATCTGCACATAATTGACGAAACGTACTCGGATTCATTCTGAATGCACTAAAACACCGTTTTTCACGACCACACAACAATTCATCCATCCATCTTTGTCCGGTTAAGTAGGATGCCATACAACGCTCTTTGTATATGTGATTCATAAAGCACACATACATATAGCCGGTAGTACAAGCTACCAAATCCCAAAATTCATCATCATCATCCAAATACTCTTTAACTAGGATAAGTTTCCGAATGATTATATAAGTATATCATCCATGCATACAAAAATACAAGTACTAATACTGTAAGCCAATAATAATTAATAACATGGTTACAAGAAATTTCAATAATATAGCAAAATCATAATGCCAATGTATTAAATCCAAACATGACAAGCATATATAGTAAACTAATAGGGTTGTTGAAATATGGAAATCCATAACATATAAGCTCATAAAGAAGTTTCTAGATTAATAAAGTTACGAAAATATGGCAATTCATAACATAAGTTCATTACTAAGTTTAAAAGAGATAAAAACACTAATGCAAACATAGTGATGTCTTTTTAAATCTTCTTCTGCTCAGCATACACAAACTTGATGTACTCAACTCTCATCTAGTCATTTGGTAACCCTAGGAGAATGCATCGTTTTTGTGGATCCTCAATCATCGTGCAAGCAAAATAAAATTCAGGCGTGCTTGGATCTAAATTTCGCAAAACACATAATTCTGCTAGTGCTTCAATAATTTCTCCATTCTTTGGTGTGATCATTGAGTCCATGACATTCATCATTGACAATTGCACTCCCTTAGATGTATCATTCCTTTCTCCAATAAGCTGCATCATGTTATCAAGTTTGTCACCCAATGGTTTAGTTTTACCTGCTTTCTTTGTGGTTTCAACTCGTGCACTCTTATTAGATTGTGGTATATCATTCATTGCAAGTCTCTTATTGCTCCTTCTTTCGCCTGTTTCCATTTGTGTACCAATATGAGAGAAAGGAGGGGGCTATCGTCTCTCCATACATCATCCCATGCTTCACGAGTATTAGAAGTACCACCACCATACGAAGCATCTATGTCGTCAAGGTGATTGTGATGAGTACCACTACGAAGTGATGAAGGAACATACACATTGGCATCTTCAACTTGCATATGTTCTTCTGTGAGATCACACACCGGAGTGTATTTTAATGCACCTTGGGCATAAAACCCAAACATTTGATCCATCTTATATTCAAGTTCTGGTTCAACCCCTTCTTCTCGAAAGGGCTTAAATGCGGAATTCTCCTATACAAAATTAAAGCTTAAAATAACTTCTAAGTAGTTAAAATTAAAACACGTACTAAAACAAGTTAAACAACAATAATAAAAAAACTAACCTTAATCTTGAAAATCCACCACTCATGAGAGGCATCAATAGTTCCTTTTACAGGATCTCATCCCAATCCCATCTCCTTTCCTTTCAATAGTTTCCAAAGACCCCACCTATGTCTCATCCAATCCACCTTATGCTTAAATTTACCTTTATTCCAATGAAGGTGTTTGTACGTCTGACAAATTCAGCTTGCATTTTCTTCCATGTCAACCTTTGACCAGTTACTCCACCACCTTTTCCCTTACTCCTTTCAATATTTTGCAGACCGAGGTCATAGAGGAGGTGAACTAATTCTTATGTCCAACTAACTCGACCTGTAGTTGCACTTTATTGACTTTCATCGTTCTTATTTTGACTTCCTTGACTATCATTTAGAAATTGTTTTCGAGCGAGATCCATCTAAATAACATATTGCTAAATTAATAGTTTATGAAATATTTATACAAAATAAGCAAAAAAAATTAATATTACTGTTTACTATGTAGTACGGTTAACTATGTTCCTTGCTTTAATAATTATTTTACTTTAGTTACACTTTAACCACATTTAGTACTATTCCGTATTACTCTTATTTTATCCGAGTTTTTAAAAAAAAAAAATACAGAAACCACATTAGCTATATCACTATATCATTACTTCACAAAAATCAGAATAACAAACTCAGTTCACTATTCCTCCCAAGAAGAATATCCTAGTTTTTTAGAGTAATATCATAGTCTTTTTTTAAAGAACCACATCTTAACCTTTTATATTTTTAACAGCTAAGCGCAGGGAGAAGCTAGAATACTATTTTTTCACGTAAAAGAATATAATAAAGCAGCAAAAGAGAAAAGGACACCAATATAATGAAGCAGCAAAACAGACGGAGAGGCAATCCGTCTGATGATAAACTGGTATTCTAGCATCACAATTCATACTAGTCTTGTGCATGCATAGTTAATACCTGCATAACATAACATTCCATTCAAAGGGGCCAAGAGGCAGTCCTTCCAAAGCAGGCTTTCAGGGTTTGACATATAGTTTTAGCAGCAAAAGCTATTTATATTTCAGTGTTCACAGGGCCGGTCCTGACATTTTATGGGCCCGGGGCGACTGAAAAAAAAAGCCCTTAAAAGGTTATATAAATATATTACAAAAGCTTAACTATATATTTACAAAATTCAAAAACTTAAAGTATATAAGTTTTTCATCAAAATCTTAAGGAAAAATGGAAAGTAATAATTCAACCTTTTAGCGGTCTTCTTACAATAGTCTCACCTTTTCGTTATTCATGACCGGTTGATGACCTGATATTCCAAGTTATTTTCTTATATTTACAAACCATCATACCATAAATCTCACCTTTCACAAGGATAATGTTTTGCAAAGATAAGAAAATAACTTGGAATAGCAAGTCATTAACCAGTCAGGGACCAACAGATGAATATGGGGTACAAAGGTTGGATTATTCTTGAATAACGAAAATGTGAGACTATTGTAAGAAAACTGCTAAAAAGTTGGATTATTAGTTTCCATTTTCCCAAATCTTAAAGTATGTGAACTAAAAGAATGAAAATTATATTAAAAAATAAAATTCGAAATTACTTGTTAAATTGAAATTTCAAATTTCGAAGATATTGTTGAGGAAATTGGGGGAGTGTTGATTGTTGATCGAACTAAATTAAAGTCCAAAGATGAAACTTGAAATTAGGCAGGCCTGACGGGAACTACTGTCAGGCCGAGGACATTTGGGGCCTTTCCTGATGGATTTTTTTGATGAATTTTTTTAAACATGTTCTTCATCAAGTGTATAATATCTCCACCAAATTTTAGATTAAAATTCAACCATAAAGTCAGTTAAATAAATTATTGAAACATATTGCGCATTATTTATATACATAAATCGTAGTATGTTTCAATATTTTATTTAACTAACTTTTTGATTATATTTTAATCTGAAATATTGTGGATGGAATCTACACTTAATGAAGAATAAGTTCAAAAAGTTACATAAAAAATTTCCTTCGGAAAAAGTCTCAAATGGTATCGGGACATGATATGAATTGTTCTCTCTATATATATGTAGATATATAAAGTTATGGGCCCCTATAAATGTTGGGCCTGGGGCGCAAGCCCAGCCTGCCCTTGCCCTTGCCCTTGCCTAGGACCGGGCCTGAGTGTTCATAGAATGTTATATACACATATTACTAATGTTATAAAACATTAGTCATATTTAACACACCACAGCTGAGGAATCCAGTTGTTAAAATTCAGAAACCACAACATATTACTAATGTTATAAAACATTAGTCATATTTCAGAAACATTTTATGAACCCAGTGTTCATAAGATGTTATATACACATATTACTAATGCTATTTAGAAAAACTGTACTATAATGTCAATGTACAAATTAACAACATTTGTATAACTAATAACTAGTATATTTACATTGCTGGTAAATTTAAGCCCTGATCGGGCTAAACTTGCAAGGATACAAGTGCCAGTATAGTAACAAAAGACCGGTAAATACGAGTCGATCCACAGGGAAATGGTTGATATTATAAAGTCAAGTATTGAATGCAAGGAATATAAATAGTATAATTTTTCAGGAACTTTGCTCTTTGAGATTGGTTTAAACAAGAATAAGAATCACTAAGGCAATTGGGATTCACCTAAATGCTTTAATAGTTATTTAATAATAGTTCTTTGCCAATAATTATGAATACGATGTCGCTAATATATTCTCAACTCCGGTTAAGGCAGCAAGAGCGTGTTTTTCGTTACGTGTAAGTCCCGTTACGGCTTACATTCATCTACCGAAAACCCCGTTGAATATCAAGACATCACACCCGTATCATATAAGACCGGATATATTCCTATTCTCGGTACTATATATGTTTATCCTTTAATGTTCATAGTTTAGACTTTAACGTTAATTGCAAGCATAAACTAAATTTAACATACTTCTATGTTGTACACCATAGTCATAAACAATCAAAATATAAAGGATAAATCACAATTTATTGGTTTAGAACTTTTATCAAGCACCTAGTGTGCATAGAAGTTCATCCCTAGCCTTAGCTAAGAAATTAGCCTCTAATGCTCATATTAATCACAATACAATATTAAAATGTAATGGAACATGAAATTACAAAGGAAATAATACCTAAACACCAATGGTTTCGGAGGATGAACTTCCCTCCTCAAGAACTTGAAAAAAATACCAAGAACAAAAATATAAAAGCTATGAATTAAAGTATGGAATGGAATGTCTTTGCTTGATGAATTGAGGGCTTTATACAGGCTAAAGAATGACATCTTTTAGTCTATTCAAGCCCAACAATCAGGTATGGAGGAGATATTTGATCAAATATGAGGAAGATGAAGATTTCTAATCAAGAAATCTCTTGCACGTAGCTGTGTTTGCAGCAGAAATCGGACCAACCAATGTCGGTTATAGCATGTCTGGCGCCAGTTCTGTGAAAAAAAGCACCGGTCTTTCAGCGCCGGTTGAAAACAGGAGCGAACCGCGAAAAATACCAAACGACCGACGCCGGATATGTGATGATCGGCGCCGGTTCTTGCGCCCAAATATGTACTTCGTTTCTCTTCCTCTTTTGCTGCCCGAAATTGACCCAGAAGTGCCGGTTTTCGACCCCTTTTGACTTTTAACCCTATTTTTGTTGCTCCAAACCGTATTTCATGTTTCCGCTCATTCGGAAATATTTACCTGTTTTCGCTTCTCATTTTTGTACACATACATATAATTACTTATGTAAAACATAAGTAATTATTGTGTTTATCAAGCCCAAATACTAATAACTAGTATATTTACATTGCAGGTAAATTTAAGCCCAAACAGTTTCATTTTAAAAAGAATGATTGTGGAACAGAACTATTAGAGACCCAAACTACTTATAAAACTAATAAATGAATGTAAAATTTCAGAAAAACATAACGTTGGATAACATTCATGGAACCTAAATTACTAAGCCACAAGCTATTTGTAAGTTAGAGGCTAAGAGCCTTTTTGTCGTGAAGGAGAAGGATGGTTCACTGGGAGTACAAAAGAACTAAAGAAGGGAGGCGAATAGTGAAGAGAATGGAAGCGGTGGAGAATTATTGAAAGAGAAGGCGTGGGTAGATTATGAAAATAGGGCGAGAAATAGGATTGGCCGATCCCTAAACGCCAAGTTTTGTGGCGTTTTTAAAATTGGATGTTTAGACAAAAAGCTAAATAAAAAAGCCATGTATCTAAAGTCTAAACACTCCTATTAGCTGATTCATTTGGTCAAACTGCTAATTATTGGTCAAAACAGCAAAAAATGGCTGATAGGCCATTAACCAAACACCCCTTAATCTTGTGAAATTATTGAAACAAATCGTTTTATTTCTCCCAAAACATCATTCATATTTTATTTCTCCAAAATTTGGTACTTATTACAGAGTAATTATTATACACTTAGAGAACGAAATTGATCTATGTGCTTATTTTAATACTCCATGAATATCGTTTTAATTGTTACGATACACTTTTCATATAATCTAAAATAATGTTATAGGTTTATTGTATCTTGTACAAATAGTAGGAGCATTTTCACTACAGCAGTATTGCATATTAATTAATTAAAATGTATTTCACTAGTAACCGTTTTTGACCTATAGGGTATATTACTTTCTAAAAATGGAAAGATGACAAATAGTTTGATACAATCAGAAAAGAAATACCAGACAATTACTCTTGTGATGCACTTGGCTTGTGAGATAGATAGGAACAGGGAAAAAAAGAAAAATATGTTAGATGGTAGAAAATGTGAGAAATTAAGTGCACTTATGCGGTGTTTAGCTGAACATTGTAGTAAAGGAGAATGAGATGAAAAATTGAAAGTCGTTTTAGGGTATGGTTGGCACAACTAGCTGAAAAGATACTATTGAGAACTTTTTAGTAACTGTTAGCTTTTAGTGACTAAAAAGATCTTAAAAAGAAAATGTGGTGGCTGTTTGGTAAAAAGCTGACTGTTTGATTTAGTTCGGTTTGGTATACAAGCTGTTATGACTAATTAATACTAAAAGTCACAGGCTTTTCTCAGATGCTACACCCGGTAACATCTCAAAAAAGAGCTTTTAATTTTTGAAAAGCTCTTAAAAAAGTCATGCCAAACATACAACTAGAGTCTTTTAAGAACTTTTTAAGGAATAGAGAAACTATAAGCTAGAGACTTTTGTGTGCCAAACATAGCCTTTATGTTGGTTCAAAATATAGTACTCGTAATGGAATAAATCGTTGGACTGCTAAGGGTGTATAATGGAAAAAAAATGAGTTTTGTTACTGAGAACACGTGGCGGGTTCCATTCAAATGTGTATGTGGTTTACTTTTCCCCAGAGGTTCAACATTCTACCATTCATGTTCTCAACGTGATATATTCTAATTCTCTGTTTCTTATATTATTTCAAGAAATGTAAAATTTGAACATACTCTATTTTTAAAAAAGTTTCTTTCATTAAATCTAATCTTCATCATTTCTAAAAATTTTCCGGGCAATCTTTCGACTAAATAAACCATTTCCATATAATATTTTTATTTCAAGTACTAGTGCGTTTAACCTTGGATTTCTACACACTTACGCTTGTTCACAATCTTCATTTCCTCGGTAATCGAATTCCATTGATCAACTATTCAAAAATTGTTTTCACTGAAAAAAAAAATCTTTAAAAAGAGTCTTCATCACACTTTGTGTTGAAGGCTCATCTTGATGGTTCTCTTCAACAAAACATTTTGAGGGAGAAATATAAATCATTTTCAATTCAATTTTAATAACCACGTGCATTGTTAATTTATCTGAACTGCAACAACATAACCAATTTTTAAGTATACGTCATTAAAGGCGTGCAATAATTAATTAAATATTTGACTTCATCTGCTATTTCTTGTCCATATGTAGAGGCTGGTTTAAACCAATTCTCCTATAATCGATGAATTTTGGAGCTAAGTTAGAGTTCAATCGATATCAAAAATATTGAGAAGGGAGGCATTGTCACATTATATGAGTAAATATGAGTATCCCATATATAATGTCAGATTATATTTTTTTTTAAAAAAAAAACTTTTTTAGATTGAGAAGAGAATTACGGGAACATAAGGATGTGAATGAGGGATTAAAAGTCGATGTAGTAGTTGATCTTTAATATATTTCTTTTGAGTATTACGTTTTATCTCTTGGTTAGAATAAGTTTATCTATTTTTATATGGAGAACTCATTCTATTTATTTTTTTATTAACATTTTTTTTAATCTTGTTCGAAGTTTTAATTTTTCTTTTAGTGTTAGATTAAAGTTGGTGTAATTCTCCTTAGGATTATAAGTTTTATGCTTTGCCCCAGTGATGATTAGTTAAAGCATTCTAATTTTGTAACGTTTTACACTGCACATACAAGGATTATACAGTTAAAGTGTTTCTTCCTGATACGCGTTCGGCGTTTCACAAATGTAGGCTATTTAGTTTTAAGCAATTAGTTTTAGGCTTTTAGCACGTTAGGTATTTCAAGTGTTGATAAAAAAACAAGGTGCTGGTTAGCCTCTTGGGAGGCTGCTACAACATACTCGTACTCCATAAGACCATAATATTCAAATTATATCTTCTCACATAGATCTTTCGTTTGATTTGGTTTCCCCCTAAATAAGAGTATTTATAAACAAATTTGTTTATAAGTGAATATTCCCTCCGTATTTATATGTTCTCTACATTTGCTTTTGACACAATATTTTAGGATAGAATAATAAGAGTAATGAATAGTGTAGAAAAGTAGAAGAAAATGTGTAAAAGTATGAAAGAGAAATACAAAGTGGATAAAGTAAGAGTATTTTATAAAAGATAAACTTACCGAAAATGGAAGTGTATGAAACTTTTAGATACATCCCAAAAAGGAAAGTTTAGAGAATTTTTAAATATGGAGAGAGCATGATAGTGCCATATTTATAAAAAAAAAGATAATCCTCCTATTTTCAAATTCACTAAGGGCATCCTCATTCATGAGTTTATTTGAAGATCAATTGGATGATGTGTAAGATTATTTTAAAGATTACTATTGTGATTAAGAGATTATTTAATGAGATTATTGAAAAAGAAAATCCCGTGTCAAGATTCCAATCCCAAATTATTTTAGATTGTAGTTAAATTACATTTAATGCATGTCTGGAAAAATTGATTATTTGAATATTATTGTTGATGAAGATTTTTAAACTTTGATATTATGTTAAATTTATTAAATAAGCGTGATATAATAATGATGTGTAATAAAAAAGGGAAAATGGAAACTAATAATTCAACCTTTTAGCGGTCTTATTTTAATAGTCCCACCTTTTCGTTATTCATGAATAATCCAACCTTTGCACCTCATCTTCATTCACTGGTCCCTGACTGGTTGATGACCTGCTATTCTAAGTTATTTTCTTATATGTGCAAAACATTATCTTTGTGAAAGGTGGAATTTATGGTATAATAGTTTGCAGAGATAAGAAAATAACTCGGAATAGCAGGTCATCAACCGGTCGGGGACCAATGAATGAAGATGAGGTGCAAAGGTTGGATTATTCATGAGTAACGAAAAGGTCGGACTATTAAAAGAAGACCGCTAAAAGGTTGGATTATTAGTTTCCATTTTCCCATAAAAAGGGGAAAACTGTCAAATAAGTCTATCTACTTTTAGTGAAAAGTCAATTGAGTTCATCTACTTTTTAACGAGTCAATTAAGTCCACGAAGTATAAAAAAATCACCAAATAGGTTTTTTTCTAGGTCATCTGCCGGTTGCCCGGTGGAATGTGGATGTCCTTGTGGCCTTTTTAACTGTTCCATAATTTCTTTTCTTATTCTTTTTTATTTTCTCTTTCCTTCTTTCTTCTTTTTCTTTTCTTTTTCTCTCTCTTGTTTCTTCTTTCTCCCGTGAAGGTCTGCTATGTTTCCACTTTCCAGGCCTACAGCACAGTCCAATTTTCTACCGCCCGTGCCTCCATCCCGACCTTTGCCGCCCGTGCATCTGCAATCCACACCCCCCTCCATCGACCTATGCCGCCTCACCTCATCTACTACAGTTACCTCCACCTCCCAGGCCACCATAGCCACCGCCTCCAAGAGTCCAAGGTCCTCCCATCCGCCGCCCCCTACATCCATAGTCACTAACTTCAAGCCTCCATCTCTAGCTCCCCCACTAAAGCATCCTTCTTCGCCCCTACCTCCATAGTCAGGCCACCACCTCCACCCTCCCACTGCACCTTCGCCGCCCTTGCTACATAGTCACCTCACCTTTTTGTTTCATTGCGAATTTCAATTTTAATTTCATTAGTTTAGGCATGAAAGAAAAAGAAAAGAGCGATTAGAACAGGCCGATGAGAACATTGAGAAGCGAAAGAGGAATGGACTTACGATTGATGAAGAAAATGGAACTGCCATTCATGGAGTTAAAGCTAGGGGGAGGGCTAAAACAGATGGGAGAATAACGAAAGGAAGAGAAGGAGAAACGAGGGAGAAAGAAAAGAGAAAAAGAAAAAAGAAAAATTTTACAAAAATAGAAAACCGAAAAAAAATGCCACCTAAGCATACACACTGGCAGTTTACCCGCAAATTATACCCTACAACCGGCACACCATGAGGACGGTGTGCCGGGTCCTAAAAAAGAAAAAAAAACAGAGCATCGATCATCTTCCGCCGCGGCAAAGCAGAGCAACACCAGGTTGGAGCATTTGCTGGGTCTTCTCCTTACTGCGCTTCTCCTTCACCAACATATATCCCAAATCCCAATATGATTAGAAAGACTATGATCTTCAGATGTGATCTCCCTAGTGTTGTCATATCCTGGAACCAACTTCACCTCATCTTTGTATGATTAGAAAGCAACGATGATCTCTGATTTCTGCCCAAGCATGAGTGTGTGTGTATATATATATGGAGTGTGTATATATATTAATTAATACATGGAGTTACATCTCTGTAAAAGCGTTTTACATTTCAAAAGATTAAAGTTACATATATTAAGTTACATCTAATTTGTTCCCCAAGTTACATTTCAATAAAAGCAGTTTACATTTCAAGGAGTTACATGTGAATGAGTGTAATTTACATTTGGATTAACATGAAGTTACATCTCGAATCACACGAGTTACATTTCATACAACCATGGGTGCATGGTGCTCACCATGCACCGGTTCCACGGTATATGGCCTGCAGTTTACCGGGTAACCTTTTAATTATCTGTAAAATGGTTGATTTGGTTATTTTTTGGCACTTCATGGACTTAATTGACTCGTTAAAAAGTAGATGGACTCAATTGACTTTTCACTAAAAGTAGACGAATTTATTTGACAGTTTTCTCTAAAAAAAAATCTTTATTTAGAGAGCCTCAATGGAAATGCTCTAAAACATAAACTTATGATAAAAAAAATTCAGTAAACTTTTGATACATTGATCGGCATAGTCATTACTGTTACATTCTTTGGGCCAAAAATTCTACAGGTACCCCAAAATGTACCCCATTTTGTACCCACCCCCCTGAATTGTCTGTGTACACGGGCAATTCGTTTGAAAGAGGGCAGGACTTTCTGTCCAAATGTCTGTGTACACAGACGATGTACAGATTGGGGTACATATTGGGGTACCCCAAGCAGGACTCTCTTTGGGCAGCATTTTAATTTCAAAATTGCTATGGGTACCTCAACTACTACCCCATTTATACCCCATATATAAATCATCCCTCTTTTTTACCTCACTCCCTTCCCCATCTCAAATTTTTACCCCCAACTCTTCTTTCCTTCCAAAACTCCAGCCCAACCAGCCCCTACTCCTGGCTTACTCCCCTGCGACTTCGAACCACCCAGATCCGAGCATCCCGCCACAACACCGGCCAACACCACCTCTCGTTTCGCCCTCCCCTCGTCTCACCTTCCCCTCTTTTGCTTATTTTCGTTTCAAAGAGAGAGAGAGAGAGAGAGAGAGAGAGAGAGAGAGAGAGAGAGAGAGCTACAATGCTATGGTGAAAGGAGGTCATCCTTGAACTCCATTTGCAACCCTCTTCAATGGAGTTGAGCTACCACTCTCTGCACATTTCCTTCCCAGTATTCCTCTTTTCTCCCCTTTTTCATCTTTCTTCATTTTTTATTATTATTTTTTTATTTAATGTGTAATAATCTATATATCTTGTAATGTTGAATTGTTTAATATGTTGTGTTATTGTAATGGATTTGTGATGTTTATTCTTAAAATTTAGTCCAACTATTCTAAGTCATTAATATGCCCATAACATGTTTGTTCAAATGCCTATACGGATTTTTTGTTTATGTCCTCCTATGTTTTAAGGATTTTGGATTTTGTTTTACTAGTATAGTTTTCAACTTTAAATTGGGCATATTGTTGTCTGGTGTATTACTTGAAGTGCATATATGGTTGATTTCTCTTAGTAGTTGGTAATGGCTTAGTAGTTTAAAATTGGTTTGTAGTTGTCTGTCATGTGAAATTAGTTCTCTGACAAGCCATTTGAGTTGTCTGTCACTTCATTTTGAACTGTTGAAACTAGGTTTGTAGTTGTCTGTCATGTGAAATTAGTTGTCTGGCAAGTCATTTGAGTTGTCCGTCACTTCATTTTGAACTGTTGAAACTAGGTTTGTAGTTGTCTGTCATGTGAAATTAGTTGTCTGGCAAGCCATTTGAGTTGTCTGTCACTTCATTTTGAACTGTTGAAACTAGGTTTGTAGTTGTCTGTCATGTGAAATTAGTTGTCTGGCAACCTTTATTACAATACATAAATTGTCTGTATAAGTGTCGTAAATATTTGTCTTGGTTATACTTGTTTGTCTACAGGTCCGAAGGATGTGGAGCGATGGTTGCATCCTTTGCATAGCACCTGTTAAAGGGAAATCCCCTGGTTCCATAGTGTGAATATGCAGACATGTAGAACAAGAGATGTCAATACGCTGTTCGTTTGTGGTGATTGAAGAGGGTGGAAGAAGCATAAGAATTCCTTAGAAATGTGGAAATGTTTGTATGGGTTGTTTAATGCAGTTGCAAACATTATGGATGTCTGTCTACAACCGTTAATGTTAATGTTGTACAATGTTCAATAATTGGATGATTTTTTTGTTTTGTTTTTGAATATGTTGCAAACCTTACAAATGTGACATTCAAGTAAATGCGAGTATGTAGTTGTGCAATGTTGTACATTGGGTTATGTTAGGTTGTCAAGTATAAATGAAACCTTTTTTGTTATGTTGTGAACTTTTACATATGTTTTTTATTTAATTATAATGTAGTGTCTGTCTACGGATGCAATTTATCTGTCTGTGTATGACATAGTTGTTTGTACGTGTGTGCGTATAGTATTTTTAGGTATACATTTTGTCTATCTGGCAATTAAGTTGTCTAGCTGTAGAAGAAATATACCATAACACAAACACATAATTTTAAAGACCACAAGTAATTGTTCATTCCAAACTACATACACTGCTAAATTACAATAACCGAAGGTTCAAATCCGACCCCTTATCATAGACACAGGGCGTTAATACGGTCCAATCATGAATTTCATTTGAGGCGTGATTTCTGTGCACTTCTCTTCATCTGTTATTTCAGAAAAGTATACATGTTCCCTTCAACAATTATCATTTCGTCCCTACATACAAACAATTATCTTTTCGTCTCTACAGACAAACAATTATCTTTATATTCGGCCAAATACAACAATGTTTCCAAACAAAAGCACTCACATTTATATAAAAACTACATTAACACTTACTCAACTCATCAAACGTACATTATAATACATCTGTGAAATACTTGCATGCGAATACAAACATTTGTTCTACTTACACAAACAAATAAAGTTGTCTGGTCACACAGACATTAAACAACCCATAAAAACATTCCCACATTTTTAAGGAAATCCTATGCTTTTTCCACCCTATTCAATCGCTACAAACGAACGGCGTATTCAACAGTTCAAAATGAAGTGACAGACAACTCAAATGGCTTGCCAGACAACTAATTTCACATGACAGACAACTACAAACCAATTTTAAACTACTAAGCCATTACCAACTACTAAGAGAAATCAACCATATATGCACTTCAAGTAATACACCAGACAACAATATGCACAATTTAAAGTTGAAAACTATACTAGTAAAACAAAATCCAAAATCCTTAAAATTTTAAACTACTAAGCCATTACCAACTACTAAGAGAAATCAACCATATATGCACTTCAAGTAATACACCAGACAACAATATGCACAATTTAAAGTTGAAAACTATACTAGTGAAACAAAATCCAAAATCCTTAAAACATAGGAGGACACAAACAAAAAATTCGTATAGGCATTTGAACAAATATGTTATGGGCATATTAATGACTTAGAATAGTTGGACTAAATTTTAAGAATAAACATCACAAATCCATTACAATAACACAACATATTAAACAATTCAACATTACAAGATATATAGATTATTACACGTCAAATAAAAAATAAATAATAAAAAATGAAGAAAGATGAAAAAGGGGAGAAAAGAGGAATACTGGGAAGGAAATGTGCAGAGAGTGGTAGCTCAACTCCATTGAAGAGGGTTGCAAACGGAGTTCAAGGATGACCTCCTTTCACCATAGCATTGTAGCTCTCTTTCTCTCTCTTTGAAACGAAAATAAGCAAAAGAGGGGAAGGTGAGACGAGGGGAGGGAGAAACGAGAGGTGGTGTTGGCCGGTGTTGTGGTGGGATGCTCGGATCTGGGTGGTTCGAAGTCGCAGGGGAGTAAGCCGGGAGTAGGGGCTGGTTGGGCTGGAGTTTTGGAAGGAAAGAAGAGCTGGGAGTAAAAATTTGAGATGGGAAGGAAGTGAGGTAAAAAAAGAGGGATGATTTATATATGGGGTATAAATGGGGTAGTAAATGAGGTACCCATAGCAATTTTGTTTTAATTTTGGCAAACACTTCCTTTTCAGACTTTTATTCCTATCTCCCGTGCTTTTGATACTCTTCACTGCTGCCGAGCAGATTCCACGTTCTTAACCGGAAGCAGAAGTTTGACCGGAATGACTCTGACGCTGAAATCCGGAGACATAGCCGGATTCAAGGTGTTCTTCTCGCTCGCTGTTCTCTATGGACTGATGTCAATCCTGGCGTACGCCGTTCTTCACTTGAAGTTTATCACGCCTCTGGGAATTGATGCTCCACTCCACCAGTTCTCCGAAGCCAGAGCCATCGAACACGTCCGCGTCTTAGCAGAAGACATTGGGGGACGCCAGGTTTGCGAATTATATGCATCTTCAATTTAGATATCGGGCTTTATGTCTACACCATTTCGGTTCATTCTCATATGCTTATTATGAAGTTAAATTTAAGCTAAAAAGAAAGCAAATATTGCAAGAAATGTGTTGTAACTGTTGTATTCAAAGCTCCTTCAAAACCTATACCAATTAATGTAGGAAGGAACTCCGGGTTTGAGACAAGCGGCTGAATATATAAAAGCACAGTTGGAAACCATGAAGGAGCGTGCTAGGCTTAATGTTCGGTTGTTTCTCATTTTCTTTCCTTCTTTTGCTACACATAGTTTAGTTATGTTCGCTTACTGCAGTTATGCTCTCTGAAGTTGGTAAGCTTACTGGTGTTCTGTTTGTTGCAGGGTTGAGATAGAAGAGACTGTAGTGAATGGTTCTTTCAGCATGATCTTTTTAGGTTACAGCATCTCATTTGCTTACAGGAACCATACTAATATAGCTATGAGGTGCTTCCTAAAACCATCCCCCATTTAAGACTAAGTTGTTGGCATAATGCCTGAAACGTTGAAATACGTACTGTGTATATGAAATTTAACTATTTTTGTCTTGAGTTGCAGAATCTCATCGTTGCAATCAGGAGATGATGACCCGTCAGTCTTACTAAATGGTCACTTTGATACGGCACCTGGTTCTCCGGGAGCTGGTGACTGTGGCTCGTGTGTTGGTAGGTTTTTGGGTGTTATCTCCTTTACTGCAGTGTAACACCCTCCGATTGTATCTTGATTGTACTCTCACTTCTTTTTACCAGCTGCATTACTTGAATTAGCCAGACTTGCGATTGATTCAGGCTGGGTTCCTCCTAGACCAATCATATTTCTATTCAATGGCGCAGAAGAACTATTTATGCTGGTAATAACTTCTTCAATATAGTCCTTCTCAATAGAGCAAGTTCTTATTAGCTGCTACAAGCCTACAACTTGACAATTTAATATGCCAGTTGAAAGACTAAACACTTAACACTAAAGTGCAGCTTTTGTGTTTGTTTCATTATGAATAAAATGTGCTATTGAGTGCTACTTTATTCAAATTTTTAGTGAGATAGATGACCATGTGATTCAGTGATTTCTAATGTGCTCTTTGTAAGGGGTTTTCATTGGTTCAATACCATACTGAATACTGAAAAGTGAAAATTCAAAAATCTTGGACCAAAGGCCAGATAAATATACTGTTCTATCCCCAAAACACGAATGCGTTGAGTTTTTCTTCATTTAAAACACGCGGTGACATAATTGTAAGTGATTGAAACACAAATGTACAACATTCAGTGACAAAAAAGATGAAATGTTTTAGTACGAGTGCACATGTTGCATATACAGAATTGTTTCTCATAGATTTTTATCGACTCACATTTTATTTCAGCTATGTGCTAAGTGCAGTTTTTAAGTAAAATAGTGCACTTTTTTATTGTTTTTTCATTAGTTTTTTTTTTCATATTTAGTATAATGCCGCCGCATTTTGTCCATTAAAATTGTTCTGTAAAACCAATGGTCAAGATTATTTCTCATTTTTCACACAGGGAGTGCTTTTTATTTGAACCCAATCCCATTTGTACAAATATATGAGGTTGTGTGTATTTCTCTCTCTCTATATATATAATAACAAAATAGTGGGAGGAAAAATTTGGGCAGGAACTCTGTAGCAATGATTTTAAGACAATGGTTTGCCCTATCGATTGGTGTGTTTAATGGAAGAAATTCCTTGCACTTCCCAACGAAATTTATGGCGACAGATAGATGTGCCGACTAATTGGCTAAGCAATGGTGTGCTATATCCGAGTATCGTCTCTTTTAAAGAGAAAGTTGTCCAAAAATTTAATAATTAGGCGGCTAACCAAATTGAAGTTACGTTCTAGGAGATCTATGTAATTGTACTCATATGTTATGCTTCGTATTCTATAATGGCTAGAATAAAAAATAAAAATGAAGTAGCTACCAAGACAATGTTTTAATGGCTACGGAGTACTCCGCGCGTATGTTGGAAGGTTGTTATGGGGAGCTGAAAAGTCAACATTGTAATTTCAATATCCATTAATAATAGAGATACTACCTAAGTACTTATCAATAGCATGCACTGATACAAGTATAAATAATGCACATGTACAATTCGAATGCATAACTTGCAATTTTGAGATTTGAGATTAGTTGGATATTTCAAAGAGGTAATTGTGTCTTACATTTTTATTCTCAAATTGTTAATCAATCGAAATGAATGTAAACAAACACTATGATGTTTAGGCTCACCGATGTGTTTGATTTATGTACAAGCTTTCACATAATGGATGAGGAAAATTGATTTTAATTATTATTTCCAGTTAACTTATGATGTATGTGTTTCAATTAGATACATATCCTGCATATAAAGGCTTGAGTTCTGATTAAATTAGACTATATTTTCTAGCTTCATATATACATCACAAGAATTTATTTCACATGAAACTTAGAAACTTATGAACTTGGCACATAAATAAATAAACACATAAATGTGTTTCCATCCGTCTACACAAAAATCCATTATTTGGTTTATTCCTTTTTACATTGAACTACTTACAATCTAGGTCTGCCCTGATTTTCTTAATTAGCTATCTTTGAAACATTTTTCTGCAAAATTAGGATCTATACGGAGTATATTATTTGAAAACACACTACAGTTGGAATCTATACACTATTGGGAAATATCAATGATAGTTTGAAAATACTTCTTAATTAAACCTAGACGTTATAGTTTTGTATTCACCTATAGTTGTTTACTAAGGTAAGTAAATATTCAAATGGTCTAGCTTATATATTTTTCTTTTTCAGTTTTCCAATCAAGGTAAAGAAATGTTGCTTTGGTTCACTATGTTTGATGGCTCTAGGTACTTTTCAGAATTGTTGCAAAAATTTGAAACGCAAATAAACTGTGCTTTGTTCTAATTCAAGGCATGTTTTGGGGCCTTGGTTTCATTCAAGATGATTGGGTAGTACATGTTTCATTAATTTTGTGTTCATAAATAAGTATCAAAACACAAAAGAGATGATGTAGAATGAAAGTGCATTAGCTTTGTTCAAAGCATCGTAGACAAATAATGCATCTGACCAACTATTTGATGAAACATTACTTCATCATAATCATATTTATCTATATATAAATTTAAAAACGTGGAGGAATCTGAATCATTATGGACCCCAAAACATTTAAAATAGTTCATTTGTGGATATGATCTGATTAAAAATATTGTGTCAATTTTGGTTAATGACACTTAGAAGTTCCGCATTGTTTTCAAATGAGACAATATTTAATATAATCATGCCTAAAAATCCTAAAATATGTTGAATGTTCATTAGAAACATATTTTTAGTCATCGAAAGTGTGTAAATGATGCCTCATTAATTATATAATTTAAAAACATTCTCACCTCTAATATCAATAAAAGCAGAATGACATTTTTTCTACCCAGTAACTTCAGCAAAAAAAGTAATTCGAACCTTACTTATTTTAGTGATGGTGACAACTCCAGTACTCATTTAGAAAATGGGGTACCATACCTATCCTTCATTTGTTTGATCCAAAACGTTATATCACTTTTTATTTTCATTTAAATAATTGAAATTCAATATTGTGATTGGTTCATGTGGGTAAGGGTATGGTACCTTATGGCTACCATATAATCTAACTTTAATTATTACACATGTCAGCGTGTGAAGTAAAAAACTGTATGTTTGACAGAAAAGTTGGCTTATAATTAAGGAGAAAATAAAGATTATTAAACAAGCTATTATGTAGTTTTACACAAAGCTTAGAATGGCATATTCAAACAAGGTAGAATGGGATAATGAGAATTCTTTCTTCATAGAATACACCGGTAAATGATATCACCAATTGTAATTATCAAATTCCAATATACTCATATACAAAAACCAAATAAAAATATATTTTAACTGTAACATTTTTTCTAAATAATTTGTTTAAGAAAGTAGCAAATTTATTCGAGAAGTAAAACTTCACATTATATGTGTGAAGATATTTGTGGAATATGAATGGAGAAATTCAAAGCTGGATGCCTCCTTTGATTAACAACATAAATAATACTCGGGTACATCTCTAAGAGTAAACACCTTATGAGCCCGTTTGGTAGCACGAAAATCGGCTGATTTGGTTGATTCTGCTGAAATTTATGAAGTTCTGGCTGATGTGGCTGCATTGACTGATTCTGCTGAAATTTATGAAGTTCTGGCTGAAGTGGCTGCATTGATTGATTCTGCTGATTTAAGAAAAATCATTTTTAAGATAAAGAAAAAAATATGTAAAAATAGCTAAAATGGTCAAATACCATAACTTCACCCAATACAGCCAGAAAAGTAACTCTAACCTTACTTTTTCTACTTAATACACAATTCAACGCCAGAAAAGTTATGTGCTTGGTGAAAAAGTTGGCTGATAAGCCGAAAAACAGTGATGTCAAATGGCCTCTATATTTTTTTTTCTCGTCATATTAATATTGCAACACTTTCACAAATATTGCAATAATATTGCAATAATATCTATATTCTTTTTTAGTTCGTCATATTAATTACATCATAAGCCGAAATACGTATTTAAAATACATACGTATTCAACACTTTCACAAATATTGCAATAATATCCCGTGCATCGCACGGGTACTATACTAGTTTACATATTATATATACATGTGCATATTACATGTCTGCGCACACATATTGGCTTTCAGGTCTAATGGTTTAGGACCAAAAAATTCTGTTTTGAATGAGATGGAAGACCAAAATCTTTATTTTTTCGACTAAAAAGGACAGCATCTAAATGAATAAATCTATTAGGTGTCTGGTCTCGGTCCATTTTCTGGCACAGACCGGAACATGAAGTCATGATATTGTGGTAACTGTTTATATTACTAATTTTACATTTCAATGATATTGTATCAACATGGGTTTAAGTTACATGTTTCTGTTATCATAGATTAGTCATTAGTGTCACACTGCTGACATGGAAATAATTTTGGTTAATATTATCAAATACAGAGTTCTTTTTTTAGTTATTTCTTAAAGGAAAGGTCTGTCTCATCATGATTACAAATTTACTATATGGGGCAGCAAAGGGTACTTTTGTGAAAGTGGGTGTGTATCTTAAGAGCTTTATAAGTAACTCTTGCAAAAATGGCCAAATGGACATACTTTTATTTTTTAGGGTATTTTAGCATACCTTTTGTTTTCAGGGCTCACATGGGTTCATTACAACACATAGATGGCGTGATACAGTTGGAGCATTCATAAACATTGAGGCCTCTGGAATAGGGGGTTCTGGTAGGTAATTGATTGCTTATTAGTTATTATGTGCAATAGTTCAGGAACTGTTGACATGTTAATTATTCTTATGAAATTGTAACTAAACCTAAAGTGGGTTTTGATCTTTTATTTATTTATTTATAAATAAAGGTGCTATTACATGTTGCATTTGGTCTTAGGAAGAGTTACACATATAGTTCACTTTCAATAATTTGCTTGTGATTGTCATTTGTCACCATATAGGAATTTGTACCTATATGAAGCAAATTTGGTTAAGATTTGTGATTTCACATGTCACCATATAGGAAAGAACAAAATCATCTTTTATACTGCATCAGAAAGTGTCGAGATTTTTATTTCTTGCACCTCCTACATTTCTTTACAGTTGGAGTGTGGAAGACATGCTAACTTTTAAGTGTATTTTTCACTTAACAGATTTGGTGTGTCAATCTGGACCTGGCTCTTGGCCATCACAAGTTTATGCAAAGGCAGCTTTATATCCTACCGCAAATAGTGCAGCTCAGGTTTTGATTTATGTTGCATTTCACAATTAATTGATTTTGATTAAATTAGTTTCCTTGTTTTGTTGCAAGTAAAGTTATTTGGGATCTTTTCCTATTTAATGGAAGTATTCACTTCCTTTTAAATTACAATTCTAATTCCCTTATAGGAAGGTGTTTTGTAATTGAAGTTCATGAGTGCAAGTGTGAATTGAGATAACTTTTTAATTTCTGTCCCAATCTATGAGCCTATGCTCTTTGCCCCCTCAGCCCTTCAGTTCACATATATGGTCATTCCTCCCACTTTCTTTTGATCATAGACCCAGAACACGCACTATATTCTATGATCATTTCATGGTTCTGATGTTCCCATTCCGGTTTTGGAAGAAGTAACATTACCAATGAACCCACTTTCAAGTCCTCCAAAAATCTGTCCGCGCCTCAGAGGCTCAAGCGGGCAAAATTGAGAACCTCTCCTTTACCATAGGTCCCCTTTAAGAAACACTTGTGCAAGTCACAACACTTACTAATCCAGTGAAGATGGTCTAACAATTCATGATTGGTCAGAGCTAATCCTCAATCCCAGAAGATGAATCCGAAACCATTGACCAACCCAAATTGATTTCTTATATCCACAACTACCAGACCATTCTAACAAGTTTGACAACCTCAAGTTCCGTCTCCAAAACTGCCAGCGCTTTTTCCACCTCCGCAACTTTTACAGCCATGCTGCTTCTAACAAGGACAGTACTGCCTGCCCACCCCGAAAATTGCCCAAAACTAACTTTGGATCCTTTTTTATCGGCGTAATTGTCTCATTTGACCATTGCCTTGCATGCTCATTTCTAAGGGATGTTTGCTCACCTTCATTTCAGTTCACCTCTGTAACACATTCCATTCTCCTTGAAGAATACTACAAGTTTCACTTGCTCTTTCTACTGTTACAAACATTTAGTGCTATGTTCTTGTTTTCAAGCTCGGGGACAAGCTTGATCTCCATGAGGGAAGTGATGCTGCATTACACAAATTAATTGATTTGAGTATTTTAGTATTTGGTTTCCTTGTATCGTTGCAAATAATATTACTTGGGAATCTCTTTATAGTTAGCAATTTTTTATCCTTTCAAATAAAAAAATTGACATCAATTGTGATTCCTTTAAATTGAAAACCATTTTTTTAATTGAAAGGCTAGTTGGAATTGAAAGAAATATTTTTGGATATTTTTTCCATTGAATTCTTCTCCCCCTTCCTCTGTTTGTGTGTGTTTCTGACTAGCCACCTTAGGCAGAAAAGAAGCTCATTCGTCTTCAACTCCTATCACTCATAGGCCTATAGGTCTATAACACGTTACACGTAGCATACCAAATAAACATATCAATATACCCCTCTATATTCCTTATAGAACTTAATCTGCTTTAACTGTCTTTTCAGAAAATTCAATCTGTGTTTCTCAAAACCTTCCGCTAATGTTTTTTGCAGGATGTCTTTGGTTTTGTTCCCGGTGATACAGATTACAGAATGTTCGCTCAAGATTATGGAAATATTCCGGGACTGGATATCATATTCCTGCTGGGGGGTTATTTTTATCACACATCCTCTGATACTGTTGATAGACTACTGTATGCATCAAAATCCTAATTTGGTATAGTATTCACATAATTAAAAAATTTAGATTTTTCATTGCTTGGTACCTGATCTGATGCATCTATTTTTAAACCAGGCCTGGGAGCATGCAAGCGCGTGGGGAAAATTTGTTCAGTCTGGTCAGAGCCTTCTCTAACTCAACTGAACTTCGGAATGCCCATGAACGCAAGTTGCATGCATCTTCTCAACAGGGGGGGTTAGCTGATGAGCGTGCAGTTTACTATGATTTTTTTTCCTGGTTTTTGGTATGACATGAATATCTAATTTTGGATGCTCATACATTTTTCATTTTTTTGTTTAACACTTAACTGTATTGACTATTGAGTATTAGCCAGAGATAAATTGTGATCCAATGGACATCTCTGTGTTTTGGTGTTTTTAAATGATTCAGATATTCTACACTAGAAAGGTGGCCATTCTGCTTCATAGTACTCCTTTTGCTATCTTTCTTCTTATGCCACACCTCTTACGCTTTCAAGCATGTGGATTAGTTTGCTCATTTGCTACATCTTTTGCTTATGTTAAGGGTAATGCCATTCCTGATTTTAGAATTATCTTTTGGTTGATTAGTCCTCACTAACTTGTTATCTTGTCATTATGTAATTTTGTTGTTGTTTCCATTTTCTAGCGATGCTATACCATGCAGCTGGGTTTGTTCTAGCCATTGCTATTCCTGTAATATCCGCTGTTGTGAGATTGTTTTTTTCTGGGCATTCAATGAACTGGTACTAGTTGGATACTTGCTGTCATTTACTTCTACTAGCATTTACTCCAACCTATATCTATACTTATTCATATATTTTGACACTAGCATTGATAGCATTAAATGGTTCTAAATAATTAGTAGTCAAACCATCTTGTTATCCTATTTCACGATTTCAAGTCTGCAAAATATTTTCTTTGAGATATTTATGTGTATATGTTTCTTTCACAATGTAGGTTCGCAAGTCCATATCTGGCATTTGGAATGTTTATACCCTTCTCACTTATTGGTTTGTTGATACCTCAGTTTGTTTGGAGAGGTTTTCCTTCGTCACGGAATATTTATCCCAGATTATCAAATCAGGTATGGTTTTACTTTTTGGCAGCAAGTAATTATCTATCTTTATAGACCTGATAACTTGATTGCCCATCTCTCTTGCAGCAATTTTATTGCTTATCATCTTGCATATTTTTGTATGCAGGAATTGGTTACTGAAGCTAGATTTTGGGGAGCTTTTGGATTTTACTCTGTAGTGACATTGGTGTGTGTTGTTTCTCTCTACTGCTAATGGAGTAGAGAGAAAAATTATTTGTGTAGCTAGTGTTTGACATTATTTTGTTTTGCTACCTCTGAATGAGGTGGTATACTTTCTTATACATCTATATAAAATATGGCTAAGTTTCTTTCTCTCAACAGGCATACCTTGTAGCTGGACTCAATGGAGGCTTCTTTACTTATTTAATTTTAGTTTTTATGATTCCAGCTTGGATTTCTTTCTGCCTATGCAGCAAGACTTTTGGCCATGAATCTCTCAGGTAGAAATATGAACAACCATCTCGTATATCCAGCTATTTTTCATTTTGTGTCAATATTCTTCCTCTCTTTCTCATTGTGATATTAGCCTGTGAGGGCATCTTAATGTGGATGAGAATAAATACTTTCTCAATTCGGTATAAGACAAGGTATTTAATCATACTGAAGTACTCAACGGATGGGTATATATTCTATTACAGGCTAAAACTACCCTCATATATGGTCATGATGAGGGAAACATGCATTGGGCTTTCTGGATATATCTCATCAATAATAGTTTTTGCCAAATGAAATTAAAGGCATTCTCCAATTTCTGTCGGTAGCCTGCTATTACATTCAATTGTTGATGAAATTAGAAGCATTCTCATTTAGACGCATTAGATATTCTTACTCGCCGGATGAGCTATACTGTGATACATAATACTCCCTCCGTCCCAAAAACAACTTCCCACTTTCCTTAAATGGATGTCCCAAAATTAACTTCACATTTCAACACTTTCCTTATTTGGCAAATTATCTACATCAAAACAGTGCCAAACAGTGTCAAACAGTGTTTGAACAGTGCAAAACAGTGCACCCAACAGTAAAGTCAAATTTATTTTCTTAATCTGTGTGATTGTCAAACTGTGAAGTTGTTTTTGGGACGAAGGGAGCACATTTTATTTTTAGTTTAACCTACCATATGCTTCCAAAGAGTGAAGCCCGTAAGCCTGGTTTTTGGGTATATTTTATTAAAGTTGTTTCAATTTTGCCTTTATATATCTTATTTGGATATATAAGTTAATTTTATAAAAATTGTTTATCAGGTCAACTGCATCTTATGTAATACCTGTGATTCCTTGCCTGATGTATGTGGTTTACTTTGGAGGGTTTCTGATTGTTTTTGTGCTTGAGAAAATGGGCATGTCTGGCTCAAACCCTTCTCCATATGGTTGGTGTTTCTAACCCAGTACACTATGAATTTGTTACAACTTTTATGCTTCATAATTTGGGACCCAAATTTGAGATGCTAGGTCAGCTTTAATGATCTCTTCATCTTATATACGAATGCCAAATACTTGCAGGTTATTTTATTCCTGATGTTCTAGTAGCTGCCACAATTGGATTTGTAAGTGGTTGGTGTGTTGGGCCTCTTATACCTATTGTTGGCCAACATTTAGCGAGGCAATCCATAATGCAATTCTTGCTGCACATTGGTGTGCTTTTCTTGGCCATGTCATCACAGTTCTTTCCATACAGCACTGAGGCGCCTAAAAGAGTTATTTTTCAGCATACAATTTGGAATGCAGGTATTTTAACCTATTGCTTGCATTTTTATACTTTGTCTTTTTTTGCAGCTCTAAAACTTTCTTCCCACAAAAATAAAATTTAATATGATCAACACTCAAATTTTTCCTCTGTTAAGACATACAATGTTGTTCAGACAAAATTGGTAACAATTATTTTTAATTTCACGCATTTTACAAAATATAATCCCTATGGCAAAAGTTCAGAGTACTAATTTCAACTCCTTTATGACTTCACAAATATGAACTGCAAGCTCACAGTGTTAAATTATCATTAGTTTTTTTTTCATGTTCAAAGAAGTGAAAAAACATGGGAGTTTTAACAATATTATTGTTGAAACTCTAACCATAATTGTATTGACTCCAACCATAATTGTATATTTGTATTGGTCCTAACCCACTTTATTTATTTAGCCCCGGACCTTTTACAAATCCTTTGACGTAAGATAATAACAATGAAAGTCTTATATTTCACATGGTAACAGAGCCATGTATTCTTATTTCTAGTTAAGTTTTCTGTTTATTTTTCGTAGTTATCTAGCGCGAGACTGCGTTTATGGCAACTTTTTATTTACCAAGGACTTTTTGATAGTGCAACCTCGGAACGTCAACGCGATCCACCACCTGAAATCTCACCATGATCACGCTGCCACAATGGTAAAATTGGTAAATCTGGTTTAAAGTTGCCAGATCTGTTACCCACTACTCCTTTTTCGTTACTGCCTACACTGGAAGAAGGGTTATCATCCGGTGACCCTCTCTAGAATTTTTGGTGTCATTTCAGTCGCTAGAAAACCTGCTCGCTGTGGACTTATAGTACATTCATTGAATAGGTACTGCGTGTACCTTGAACTTCATCCGATTGTCGTTTCATCCGATTGTCGTTACTTGGTACTGACACAAGATTTCATATGTGTCATCAGCGCCAGGTCAGACTAACTTGTTCCTTGTTAGAATACAGAGGCAGGGCGGAATTCATTGGAAGTGGAACAGAGATTCTAAATTGATATGAAAAAGGATACTAAAGCTTAGCAAGTGTGATGTCTTGCCCAGAGCTCGTCCAGTACTGTGCTCCTATGTTTTCTAAAGAAGTGTCTTGATTTATAGTGTCTCACAATCTGTGATAAATAAAGCGAATCAATTGATGCCTGAAGACTATAAACCTAGCTCTACTATTAGGTTGATCAAATCAATTTTTCTTTTCACGGTTAGTTACACAATACTTAGCATATCTCTGCTTGTTACGCTCTCTATGCCTGCCATAACCGCATTCTCCAGGTATTATAATATAAGATCAGACTGAAATGTAGTAGCTCATGGGATCTCATTTGTAATAGTTGTTTGGCCAAGTCTGTGATATCATGAACTGCATTGCTGGCTTGCTGCCACTTGCCTAGAATATTGCTTCTAGTATTTTTAAACTCATACAGAGTTTGAATGGACGGGAATTTGTGTGGCGGATTGATCTCTTATCATATCCCCCTCCTTTTCCTATTGTCTTCTTTATCTTTCTTATGTTTTTATCCTTTTTTTTTTTTATTATATATGTATAGAAATGTTCCTATCAAGAAGGCCCAACTGAAACCGCCGGCCGGCTGCCTCCATTTGAGGTGCTTCTGGGTGGAGTTTTTTAATGAAATTTTGTCAGCATGTTTTTCATGAAGTGTAGATTATGTCTACAAAATTTCAGCTTGAGAAGTCAATTAAATAAATTATTGACAAACACTGCGTTTTATATGTATTTTGGCACAATGTTTTTCAATAATTTATTTAATCGACTTCCCAATTTAAATTAAAGCTGAAAATTTGTAGACATGATCTACACTTCATGAAGAACATGCTTATAAAATTTCACCCGGAAGCACCTCAAACAGAGGCGGCAATACAGGGGTTCCTGTCAGGAAGGCCTGATTGGAACATTACTCTCTCTCTCTCTATTCTTTTTATCATTTTTATCTTATCATTCTTATGTACAAAGGATATCTTATCTCTATTTTATCTTATCTTTTTTATCATACTTTTTATTTTTTTTGAGGCTCTGATATCATGTATCAATTTATGTTAGCCGACCCCAAAATTTGTTGAGACCAAGGCTTGGATGTTGTTGTCGTACAAAGTTTGAACAGAAGTCACATAATTGTTCAGGTTGAGGTAGTCGTTCTGGTGCCACTACAGTAGTACACTATCTGTCTTACCAAGTCATGCTGTTAACAATTGTGCAAATAGATTTGACTTAGCTTGGTTTCATTTCTCAGACCTGTCGTAAAGACTGAGGATGCACTAAATCAGAAGATAGGGACTGGCATAAATTTTTTCACTGTTTTTTATCTTTTAATTTTTTAGAATCTTAACCACCCCCTTTCTAGGCGATTAACAACTCCTTGGCCAACAAACAATAGTTCAGTGTGGTGAAAATCTTGAGATGGATTAGTGGTGACTGGTGAGTATCTTTAGGATGGATGATTGTTGTGAAAATCTTTTAACAAAGTTTCCATCAATATTGCGGCCAAATTACCAATTTAGTAAAAAAAAGAGGGCGGTATGCCAAATTGGTAAACAAACTCCGGTAACATATTGGTAAAAAAAGTAGCTCTGGCGAGAAATTGGTCAATTTTTTGTGAGTGATACGCTTTTAATCCTCGATTTTAGAATATCCGGTATTTAGTTCCCCAATTCAAGTATGGTGAAAGTGACATTTTCAATCCTTCTAATTTGATTCTGTCATGAAAAGTGAAAGACTAAAAATGTCAATGAGGATGTTTGACAACCAATGATTGGCTGCTAGCTGATAGCTAGGTATGGACCCGGTCTGCTTCGGTCCTTGCCAAATAAAAGGGAGGCCCGGGACTGGCCCGCTTGACAGTGGTCCCAAACTGGCTCGGGTAGACCACTCGTTCCAGTCCCGGTCTGGGTCTACGCCAAATTATTATTTTAGAATTTAACTATTAGCTAGCAGCCAACTGCTGATTGTCAAACACCCCGCTGACAATTTTTAGTCCTCCACTTTTCATGACAAAATCAAAGTAGAAGGACTAACCGACTGAAAATATCAAATTCACTATATTTGGGGGACTAATTGTGGGGAATTCTAAAGTCGAGGACTAAAATTGCCTCACTCACAAAAATTGATCAATTTGTCGCATGAGTTTTTTTTTTACCAATTTGGTAAACCACCTGTTTTTTTTTTTTACCAATTTGGCCTCAATATTACTTTGTTAACGATTTATATTTTGTGTTTGTTTGTATAAGTCGTTTCAATCAGTATTTCCTGATGTCATGAGCTCTTATCCAGCTTTTAAGCACACATAGCTACACTAGCTTGTACTCTGGCATTGTTTTTTTATAATCTAACGATTTATCTTTAATATTTTTTCTAGGTTCCAGCCAAATTCTGAGCTCCAGTTACGATTTTGCCACAACTGATTCCAACTCTATGTTCTTTGTTTTTAAACACTTACCTGAATTGCCGAAGGAGCTGCGTACTAACACAAATTTATCTCTTCATAGTGTTGCTAAGTCTCACCCTGACGATTGGATGGTAAATAATGTAGATTCTTTTTAGCCCAACTTTGCACATTTAGATGATGTTGCATTTTTTCCAATAAGAAACTGTGTTAATTTCTCTTATCTTGTTTTTTAAAGTTATGTCATCGCTATAGTTAATTTCACTCGGAATTTGGGCACTGCAAGTCCTAATCGCTGTCCACATTTCATTTTCCATTGCAGTAAACATAATGTTTTTACTTAAATCCTCAAAATCTCAAATATTCAACATTTCCAAGTTTTTCTAAAACTTATTTTAACAAAGAGCCGAGCCAAGCTCAAACTTAGATAAGCTTGAGTTTGAGCTCTAAATAATTGTAATCCCTCAAGCTCGGTTCTTTAATATTTACAGAAGTCGGCCCGATGTGCTCAAATTGAGATCAGGTATGATATCTGGGCACAGGGCTTAAAGAATGAGTGATAGACCTCAACATAACAGAAGACATCAAGGCACAGGGCTGAAAATGAAATAATATGATGCATCTCAGGAATTGTATCTACAGAAGTTGTTTATCAAGGTCCAAAATAACTAGATGACTTATCGTGCACAAAGTAAAGCCCATAATCAGATTTTTTCCTTTGAAGATTTTCTATTTTCCTGCACGCAGCTTATACCATTTTGGATACTGTAGCAGTATAGTATATTATATCTTCCTGAAGAGTTTAACCAAGTAAAAATATGTGACTTTGAAGTTGTTTCTTTGCAGGGAATTTTCCCAGTAAATAACATATTTTCAACAAGTTTTAAGTTCCCTACAGAGCCTGATTTAATCATGAATCAGTACAAAAGCTTTCCACATTTATTCAATCACAAGCCCCAGGAGCAGCTCAGTGGCGGATATCGTAGAATATACTTGGAATTTGCTTTGGGGTAAATTGACCAATGAATTTTATTTAGTTTGAGACTGAGCTTCATTCCATCCTAAGATTGATATCAATGCTTGCAAGTTGCAACATATTTAATTCACTTTTTTCTTTCCACTTCAGAAAGTATTATTGACAAGTCAATGCCCCAAGTATATATCGGATCTGTTGTTGACCCGGTCTGGACATTCAAAGAAAATGATTACATGTCTGTATAAATACAGACACATAACTATAAAAATATGTTAATTATAAAATACAATAATGATTTACAGTCAGTTTTTTTTATTTTACTGTGTGGGATTTTTTTTTTGATGGTTGCTGTGTGGGATAAAATTACTATATGTTTAATGCAAAGTAGACATATATCCTCATAGAGTAGGGGCTGAGCACATGAGTGCGAGTTGGATGTATCGCATTCAAATATACCATCATCACTCATCATGTTAGTTTGTTTGATTGTGTGATACAACTTATCTGTTTAATTTAAGTCCAAAATGTACATACTTGCCTTAATAACTTAGTGAGTTAAGTGCATGAGTGTGAGATTAGGGGAAGGGGGGGTCATTAAAAAGGAAAAAAATGGTCTTGATCATTTCATAGATTCACGGATTGGACTGGAAAATTGGCTGGAAATGAGTTTATTGCATGACCAATCCAGTATAAGAACCGGACTGGTTCTACCTCCGGCCTGTCAAACTGGCCGGTTCATTCTGAGTTTTGGTACACTGGTTTGTTGTATTAGGAAATGAAACGGTTTCTTAACTGCTCCCTCTCATTGCAAGTGATATTTTGCATATATACTTCTTAGCATGTTATAGTGTAGCCTTACATGTAACGTCATACAGCTATGGATTGATGTTACATTATGACTGCCCTGCTACACGATGTTGTTGTATGATACTTGAAGGTGCATTGGAGTTATGATGTAGTGTAAATTTACACAACTACTGTCCCATTGCTCCACCATTCCATATATGAATTATTATTTCAAATGCATTCAATGTTGAGTTGTGGTGACTTTTCTTATAATCTGGAGGGGGGTCAGTTATGATGCAACAACTTGCTTCAACCCATTGACATTACTAGTTACTGTATATTAGTGTTCTATTTTAACATATACTATCTTAATTTCACATGGAAGTTAGTTACATTATTGTCTTTTTGTCTGCTTATAGCTCCATGAAGGAGGTTTGGGTTTCAGTTCTTAATATAACAGGCCCTTTATTCAGCTGGTCACTTGCAAATAACAAACTTCCAGGTAACACACATGACACATCTGAATGAAGTGATTTATTTTTCTTGTTGTATGTTGATCACTTTTTTTTTTCAGTTCCAGAAAGAGATGGCAATGGCCCTCCTTCATATATATGTAGATTAAGCGGCGCAAGTAGTGAGAACTGGAAGTTCTGGTTAGAGGTAATGAGACTTTATGGAAGTTTTGATTGTTCGAGGTTTGATGATTTATTTGTGGTGTTATGCCTTGATAACTCATAATGTTTTAACATTACCAAACTGTACTTGTTTCTTACAAACAAATTCACATATTTTCTTTCTTGTCGCATTGCATTGCATTTTGTGTGGGCACTTTTTAATTTTATGAAACATAGAAGTTGAACAATTTGACTCATTGGAGAAATAGGAACAGAGGAATGGAGCAGCTCTTGTTTTGTTTTCTTGGATAGATTGTCTTAAGATGTCATGTTACATGATTGGAAAATGCATAAGAACCTGAAAATACTTAATCATTTGAGAGTACAAATGCAGACACATAAGCAGATTAAGATTGAGTGTTTCAGTGTTTATTTGGCATAACACATTTTTACTCTTGTCGCACAAAAAAGTACCTAATCATTTTTATATATTTGAAATTCGTGCCGAACACAAATGCTATCTGAAATTTTGGGATGGGGTGAGCCGTGAGCGCTTGGTAAGGAAATTCGTTGTGAATAAGCTGTCATGCACAGCAGTGAGAACTTGCAGACTTCCCAACTGTTTTGTGTTTCCCTGCTCAAACTGTTATTCAATACATATTGTGCATAAAGCAATTACCACCAAATGTGTTTTCCCTTCACTCCAAATAATAGTTCTGACATAATGTGCAGGCAAGTAGCTCTGAAGAGATCAGAGTCGAAGTTGGTGTAATTGACCAGCATCTAACAGAGAGACAGCTGAAGTTGAAAGGACTTTTCCCGGATTGGGTGGATGTCACAGCTTATACTAGTTTCAGGTCCACTTATGTGTTTTAGTCAACCAGACTTTGACTTATCTCTTAGATGGTATGATTCGTCCTGCCCAATAGTTTGGCCGATGTTTATTAAATTATGCGTCTGCGCTGTTCTAATATGCATAAAACTTCACCAGTATAGATTTGTCTCTTACAATTCATTTGTTCGTCAAAAGTTTGTTTAGTAGACAAGGATCAGAGAAATGATTTTGTAATGGTTGAATTCCGAGTGAATCAGATTGGACATCGTAATGTTTATTTCCTATCAATGTGTCAAGTATCATACACAATTTTTTAGATAAGAAAGAACATTTCAGATACAATTCAACAAGGCAAAGCAGGGAGATTCACTCTTGTATTCCTTAGAGGTTGCTTTATTTCTAATATCAGTCAAGGGTTAGGTCAATAAACTTAACAAGGTGGTATAGAAGAAAACAGGATTACTTGTATTCCAAAGGACACTGTCATTTTGCATAAAATACCAAGCCTGTGGAACTACCGATAGGAATAAATAGAGTTCTTTCTTTATAAATAGTGCCTAGTGGTCTTAATGACGAATTTGATTATTTATACTCTAGATTTCCATATTATTTTACTAACACAAACTTAATTTTCATTAAATATGTTTTTTGGTATATTTTTAAAAAATGTAATTTATCCTCATAACAACATGTTTCACATGTTTTATTTTTAAAAAAGGGGCTACTCTTGATGTTAAGGTTTATATCGTTAATCTCAAATATCATTTGTTAAAAGAAATTCATAATTCATGTAATTAGTTGATATTTATTAAACGTTTAGTATTTTTATTCTTTTGTTTTATCTAAATAAAAATCTCTTATAACATTAAATGTAGATCATTTTTCCTCTAACGTTTATTTCATTTCTTATGATATGATAGGAAAGTATTAAATTAACCATCCCGCTATTTCCGGTCCGCTGTTAATAATCTCTTCTATCGATTATGTCAGAGTGTTGCCAACATGGGGTCATCTTTCAATATTAGGCTCTCCAAATTATTATTAGCTCATTTTTTGCAGTACCAATGGCAATATAGT
Organism: Cuscuta epithymum; assembly: GCA_945859915.1. Lineage (NCBI taxonomy): Eukaryota > Viridiplantae > Streptophyta > Magnoliopsida > Solanales > Convolvulaceae > Cuscuta > Cuscuta epithymum. The sequence goes on along the minus strand of CAMAPF010000967.1, from coordinate 4,424,823 downwards.
AAATTGAAAACGTTGCCAATAAGCAAAAAATAGTACTTCGTCTTTATATATTAAATTGCCACATAAACTTTCCTATTTTTGTAAATTCTTATGGGAATATTTTATTACATGCATCACTTTCCTATTTTTTTTTTTGTAAATACTTCATTTTTATATATAAATTTTCTTACTTTTCTCACTTTTTTTCCGCTATTTCACTATTTGTAACTTTTCATATATGTTCCAGGCTATTTAAACTTTTCCTACGATCTTTACAATTTCTATTACATCACTAAAAATACAATATTAATATCTTTTCGTTAAAAATAGTCAAAACATATACCGTAGATCTTGAAATTTAAGTGATAAACTATATAATGTAATCTGTAGAATATAACAATATATATTGAAGAAACTAGAAAGAAATTAGAGACACTGAAATATCAAATTTAGTTTTCTACAATTAAGTTAGCATAACAAAATTAAATAAAATATTTCTTCCCGAAATAGCTAGAAAAAGCCCTAAATCTTTAAATTTTAAATCACTTTTTGAAAACAAAAAAAAAGCAAATTTAAATAAAGGAATTCCCAGTATAATATAGTATACACGGGGTACTATACGTTACAGTCCATATTAGCTATCAAGAAACATAAGTATAAGAAGGTTGTTAAAATGTCGAATTTTTACAATTCTACATTAATAAATCGATTTAAATTGTGGTAAAATCTTTAACTCAAAAAAATCATACAAAAGTTTTCAAGAAGGAAAATGAAAATATTTTTTTGGGCAACTAAAAAGGTAAGAAATATGAATTTTATGGGGGAGAGAGTGTCATAAGTTTTTTTTAGTGAAAATGGTTCAAATTTATGAAAATTATCTACAAGGAATTGATATATAATTTTTTTGGGAAGAAGGGGGCTTAGATTAAAATCATAGCATTCAGAAAGGGGCTAAAATAACAAAAGCATCATAAACAACCATCCGCCCTTGGGCCAGACTCTGAGTTAATCACCTTTGACAAATCAATATAACACGTTGATCCAAAAATGGGCATAATTGAGCCAATAGTGGTTACTGCAGAACTCTCATCCCCCAAACTTAATGCAAAAGTCTTACAATAATAAAAATAATCAACAGAAAAATAAGCAGTCTGATCTTGAAAAATAAATTGCAAGGAAAAAGTAAAATTAAAAAGATGCTTCTAAACCCTAGACTCTTCTGCGCTCCATGACGGCGGTTCAGGAGGGGGGCGCTCTAGCAGTACTGTAGCTTCTACCTCACCTGGCCTCTTATTCATCCTATTCTCTACCAAGTCTCCTTTGTTGCCACCTAACACAGATGACCTCGAATCCAGCTCTGTTCCAGCCTCTAGCCCCACACTTCGTCCATCACCTGTGGACGCCAAAGGCCAAGCATCCATCTTTCGTCCCTTTTGACGTTGCTGGGCTCTGCCAAAACTTTTCGCTACCATCGTTAACGAGAAGCACTGATGTTCACTTCCAAGTCCTTCATTGCTGCCCACGTCTTCAGCTGAGACCCGCACCAGACCACGTCCTCGCCTCATGCCGTACTTCGGCCTCGACGAAAAACTGGAAAATCGATAGCTACTTTAAGGGGCCGAGCGGCAACCCTAGAGAGAAGATTGGAGAGATGTAACAGTATACTTAGAAAGATCTTTAATACGGAGTATAATTTCAATAGTAATAAAATCGATAATATATTTAATGAAAATAATGGATACTTGTGTTATTTAATTATTTTATATTTTACATATATTTGATGTTTACATTATAAAAATAGTTTATAAATAGGACAAATCCCAAATAGGAGTAAAAAAATACACGAGAAAAATAGGAGTAAGGTTTTAAAACTTCCTATATTGGAGTATTTTTCTAGATTGGACAATAATAATCCTGTAGGGCTTTGGGCCAGCCACCACTGCTGTCGGTCACCGTCAGAAAATCCATTGCTGCTAGATTCGACGTCGGCAATCATGCTGCTTCTGGCGCCGAGCTCCGCTATCCGCCGCCGCTGCCGTGAATTTCTAGAATTAATTGGTCATCATCTCACCGTCGTCATCATCTTCACCACCAACCGGCTGACCCGGTTACCCAAGGGAACTAAGTGGGCAATGAATTATATTAATTAATTGGATTATGAGTATTATACTATAATGGATAGAGCCCCAAAGATAGATGAACTAGCAATTGAGGACCGCAAAGATGAAATGTGTCGGTATAAGGATTGAATAATTGAAAACTATCAATCTGGGATCTAAGTTGAAATGAATTTTGTATTTTCTATTTTAAAATTTTAAAATGTTATTTAAGTTTTTGAAGAAAAATTCATAAAAAATTAGCAATAGAATTGATGAAAAATAAATAAATCAAAACTTATGGAATTTTAGGTCCTAATTTGATAGTTTTCAACCATTCGAGCCATGTACTGATACATTTCATCTTTGAGGTCCTTGATCGACCCTCGATTGATAAAATTACTAAATCATCTTTATGACCTCATATGTATAGTTTTAAAGGGAATACTGTCAAATAGGTCCTCGAACTTTCATAAAAAGGTCAAATAAGTCCTTATATAGGAGACTCTGTCCGGGCGTCGCGATTTGGGGCAGTCCCCGGTGGAATCTTTTGATGAAAATTTTTGAGCATCTTATTCATTAAGGGGTTGTTTACTTTTTTTCTCATTAAGTTCTGTCTGGATTAAGATGTTTGTCTATATTAAGACATCTGTCTGGAATAAGTGACACTGGTATAACAAGTTGTTTACTATGTGTGCTGAATGTATGGTCTGAATTATATTAAATTACCAATTTATCCTTATGTTTGTATTTCTGTAACAAATGCTAAATATGAAGTACTCGGTATATATTATCTCTTTCCTTTTATTATTCTGAACGAGGCCATAAAAAGAGTTTATGCTCTGCCAAATGCTATTAAAACCAGCAGAATTAACCCAATATGCAATAGTCTTCTTCTTCGTATACATATTTCTCCTAATTTTATAGTTTTGGGTAAAGTTGGTTAAAGTATTTTTTGTGAAGCATCTCCTAATCTTAAATTTATCCTAAATTTAAGAAGAAAGTTTTACTCCCTGGGTTCCGACCCCTAATTGAAGAGCTGAGACTATTCCTCTCCCCCCCACAGGCCACAAGCAAGCTTTGAGCGAAAATAATTGCAGGGGCAAGCTCTCTCTATTTCCCAGATTGTGTCGTAGGGGATGTAGCTTTGGTCGTTGGCGATGGAATGGATTCAGACGAGTGATGTCGGCGATGAGAGGTGAAGGCGGCGACAAATTTCGGTGCTAAAGACAAGCGAAGAATGAAAGTATCGGCTATGAATGCAGAAGCCAACGATGGAGAAGCGAGGGTTAAAAATGAGACTCTATTAAATTGAGGTGTCTGAACGGGAAGGACAATCAAAAGCTAGCTGAACGAATAAGTGACAAAGTATCTGAGCGAATAAGACACAATTTGGATTAAGTTCTAAGTAATAAACAACACAATATGTCTGAACCAATAAGTTATCATTTCAATTAAGTCGATTAAGTCCTAAGTAAACAGGCCCTAAGTCTAGTTTACTCATACCACATTTCAGCTAAAACTTCAATCGAGAACGCATTCAAATTAATTCTTGAAGATAACTGCTCATTTAACTGCACGATTATTTTCAAGAATTAATTTGAATGCGTTCCCGATTGAAGTTTTAGCTTAAATTTGGTATGAGTAAACTAGACTTGATGAATAAGATACTAAAAAAGTTTCATCAAAAAAATCCACTGGAAACCGCATCAAATCGCGATGGCCGGACAGAGCCTCCTATATAAGGACTTATTTGACATTTTTATGAAAGTTTGAGGACCTATTTAACAGTTTTTCCCAGTTTTAAATAATGAAATGAAATAGTATTGTTAACTTGCAACTTTATTTTGATATTGATTTTATAATTATAATACGAGTATATGTTTTGTAAAATCTTACAATGATTTTAAAAAAATTTACTAATGCGATTAAAAAATAGTACTTCGGTAGATTTTAACAATCGTGCTTCGTTTAAAATAAACAAAAAAAAATTAAAGAGTGGGGTTAGGCTTTTTAATGGGTCGAGTCGGGAACGCTGAGATCCATACCCACTAAGTTAAAAAAGGATTCCGACCCGACCCGTTTACCCACCGGGTATTAAAATTTGGACCCCGGACTCATATCCAACGGGTCTCGAAACCGGGTCGGATAGACCCATCAAGTATGAGGACATCATTATAAACTTTGTCAAAATAACAAGACTTGTATATGAAATGTAAAGCAAAGTGTCAAATTAAAAAACAAAATATATCTTAACTTTTCAAAAAAAAAAAAAGATTTATCATAGAAAATTATTATTTTTATGCAATAAAGTATTGGTTCTTATAGAGACGGATAACTCTACACTCTGTGTGTCTCTCTCGCACAAAAAGCTCATAGAATATACTAGAAATTAAGTCACAAAAATTGTCTCTTGGACTATTGAGAGTATAACGGCATATTATATTCGATAATGATATAATAATAATAATAATAATAATAATAATAATAATAATAATAATAATAATAATAATAATAATAATAATAATAATAATAATAATAATAATAATAATAATAATAATAATAATAATAATAATAATAATAATAATAATAATAATAATAATAATAATAATAATAATAATAATAATAATAATAATAATAATAATAATAATAATAATAATAATAATAATAATAATAATAATAATAATAATAATAATAATAATAATAATAATAATAATAATAATAATAATAATAATAATAATAATAATAATAATAATAATAATAATAATAATAATAATAAATATTATGCTTTCCCTATCGAGCTTAATACACACTTTATCAGTATGTATAAACGATCAAAATGGATATTATTTTTAGGGTATCTCACTATTCCTATCAATATCACTTATATAGTAGGTATGTATTAGTGAGTATATTTTTAATTGAAAAAATACAACCTTTTTTTTTTTATTTTTATTTTTATTTTTTATTTTTTTATTTTTGAAAAAAAAAACTCTATGTTTATTAGAAGTGCTAATGGGTCGCCAAGTATCTTGTGGTATGATGACACCACTGCCGATCTTCCAAAGAGGAGGTCGCGGGTTCGAGTCTCATCCCAATCAATAAAGTTGACATTGACTAGAGCAGATACTATTATAGGTTTAGAAAAATGCAAAAAAAAAAGTGCTAATAGGTCCGAATCGGGGTAAACAGAATAAAATATAAACTCGTATCAGTTAAAAACAACTGAACTTGGGCGGGTCCGGGTCTAGACCCGACCCATTAACCGGCCTAAGTGGGGTAGCCTACAGCCAGGGCAAAATTGTAAATTAGGTGCGCGGAGGAAAGTTTTGCGCCCGTATGGGGGAATTAGGGCTAAAATATTCACAGATATTTACCTATCTTCAAGGAAACCTAGCCTCCTCTCCTGCTCCTCCAAGCCGCTCGTACTTCAGTCACAGCTGAAGACCGCTAGCACAATGGTATCTTCCCTAACGTTTTTTCCGTTTTGCGCTCTTTCGTAAATTATTATCTTCACATCTCAGACGCACTTCTCGTTAACTTTCAGGTGAAGTACTCTAGAGAGCCAGACAATCATACCAAGTGTAAGATCTTTTTTTCAATTATCCCTATGATTAATCCAAAGCTTCTTTTGTTTGTGAACATATGTTTCTTTTCCTTCCGACACTGTCCATGTTTTCACTTTTGATATGTATATGCATTGCAGCCTGCAAAGCCAGAGGCTCTGATCTAAGGGTTCATTTCAAGGTACCGATCTACTTTTCTATTTTACTGTTAGAGTTGGTGCTTTTATTAGTCTGATTTTATTTCTTTTGTGTGCGAAGCTAGGGTTCAGTTTGTATTTCAGAGTATTATTTGTTTGAGAAATTTTCCAGTGAAAAGGGGATTAGTTTGTTTTTGTGATATCAATCTTCATATGGGAGATAAATTTGCGTTGTTATTTGACAGACCCATTCTCGTTTTTGGATTATCTCAGATGTTTCTTCTTCACTTTCTTTTATTTACCTTAAGTAAGAAAATTAAATGAAAGGTGAAACATCTTCAATTGCTTGATATGCATGGGAGGTTCAATTTTAAAAAAACGAGTATGAAAATATGGAATGCATAATCTCAGGTTTTTATAATGTAATATTATTTCAAAAGTGGGGGGGATGAACCACTAGTTTTAACAAAAGCCACAAAAAATATCATAAAAGGAACACAGTAAAAAGAACCTACAAGTGACACTACTGAATAATTTAAAATTGTGGCCAGGATTACTGTAAAATGATCAAAGTGAAAATAAAATATCAGCCACCCAATACAATTATTCTTTGAAATGATAATGGAGTTTTTATTGTTACACAACCAAAAATTAAATAGTGAACCTTATATTGGGATGCACGTAGTAACATTGTTGTATTAAAAGTATTTAGTTGAACCTTGGACTGTGATTCTCACATCACCCAAGGATAGTTGCTTTCCACTCAAATGTGGATTATTTACCTCTATTTTCCCTAGTCAAACTACATACCCAACATTGGAAAGTGTTTTCCATCTTTATTTTCCCTGAAATGCGATTACTTTTCATTATACTTAAGAAGCACTGCTTTGTGTAACACTCATTTATAAAGTAATTAGTATATCCCCTAGACTCATTGCATCAACACCACAAAGCAAATTGTTTCATGGCTTGCAATTGTTTTCTTTCACAATTCTAGGTCGAATCTTGTAACAATCATCTTCCCCATAGTCTTTATAAATTGATTTGAGTGATGTATTCTTTTTATTTATTCTGCTGAACACATTTGGTTTTTGCATGCATGATGTTCTCCCACCACTAGAGAATGACCTTTGTTTTAATCTTATGTGCGCGAACAGAACACTAGGGAAACAGCTCATGCTCTCAGGAAGATGCCTTTAGTGAAGGCTAAAAGGTATTTGGAGGATGTTTTGGCACACAAGCAAGCCATCCCCTTCACTCGTTTCTGCCGTGGTGTGGGACGAACTGCACAGGCAAAGAACAGACACCCTAATGGGCAAGGACGTTGGCCTGCAAAATCCGCGAAGTTTATTCTTGATTTGCTCAAGAATGCTGAAAGCAATGCTGAGGTATGTGGATACACTTCAGGGAAAAAGCAATTTCTTACCTTTCTTGAGTAGAGTATATTGTGTTCTTTTATGCTGATTCTTTTTTCATAATATAATTTAAAGGTGAAAGGATTAGATGTAGATTCCCTATTCATTTCCCACATTCAAGTGAACCAAGCACAGAAGCAAAGGCGCCGCACATACCGTGCTCATGGGAGAATTAACCGTATGTGCTCCATGTTCCCTTGTTAATTTCTTATTTATCTGCTTGGTACCAGCAGTTCCAGGTTTTTTATTTTTTTTCATGTATTTGGTTGCAGCATATATGTCATCTCCCTGCCACATTGAATTGATCTTGTCTGAAAAGGAAGAGCCTGTCAAGAAAGAGGTTGGTTCAACTATTGGAGAAGATGACACACTGAATCATTGTGGTTTTTGATTCATTTTTAAATCATGTAGTGTAAGCGGACTAACCTGCTCTCTCTCGCTGTTTAAATTGCAGCCCGAATCTCAGCTGGCAACCAGCAAATCTGGAAAGGCTTAATCATGCAGTCATACAAAAGAGGAGTTGGAGTTTCCAGAGCGTTTTACAATTTTGCTCCATTTTGTGTGCAATCCATTCGAACTAGTTTCTTACATGGATCTTCTGTCCAACATTTATTATGCGTTGCTTTTGTTTTTGAAGAACCTTTTCATTATTAGTTTGATAAATGACATTGCTTTTTTGGGGTTCACTTCGCATGCATCAGTCGTGGTTATTTAGATGACCTCTATCAATAAATTATATATTAATTTATAATTTGGTTCATAAAATATCATAAATGGATTTCAGGCATGGTTTTGGATTCAATCGCTAACAGGCATGAAACTGAACCATAGTTCTGGTCCTAAATGTATAAATTTGGATCTATTGCTTTGTATAGTTTGCAAATCCAGTTAGAATGGAATTCGTATGAAATGGATCCAAAACCGTTGTTACAACCTAAACTTGCATCTGTTATTGCGGGTTGAGATTAAGGTTCCTATGGTTAGGGAACAGGAATTGTATTGGGCTACCTATTTACTGGAGTATAATACTTGGCCTCTGTTTAATTCGTGCTGTGCAACGCATCCGTATTTGGAATCTTGATTCCCAAAACACCATTAAAGTGCGAGAGCGTTAACTCGCAGCAGACTTTGATCATCCACGATTCCACGACCTTTTATCTGACTCTCAAGTGTGAACATAGTTGACGTAGTAATGCAAGATTGCAAGGCTGTTACCTGTTGGAGTGTTGGTTAGTTCATCCACAGTTCCTGCCCTCCATCCATACTCCACATTTCATCAGTAAATCTTGAGATTCTAGATCTGCCATTCGATGGCTCTGAAGTATTAGCTGTTAGCATGATCTATGGCTCTATGCTACTTACTAGCTGGATTTCAACAGTAACCTAATACGCCTAACGCCTAGATGGAGTCTTGGAGAACTAGAAATGTGAAAACAAATGTGTGGGCAATTTGAAGCTTAAGTGCATTGATTAGAGTATTAAAAAATATTGTTAATTCGTCTAACCAATTACTGATTAAATATAATATTGCTTGCAGTTATATAGATAAGTACTATCAAATGTAAAAGTCAAATTGCTATAACTAAACTAGAACGAATGAAGTGCATTGTTTCAAAATTTGTTGAAATTTTGAAAAAAAATCTCAACTGAATAAGTTGCAAATTTGATTAAAAATCTTGTTAAATTCTCAACTGAATAAGTTGCAATTTTGATTAAAAATCTTGCTATAAAGTCTCCTCAGCAAAAATGCTCCACTTGTGCAACTTTTAAAACAATGCAAGCTTCGTGTAGGAGAAAAAAAATTTAAGCTTCGAGTGTTGGCCAAAGTTAGGAGAAAAGAATGTAAGCTTCGAGTGTTGGCAAAAGTTACAACTAATTTTTACAGAATTGGCCAAAATCACAGACAATCTGTGAAGGTTCCGAATATTTAACATTAGGCCTACAAAAATATAACCCCACATGAACATGAACTCTCCAGGACAAGATGTCTGCAATTCTGAAAGATCATCTACGGATCTACCACACTAGGGTTATTCTATTCACAATGTTACATTTTGCATCTCTTTTTTCTTTCAATGAGTCCAGGCTATGTAAAAAACTTAGGGAAGAACAATGGAAGCCACAACAAACTAATCAACATTGTGATGCCAGCTTCAACTATTTAACCTCTTCAGTGGTGATAGTCTCACACCTACATACTCTTGGCCTCTAAAAATCAACGGTTTCATTTACCCCTCACAAACACACACTCACTACTTATTCACGGTAACTTCCATGATGAGTTAGTTGTTGTTGACTAATGTTAGCGGACATTAAATATGAACATCATAAAGCATGAAATATGACACATTCAATGGATGATGGTGATCATCAACCAATAAATGGGTGCTCAGAATGTCCATATTTAATGTCTCTTTACCAGTACTTTTTTGTAGTATCATTTCCCTTAATAATGTTGGCTTGTCATCAATCCATCTGTGGTGTCTTCATCATCTTCAAGTTCATTCAGCTTGTCCAATACTGATTGGTTCACCTCCTTACGGGATTGTCTCCTGTGTTTCTTGGGTTCTAACCTTGGTTCGGCGTGCATAACACCTCTATCTCGCGCTTTATACCTGAAAAAATAATGAGACTGCGTACAGTACCACAATAAATAAGCTTACAGTAGAACAATTAATAGCCGTGATTTTCGATACTACTGTCAAACTTGCCACACACCCACCCTCCCTAAAAAAGAAAGTAAAAAGAAAGAATTCAGTCGAACGACACACCTGACATCACTCTCTTGTTTAGTCCCTATAACCCGAAGTTGAATTTCCTCTCTGATTCTAATATCATCAAGCAACCGAAGGTAGTATGGGTATCTTTCCCAGTCTCCACCAACAACACACCCTGGTTCGCCGAGATGCAAGCAATTGCTGAAAGAACAATTCACAGGTTCTTTGTCTTCGAGCCTTTTTAGGATCTGAAGAAAAAGTAATGCTATGGCCATTTATTGGTTCAAAATAACTGAGAAAGTGTAGGTGAATCCAGCGAAAATGCACCTCAGGAAAATTTTGAGCAAGGGACTGCTTTGTCACTTTAGTCAAACTAGGCTGGTTAAATCCGGGAGTATCAGCAATATACCCTCCTCCAGATATTGGAAGTAAGGAAATGTTCCTGGTTGTATGCTTCCCCCTTCCACTTCTGGTGGACACTTCCCCAACACTTTGCTGCTCTCCAAACCATTTTCTGTCAAGAACCTGACAAGTCTCTCCAGAGAAATTTAGGAAAAACATATTAAAGGCTAGAAAAAGCTCACTGGATGAGAGGATCCCATGCCTTCGCTGGCAGCACCAGAGGCACCACATTTATTGATTCTCATCACATTAATGAGACTAGATTTTCCAACACCACTAGGTCCCACAATTACTGAGGTCCTTTCTCTCATAATGAACTGCAAAGCATCAATTCCAAGCATCAACTTAGCACTGCAAAAGATAGGTTCATAGCCCCATTTCTGAAGCCTAGATCTCCATGCAGCCAATGTCTGCATAAGTGATAAACATCGCCTCATGAAGTTATTAATATCCATGAAGGTAACCAATGAGTCAATGATAGGTGAATAAATGAATAAACAATAGGAAGAAAATTCAATAGAATCCAACATGTTACATTATGGAACTTGAAGAGCTTACGACACTAAAAGACATGGACATGCGAAACATTATCATTTATCATCTAATTAATAATGAAAAAATGGGCAAACCCATGGCCACAAGTTTGAGTTCAGGAACCAATTGTGCTTACATTGTAGGATTTGAAAAGCTCACTTCACTAAAAGCAGAAGAGCTTCTTAGAGCATTCTCTGCTAAAGCTACATTAGAACTGTAACTGATAAATCATGCCAAACACCAACCATAAATTTGATATTGAAATGACAAAATCTGAAGTAACATATATTTAGTATATAAGTATACTGTACAAGTAATATGTATGTGATTATACATCAAATGAGAATAGTGTATGTTTGACATATAATATCATCTGAATTCTCTCAAGCACCTGGAGCTTTAACCAAACCAGATCTTCTACCTTACATTCAATACTCTGGCATTTTTGGTAGCTAAATGAGTTACACCGCATATACGTGTATATTTTGAGTTGTTTCAAGAGTCCATTTCTTCTGCCAGGATCTCATATGTGTGTATATATTCATTAAGATTCAGATGTAGTGTGGAATGATAGGCGGGAGACGCCTATTCACAGATTGAAATAGACTTATTTCATGCAATGATAGGAGCTGGAGTTATAGAAAGATTTTCACCGACTGATCAAAGAACCATTGATGATAATGTGAGCATGCTTGAGGAGGTGAGACGTGAGGAGCAACTAGATCAAGCAAGTTCTGAAGAAGTAGTTGGTTATACCTCGGTTTATAGGTTCATTGTTACGTTTCAATATCTTATATATCTAGGTGTAATGACTAACCAGATGGCCAGATGGGGTATAATTGTATTATTGATTTCTTCTCTCTTCTAATTGGAGTTTCTTGATCTTTATTATTAGTGTAAAAGGAGAATTCTGATACAACTGTAGGGTGATTGTATTATACAGCTTAAGAGTAATTGCAAGATCCATTGCAAACTTGACATTGCTAAAGCATTTCCTCACACACTTGAACAACTGACAAAGCCATATTTTTTCCTCTTAATATACTTAATGAATCAAATAAGATCCTATCAATGCCATTATAAGTACACTAATCATAAAATGTCAAAGGTTGATAATATTTTCATTTTCATGAAGATGCAAACCTCTTCAGGAACAAGTTCACACTTGTTTAATGCAAGGGTGAAAGGAATTTCACTTGACTCTGCCTCAATAAGGAATCTAGTGAGGGAGAATGCCTCAAGTTTAGGTTGCTCCAGGGAAAATAACACTAGCAAATGATCAGCATTCGCCACAGGAGGGTCTGAAATCTCGCACTTCCTCCGGAACACATTCTCTATCATTCCTCGTCTATCAACCCAATCAATCGAACCAACAAGAACTTTATCCCCAACCATCACTCTTCTCTTGATCTTCTTCAACACGGCCTTCACCACACACAACAGTTCCACCCCAACTCCTGGAGTGCCACTGGAACCTTCAGTCAATTCAGAATTACTACAAACTTCAGGAGGAAGTGATTGCACTATAACACGCATGAAGTTTGCCTGTGAAGCAGAAACCATCCCTACCGCTTGGTCCTGGGACAGATTCAGCTTGTCTTCGTAACAGAGAACGGAAGCCGGAGACGAAAATGGCTTGACATCCTCGCGAGCCTTGAGGAGGTTCCTGTTCTGATGTGAGACTTTTCTAGAAACGTCGTCCAAGCTCTGATTGTATCGACGAGCTGCGATATTAATGGCGGGGGGTGATGATGATAAGTACCTCCGCTGCCAGCCTGAGGCTGTGGAAGGAGAAAACTTATAAGGCGCCGCATGTTGCCGGGGAAACGAAATTGACGCGATTGACATGGAGGCACGAGGTGGAAGATCCGAAGTTACGATTTGCTAAGAGATAGAAAATGAAGAAGGAACGGTAGTACATAAACACAGGGAGAGCTTTTTTGTTCTAGAGTTCTTGGTATTGCTTCAGAATTTGGGAAATTTGAATGTTCAAATGTGAGGACTCGATGTTTATTCATTTTAAAAAGAAAATCATATGAGATGATGGATTAATGATATTGTATTGTGGATGCATGTAAGTAACGCATGTTTGGTAGGATGGTCTTGCCAGGTTATTGAATTGTTGATTTGTTGGTTGGATCATTCTTGATGTACAGAAGTTTGTACACAAAATGTGTATGTGCACAGACAATTTGACATGAAGTTATGCCCCTTTTTAAACGAATTGTCTGTACACATGGGCAAGTAGGAGGATTTTGTGTACAATTTTGTGTACAAGTCATGTACACTAAGCATTTTCTTTGTTGGTTTTGTCTGAAACTAAAGGTATTTCCTTTTTCATCATTTGGAGAGAAGCGAACTGGGTGGCGCATAGTTTAGCGCGTCTGGGCTCGGCCCAACAGATTACTTATCACCATATCCGAGCTCTTCCATATTAGGCTAGGATGTACTACTTTATGGATTTATTTGGGCTACCAGCTTTTAGAATTACTTGATTTTCTTTGTTTTTCCATTTGGAATTTTGTTGTTTTCCTAATGGGTCAGGCCTATCCCCCCATTAGTTTTCTCCTTGTTTGTTTGTCTGAGAGGTATTGATCTAGTCCATCTCTTAGTTTGACATTTTAATTCTTAATACTCTAATACTCTGGTAAATGTACTCCGACATTTACTCCACTGATTTTGGTGGGTTGCCTTCCGGATGAAAGAAAAAAAAGCATGTTTGGTAGGATAAGTTCATGTCTACTCCCTCTGTTCTTCAAATACTTGTCACCTTAGCATTTTCACAAGAAATGACAAAATATAATTGAAATAAGTTTTTTTGGGACAATTCTTTCTAACCTATATAGTATATGCTCATTGTTAATGCCAACATCCTTGAACTGGGATGAGATTGGAACATGTGACATCCACCTTGGGAGTGCCACAGAGATGCCATCAGACCACAAGGTACTTGACAATTGAAATAAGTTAAGAAAGGTAATTAAATTTGTGGAGAAGGAAAGGAAAAAGAAATGACAAAAAATAAAGAGAAAAGAAAAATAAGCAAGAAAGAATGACACTAATGTTACTTCTTAAATTTCTAATTCCAAAAATATTACTCCATACTACTTTTTCCTTTACCCAAAAAGTGACCATTTTATTTCCCCATGTACAGTGCCATCTTCCTTGAAACCATCTTGCCGGTTCGTTGAAATCCCTTTGGCAATTAAAATCTCTAAAACATGAATTGAGGCTTGATTTGTTGCTTAAATCCTTGAAAGGACCACATAAATCTTTGGATTTTTAGCATCAAATGAAATCCTGACGGAAACCTTTGTGCTACTGACGTCCAATGAAATCCAACGCAATATCTTGTGCCCCCCAATGGCGACGCGCCTGAAAGCTCATTCTATAGTTGTTGGTCTAAAATCGTTGAGCCCTGAGCTCCATTCCTTTGGCCTAGAGTGTGGCTATAGGGGCGGCATGTAGGATTTCTGGGGTGGCAGGTTGGTGCGACGGCTTGGCGGTAGAGGTTGGGGCTTGAATGGTGGCTCGGTCGTGGTTGGGCTGATTGGGGCTGTGGAGGTGTAGATCAGGGACAGGAGGTGGTTGGGGACAGGTCAGGGGTTGGTAAGGCTAGGTTTGGGGTGCTGAGGCGTGGGGATAGGTGGGGTTGTGGCAGATGGCAGTGGCGGTGTGTAAAAAGTCGCCTGAAATTGCGTCACGTTATCATTGCGGAGATGTCAGTGTGACAGTGTCACTGTGGTCGACGGCGGCAGTGACACGAGCAATGGCGGCGATAGTGCCATGGCGATGACAGCAGTAACATCCGAAAGTGACATGAAAATGGTACAATGACATGAATATTTGGATATCACTTTGTTTTAGTCACATTTTTGTCCAAATGTAAATGCAGTCAAATTTTTTGAAATTAGCTTTAATTAATTGAGTAATATTTAGAGAATGAGCCCAACAAGCAAAGAGAATAAATCTAAGCTACTCCATAAGTCCATATTACAACCATGTCGCTCTACTACACCAACTCAAAGTTGGTGCCCAAACTTTGTCCACATTAGCAAAAGGTATATTTCCCTCCAAAAAGTCAGAACTACACATTGCTATATAAGGAATGTTGTATCTATTTTCAGTCATCTACTTTGCAGTTTCCTTTTCAGCTTTTCTGTTTTAGCTTTTCCCCTGCACGTATTCTTGAGGTGATTACCACACCGACTTTTAAAGAAAATTCTTTTTTATTCCTCCAGGAGAGATGATGCAGATTGAGCAAGGTATTTTGAAGTAGTTGATGGTGACGATGAATCTGAAGATGACGACCCTTCATCCAACACAAACACAATTGTACCTGTACCTGCCAAAAAATATGTCTCACTCACAAATTCAAAATGAAAGAGAATAGCAAAAGAATTGCTATCAAAATCGTCATTGATAAAAGCTTTAAACTATAAGAGAGGAGTACTTACAAAGGTAGCCAACACCCACAGTGTTTCGACAAAGACAATAGACAGAATCTGGCCAACAAAAATAGAACAAGTTCAAAAAGGTTAGCCAATTAACACAAATCATAAAAGGAGTGGCAAGTGTGGGAGAAATATTGTACCCATCGACTTAGAAGAAATACATGTCATTCCAAAGAGTAGAAGGACCACTCTGAGAAATTTTGCAACTTGTCTTAAGATAAGTGTTTCAATAGTGCATAAGTTACTAAGTAATGGTACTATAAGGGCACACACATGCAATAAAACATGATTTATCCTTCAAAAACAAATTGGGGAGATTAAAAAAAACAAATTGGGGAGACTAGAGTGGTCATGTGTCAAATAATTCCTAGACCAGTCTCTGAACCTCCACAACTTTCAAATATGTTCAATGACATACATGTGGATGAAAAATGGTTCTTTATGAGTCAAATTACCCAACACTGCTATCTTTTGTCCTCATAGGAAGATCCTCACAGAAGCTGTAAAAGGTTTATCAACAAGGTTATGTTTTTCGCAACCGTTGCTAGACCATGGAGCAATCTGGACGGATCAATACTATGGAATGGAAAAATTGAAAATTTCTCTTACGAAAATGTGGCGGCAATGACAAAAAACAAAAATTGAAGTGCAAAGTGTATTGAAGTAAAGCCAACCCCATCCATTACGAAGGGAGTCAACAGAAATGCATTTCTCACATAATTGATTCCATCAATCAAAGAAAAATGGTCACCCAATGCATGTAAAACAATATGGATACAACAAGACAAAGCATCACATTGGTATAAATATGCAACATTTATACTTGTTGGTAGAATGGACAGGTGGGATATACAATTGGTATGTCAACCACCAAATTCAATTCCCCTTATCTAAGTATCTTAGATTTGGGTTTCTTTAGGGCACTGCAAGCAATTCAACACCATAAATGTCCAAAGATAGCTCAAGAATTTGTTACAACAGTAAAAGAAACATATGCAGAACTTGGACCACATAAGATCGATAAATCACAATTGGGTTCAACGTGGGATTATGGTGTTGCCTCACTACAACAATATTGCTTTTTTATAGCATAGAAGCATAGCGTTTCTATAGAAAGTGTTATAATTGAGCTACTCTTTGTTTGTAATAGCTCTAGCAAATCATGTAAACGCTATTGCTAATGATATAGCAGGGAAATAAAACACTAGGCGGGTATATTAAATGAAGTGGGCCTTTAGGTTAGAAAGAAAAATCAGACCCGCACCCTATATTTTCACTATCTTCTCTCTCGGCTTTCTCGTTGCCGGCATAGCTGATTCACCGCCATCACGCAGATCCAAATTCTCCACTTAGCTGGCTATTGCGACTTGCGAGGACTCATCCCCATTACTAAACATATCAATCGTCTGTTGTAAGATTCGTTTATATCTAATTATATATCTCTCTTCTCTAATTTCATATCGTTTTTTCTTCTATACTTTATTTCAATAGTCACAAATCTTCTGGTTTGCGAGAAGGTTTTATGTGTATTTCAGTTTTTCGTGACATTTGCTTTGTATAAATAAAATTTCTATGTAGGATGTGGCATATTCTAAAACCTACACCTATTATCTGTAATTATTTTCTTAAAGGGGAACTAAGAAGTTTTTCCCTGTGTTAAAATTGATTTTGAAGCATGTGGATGATGCTCTTTTTTCGAGATTTCAAATCTGCTCCGCTTAATTTAGTTTGGATGTATATTTGCTAAATTTAAAAATTGTAGAAAGATAAGATGTTTGTAATCTGGAATATTAACACAAATTTTATCTTATCCTTTGTCTTTTATCTGTCTGCTTCCATTCCTGAAAAGTTGCCCACTAATTTTTTCTTATGGACTCAGAAACTTGCTATTCAATTGAGAAAAAACCAGGAGGGTTTCAATTAACAAATGCTTCGTATATTTGAGTTTCTTTAATGCCAATCTTCTCACTTTATGACCATTCAGCCAATTCCTCATTCAATGTAAATTTTAGTAAAGTACGAGTTATTCAGTTTTCATGTCATGAACAAAAAGAAGCAGGTCTCCAGACATTATAATGTGATTTTGAAATGCTTACATTTGTGTTGATCTTTATATGTAGTACTATTTGTCTTCCATGTTTCTCTCATTACGTTATTTATTTTTTGAATAACATATTTCACCCTAATATTGGAACCAATGTTGAAATTTGTGTGAATGGCTATGAGTATGATGAGAGCACGACCGTACATATGTTCTTGGTTGGTGAGCGAGGTGAATAGCTTGGTGGATTCCAGTATATTGCGTACGCAAAGGTCACGCTCCAATCCGAAGGGGACAAGTTTTCTGCCACCCTCTCACAATGTTCTATTGAAACCGGTTTCTATGTTCAGAGTTATATGTGAGTACTCATTCTCTCTAACAAAAAATCTCAATTGATTAGTGTTTTTATGTATTTGTGGATGTAGGCATTATGTGTATTGATATCAGGTAGTAGATTAACAGTTTGCTCTACAATGTATTATGAAGTTGCATCCTGGAGTTGCTTAGTTTTTTAATTCAATAATGTTTGTTTGTTTTTGAATCACTGAGGACAGGTCTGTGGGGGATCCAATTAGGAAGAAGAGAGAGAATGAAGAGGAAGGGGAAGTGGCAAACCTAACTGAGAAACTGCTCTTGCTTAACTTATCACTTATGGAATGGTATTCTACTATTGTACTCATTCACCAATTTATTCTTGAAAGCAAAAATAATAGCACCAGCATGCTCTATTGCATTCCCCCCAATGAAACTCGTTGATATCCCCCCAAGACCCTAATGCTGCCTGTCAAAACCAACATTTTATTATTATTATGATGGAAGTTTAATGTTGACCAAATAATACATAATACTAAGTAATAATATGATGATTTTACTGGTGTTAGCATTTACATTGTCTTATTATATGGTTTTATTTCATTATCAGTTATATTTCTCACACTTGCGTTTATATATAGCTACAAATAATTCTTTTCAGCATGTTTAACCCACAAGTCTAATTATTGGTGTTTTTTGTTCTTTTTGCAGGTATAAAAATTGAAGATTATCAATCTCCTAGCTAGGCCTTATGTAATTTAATGAAGTTACCCTGTTTTTTCTTTTTTAGATAGTACTCTGTATGTAAATAGTTTAATGTACATTGAGATATTGAGATATTGAATTATCCGTATGCTACTAATTTGTTTTGTATCAATTGACATATGTAAAGAGTCTTTGTCATTGGAAGCTTAGTTTTTCAATTTCATAAATGTGAACATGGTTGGAGAGCTATGATTGACACTATTAGAAAGCTGAGTAGTTATGGATAAACGCTATGATCGATACTTTATGGGATAGCGTTTTGAAAAGTGTTATGTAATTTATATGTTTACTATGATACATATATTATAGATAGCGTTTAAAAAATGCTATTGTTGGTTTATGTTTTATAGCGTTTCAAAAATGCTATATAAAGCTGTACATCTATCATAGCATGTTCTGACACAGCGTTTTTTAAAATGCTATTAAATGATACGATAGCATTTTTCAGCCGCTATAGATGACTTTAGTTGGTGTAGTGCCTCCATATGGTTCTTTTACTTTTGTTACTGTCTTGAGATTGAAGACAAGGAAGAGACTCCTGGAGACCCAGAGCGCAGAAGGATATGGGATAGTCAGACTGAAGAGTGTACCAATAGCGAAGGAATGGCTCTTGATGGGCCAAAAAATGGGGAGGGGGATGGCCAAGTCTCTTAGACCCGCCGTGTCTTCATTTGGTGGTGGTGGGGAAGAAAACAAGTGATGGTGTTTTTCTTATTGCCTGTTTTGTTTACTTTAATTTCGGATGCCTTGTTCTGTTTTTGTTTTGTGTTTTCATTTCCTGGAAGACTCTTGCATTAAGGTTGGGGGATGGAAAGTCTGCGGTAACCGTCATTGGTTTTAAGTTGCCCAATTTTGGTTTACATATTCAGAACATAAGGCCATATTTCTATTCACAGCCATCCAATATAATTTTAATTAAAAAAATACTTTTTATTTCTATTTTGCCCTTGCGAATCGCCATCCATCATCCCATACTGATATCTCTATCAACATACGAGAAGGATGAGAGGTAAAATCTACCCGCACAGGTGAAGCTTATTGAAAATGACAAAGAAAACCACAGACTTAAAAGGGGCAATTTTGCAAACATAGAAGCCCTATGCATAGAAGTAGTACTCAGTATATTACCCAAGAGTATTTATACTCTTGGGTAGTTTTTTTGGTAACTACCATGACTATTAACGTGGAGTTATTTTAGGAATGAAATAATTGCATTCCATTATTTTTCCATGTTCAACGTGAGACATTTCTCCATTTTTAATAATGTCATAATCTGTTTCAAATTTTCCACGTTCAACGTGAGACATAACTAGATTCCTTTTTGTGCGCTATATTTCTGATATTCGTCATATTTGTTGATATTTTCAACATTAATTCAGTTTTTGTGCATTAGATATTATGCATTATGCATTTTCAACTCATGCATGGAATTGTGCAAGAGTATTTACCTCTCATCTGTATGTTCAGTTTTTGTGCATTAGATATTAGTCATAACTAATATCTCTATTATGCCTTGTTCTGTTTTCTATTACTGTTACAACAGTAAAAGAAGCATATGCAGAACTTGGACCACATAAGATCGATAAATCACAATTGGGTTCAATTGGAATATGTAAAGGTAGAGATTTTGACATGCAATGGAGGCAACACCTTCAAAAGCCCTCACATGGAAAAAGCAAGTTTGAAAAAATGGGAATTCTACCATTTAATATGGACATATGGCAGTTGATAAGGAATTGATTTAAGAAATTGTTGCTTATTTGAATGATGTTATGAAGGATGACAGCCAGTCAATGATTGGTAACCATGTTTCAAAGTTGCAATTTCCCACCCTAGTTATGTCTACTCGTGTATTCTTAATAATGCATTGCATGATTTTTAACTGATATAGTGAAGGAACTACAAAATGTTGACTTTTTCCCATTTTAATTATTGTACGGTGCATCATTAACTTTTGAGTTTTTGCCCAACTTAGATAATGAAATGCATATGTTTATTCCTCATTTGACTTCCTTCTTATATTTCTCAGATATTGTAGTTGTACTCAATATCATCATTGAAAGGGACCATGTACTCACAGAGACACAACAATGATTTCTCAAAACTTCATCTTATCATAGAAATCAATAAGTTGCACTCAAATGACACAATGCCATATCACAGCCTCTAATCACAAACCATGTGTCATATGAACACAATCTCAATTAAGAAACAAGTGTCATCACAGACATGCTCACACAATCTCAGATCACAAATATGTGTCATCACATACATGCTCACACAATCTCAAATCACATACATGTGTCATCACAAATGTGTTAGCAAAATCTCAGATCACAACACGTGTCATCACAACCATATGAACACAATTTCAAATCACAAACATGTATCCTCACTGACATACAAACACAATCTCAAATAACAAACAAGTGTCATCACATACATGCTCACACAATCATATGTCACAAATATGTGTCCTCACTGACATGCTCACACAATCTTAGATCACAAACACGTGTCATCGCATATATGCTAGCAAAATCTCATATCAGAACTCGTGTCATCACAACAACATGAACACAATCTCAGAGCACATAGATATGATTAATGATTGCTCAAAACAACGACATCATAAAATTCACAAAGCAGTGTCACAAACCATAAATTTCACACGGCAGTTTCGGAAACCATTTAATTGACATAGATTACTCATATGTCATAACAATGTCACCCAAAAAACAAT
The DNA here is from genome assembly GCA_945859915.1 of Cuscuta epithymum. Lineage (NCBI taxonomy): Eukaryota > Viridiplantae > Streptophyta > Magnoliopsida > Solanales > Convolvulaceae > Cuscuta > Cuscuta epithymum. Next base: position 4,403,662 of record CAMAPF010000967.1, on the reverse strand, counting down.
AAATTACTGATTTATTTCATCTTAGGAAATCAGAAACACATACCACCACACAATAATAATGAAATACATAGAAAATATGACTTGTCAGACACTGCATATTCATTATCGCCACTTAAACACCCTCCTCAACTCCTTCAGTCTTCACCAACGACTTTTCAGACACATATTCGACCTTTAACTGTGGGAGTATTATTTTCATCATCGCCTCTGTACCTCGACGCACGACTTCAAGTACATAGGCGCTTTGGAATGGGCGATCTGCCACAACCAAACTTGCCATATCTTCACACACGACAGGATATGCCCTGACCTTGACATCTTCCTTTGTCGACGTATCATGTACACCCAATTAAGGGTAAGTGACTTGGTCTGGAGTATCAGGCACACCCGAGTATGGATCAATAAGTTGATCTGACGTATCAGGCACATTCGAGTAAGAATCTGTAACTTGGATCGTCGTATCGTGCACATGTGGAATCAACCATCTCATAAGGGACTTCCATCTGGACTACGATGATGGTGCGTGAGAAGAGATAAAATAAGGAGATTAATTGAAGAAGGCAGTGATAAGAGGTCGATGATGAGGAAGACGAACCATGGTATGAGAAGAGGTAAATCAAAATAAGAAGTAAATGTGTAGCGATATTGATGGGGATTTAATGAGGAGTGTAATTATGGTAATCGGTGGAGAATTAAATGTGTTAGATTAAAGGATAGTAAATGAGAGTAAAATAAGTGATGATATAAATGTATTTGTACAATAAAAAGTTACTAAAAATAGAAAGGAAGCTAAGGCAACTCTTAAACAATTAAACGCCATATTAAGATCTAGGCTCCTTCTGTCAGGTTGACCTTTTAGGATGAAACTCCTAATCTTAACATGGTATCAATGTCAAGTCCGGATGTGGTTTGACTGCTTGTTTAGTACCAACGGTTAAAGGTAGCTTGTTAAGGGCATGTTTGGCACATTTATACACTCTGATATTGTCCAACCCGGGCTGGGCTAGGGGGGGTGTTAAAGTATTCCTTTTATCAGGTTGACCATTTGAAGTTTTCCGATGTGGGACAAATACTTTAACACGTTATAATATTAACCGTATATCTCTTAAACAATTAAACGTTATATTAAGATTTGGGCTCCGCTGGTTAGGTTAAACTTTTAGGATGGAACTTCAGATCTTAACATGGTATCAAAGCCAAGCTTGGTTGTGGTTTGATTGTGTATTTAGCACCCATGATTAATTGTAGCTTGTTAAGGGTCTGTTTGACCCATTTATACATTCCGATAGTTGTTCGATGAAAAGTTGATTGTTTGATTTAGTTTCATTTGATATACAAGTTGTTGTGACAATTTAACCTAACCAGCAGAGCCCAAATCTTAATATAATGTTTAATTGTTTAAGAGATATACAGTTAAAAAATTATTTATTGTAAAGAACTACTAACTTTTTTCAAATGTTATTCGATGTAGTTTATCTAACTTGATGTTAAAATTAGAAAAAATCTGTTAAAAATTGTCATTAGTTGAAAACTTTTTGAATAGTAAAATAGACACTCCCTCCATTCTTCAATACTTGTCTTGTTGAAGTTCCACATCAGAAATTGTGAAGCAATAAAACGTTATATTAAGATGTAGACTCTTCCTCGTATCAGGTGAATTGATATTACCCCATACTCTATTTAATTGCAACATTTTCAATTTGATATATTAAGTAATGCAATTAACATCATAAATTTACATTTTTGAAATAAATAATACTTGAAAATGATTTTAAAATAACTTTTTTATAAAAAGTTTGGAATATTTAAATTACATATGAAAGTTGGTGTTTATCTCATACCCCTTCAAAGTTGAGACTATTTTAATTCTTATCCCCAAAATTTACGGAGTATGAGTTATTCGTGCAAAATATACTCGTATGTATTTTAGGTCCATTGATTATAGCAAAGGTTTGAATATGGGTCTATATCAATTATACACAATCATTTGTATATTGATATAAATGTATTTTTAGTTCAACTATATTATTTAAAGATGTTTATCATATTAATATTAATAGATGTCATTATTGGCTGACAAATTTAACAAAAATTTAAATTCAATGACTTCATTGTCTTCATATTGTTGGCACAAACAGGGAAAATTTGAACTAAATCAAAGATGGCGGCAATAACTCGCACCAATTTCAAGGAGTAAGCACGTTAGGGTTTACTCAGTAGTATTCTCCGCCTCCGTGCGCCGCCCAAAATGTTCGGAGCGCAGCCGTCGCCTTCTCCCTTCGCCACTCCATCTTCCACCCCAACCTTTGGAACACCTTCTTCGACGCCAGCCTTTGGTACGCCTTCCTCTACCCCAGCATTCGGAACCCCTTCCTCCACTCCTGGCTTTGGCACGCCTTCCACTCCCGCATTCGGAACCTCCCTATTCTCAAGTCCGTTCTCTCAACAGTCGCAACCTCAGCAGCAAAGTTCTTTATTTCAGACTCCTCAGAGCTCTAGCACATTCAATTTTTTCACTCCTTTCGGGGCATCCCAGCCTCAGCAGACTCAGACCGCTTCACCTTTTAGCCAGCAGGCCGCATCACCATTTGCAAATGCTCAATTGACCACTCAGATGGCGCCTGTCGCCCCCCTTCCGTTTTCTCTTGCTGATCGCGATATTCAGGTACAGATTAAGAATTTCAAATTTGGGATGATCCCTCTTTAGAATTTTTGGATCAGTCCATTTTACCATGGAACTGAAGGACGATTTTATGGCTACTGAAAAGTTGCATTGTGAGTACTTTTCAGGCAATTGTTGATGCTTACAAGGAGGAACCTGGGAACCCCAAGTTTGTGTTTAAGGTCTGTTTCTTTCCAAAATCATTTGTCTATTTTGAAGACTTACTTTAAGTTTGGTTAAGATTGTGATCAAATTAAGAAAGCAGGAATCTCACAACATGCATAATAAAGGAGTGTAACAAGTTCCATTTATCAGTAAAAACTAAAACTGCCAAACATCATGCCACTGATCAAGAGAGCTAGTAAAACAGTACAACAACATTACCTCAGTGCCGCAAAAGCTCCCACCTACGATGGAGTAAGGGGGGTCGGATGTATGCAGCCTTACTCCCGTGCTAAAGCATAGAGAGCTAGTAAAACATTCTATTTTTAAATTTCAACTCATATATGTTCCAGGTGTATCAGTACATGTTCAGACCTCACTTTGTGATTAACATTTCTTTTAAATTATCACTAACCTTTAGTCCTGTAAAATACTTGGTCACTTTGCAGCATCTATTGTTCAGTGTGACTGAACCTCAGCAAAGAGTGAAGCCTGCTGGTGTATCCGATGTGAGTGAAACACAGCTAAATCCTTTATTCTATTGGGAACTTTTTGGCATTTTATTTTTTAATGCGTTCCATTATATGAAATAGTTTTGGTTCACAGATTATGTGGGCAGAGGCAATGGGGAAACTTGAAGGGATGGAGACTTCAAATCGTGAACGCCTATGGCCTCAGCTCATCCAAGGATTCAAGGATCTTTCCCAGCGTCTCAAGGTACTGTAATAATTCTGGTTAGATTATTGTGTTCCATTTTCATGCTGCCCACCCACCACCTCCATTTCCATTTTATTGTTGTTTCTCAGGTGGCGGCGATCTCAAATGCTGCCTAGACCGCTGAGATTTCTTCCTGGGTGGTGCTAGGAACCAATTAGATGGTTTAGGAGGTAGTTAGTTGCTATGTGATATTTCAGTGTCTTCTAGTTAGCAAGGTTTAAAAAGGCGGGTTCGGGTATCAAGGCGGTTTGTTCCCAAGAGGCGAGGTGTAAGCCTCAAAATATACAGACATTAAAAACTTTAAATAGTTAAACTAGTAACAAACAATTAAAGAAGTAAAGGATATATCCATAATTACAAGTCCAAAAAGTGTGAAACTCAAAAACACATGAGCTAATACGAGTAAGTCATTAGAATTCAAACACACAAACAGAAACATCACACACAAAAACATCACACACAAACAGACATATCACACACAGAAACATCACACAAACTGAAAGATGAATAGAAAGTATACGCTAAGGACTTAGGGTTTAAATGAATAAAAGACTTGTTAGGGTTTAAATGAAATAAGACTTGTTAGGGTTTAGTGTGGCCACATGTTTAAATAATGGACCTCTATTTAAAAAGTACTTTGGGCCTTTTATTAAATGAAATGTCTTGGGCCTTTTTTGAGTTATTGCACATTAAAAACAAAGAAACAAGGGGAAAACGCCTCAAAAAACGCCTGCGGGCGCGCCTTAAGGCGTATGCCTCAACTTTTGAGGCGAGGGCCTGTTAACATGCAAAAAAACCTAAGCCCTGAACCCAATCTGTACGCCTCACCTTGAGGCGCCCCTCAAAACTTGCCTCTTACGCGCCTTTTTATACTATGCTAGTTAGAGTGGTTCCCTATATTTCTACGACCCAAACACTTGACATATCATGTGACTCTTTGAAGCTTATTGCAATCTGAACTACAGTTAATTGGTGTTAGGCTGTCTGTTATTTTGAAATCTTTTACTTTTAAATAAATTTAGGATGAAATTGACAACTCTTTTGTTATATATGAGTATTCATTAAATATTAGATGTCATTAGGACATGTATGATGTGTAGAATGTTTGTTGTCTTGAACTCTTCAATATTGAAGTTTATTTCTTAAGTTGTACTGGGTTATCTCCATAATACTGAGTTTGATAGTAAAACAAAAATAAAAAGTATACACCTTTACTCAAGTATTGGAAATAATACAAGATATAAAGGTTTTGGAGAAAATATGAATAAAATCACTATATTTTTAAGACCGCCCTTTGCCTCTATCAGTCACTGCCTATGCCCTGTAGGCATTGCCCTCTTGTCTGTCACTAGCGTGCAACACCTAGTGCTTTTTAGGACACATTCACACATATCGTCGTATTGATTGAGGACTCTAATTGCTTGTATGTTATTCATGATGACGTACTATGCCAGTCACTTTGGTTAAGTGCAGAAGACATTTCCTCAGACACAGTTACAAAATCAAGGTGCTAAGGTGAAGACCAATTTACTGTGAATTTAGGATTACTATGTTACATTTAGTTTGGTGATCTGGATTGCCTTTACTTCTTTTAGACACTTGTTTGCTGGAAAGCATTGTTCTAAAAGGCAGTCTAGGCACCTAAATAGTCAACCTAGGTGTTCTATAGCATGGACTCGTGTGGCGTAGAGTTTCTGTGCACATATTTAAATCTGAACAGTGATCTGAATTCAACAGCCAAAGTTCAAAGCCCCTGCTTTAATGCCGAACAGAGTTTATTAGTTTAGTATCACTGTAGAAGATTTTTTTCTAAGACATGCATACCCAGATTCCTGATTAGTAGAGATTCCCAAGTCTATGCTACAATATTCGATATTAATAATTACATATTCCAACATGATCCAATTTAAATAATTTGCAACTCCATCCCATATATTTATTCTTTTGAATCATACCCACTGCCACTTTCTTTGTGGGTCATCACTTCATGCAACTGATGTTTCTAATTTTTGGCTTTATGCAGCTTCAAGATGAAGTCATTATTTCGGATGCCGAGAGGCTAAAGTTGACACAGAGCAATGTTAAAATGGTTTTTCTCTACACACAGAAACATGCGTGATTTTAGTTGTTTGTATTCAGGACTTCAATTCATTTCTAAGCATTTGATTTTGCAGCTTCAAAGACATTTTCAAGCTGACACACTTCCTTGGATTGAGAGGATGAGGCAAAAAGAGCAAGGTCTTCAAAGACGACTTTTAAGGGTGAGCTATATTACTGCGACCTAATTTTGACAAGTCTCTTGTCTCGCTAATTCAAATTTCTCCATTGGTCGGGATGCAACAATAACTGTCACATTTGATGGTTAGTTCACTTAGTTTTCTTCTTTTCTGTTTTATCCTACTGCAGAACGGTGGTGTCCTTGGGTAGTTTTCATGGCGTCTTATAACTGACCGATATTTAGCAGTTTTGTAAACTGGGAAACCATAACCACCTGTAAATTCTAAAATGCCAGGTTGTTCAGTTTTTCTGTTTTTGTTGGTATCCTGGACGTTTGAGAAGTTAATATATTCATGTTAGTCAAAATCGCTGTCCGGGCCGTAGGACTGCCATTATACGATTCTTACTACCTCCTACGATCCTTTGTTTACTGTATATTGCCAAATGAATAGGATCAGCTGGATCTCCATGCAGAATCACGAGTTCGTTGAAGAGCTACTGAATCGTTACTCATTAGCTATAGTTGTCGGGAAATGTGAGAAACTTCCCACTTTAGGAGCTGTTGACTTACATCTTCTACGTTGACCTCCTTCTATCGTTCTACGTTGACCTGCAGGGCTGCACCACACCGACCTCCTTCTGGGCCGTTCTCCTGGTCTTCATCCTTATCTTCTGCGTCGACCTCCTTGCATCTACCTCCACTAAACTATATGCACTTCTTTATTATGAAGCAGCAGTCAGTCCATGCAATTTTGGATTTTTGGAGGCGATTTTCACTATGGGTCATCCGGAAACAATCTCTCTGTGTTTTAGTACAGGGGTAAGACTGTCTACATTCGACCCCCCCAACCCCCAACCCCACCGTAGGTGGGAGCCCTTGCGGCACTGGGGTAATGATGATGACTGGCGCCGCATCTCTATCTTTTTTTTATAAATACAATGCTTAGTTTTTTCTTATGACTTTAACATATGACTTAACTATTTTTCTGCATTAATTTAGGACTATATTCTATAGATTTAAGTCTTACACACCTAATACCTAAATTGATTTATGGCTTATACTCTTTATCAGTATATGACTCATGTTTTACCTATTAAGTCTTACACCTAAATTATTTTGTATTATGTTCTAAAACTCTTGCTGACTGTTATTTATGAATAATATTTAGTATCTTCTTCTAATTAAAACGTCTTCCAATCCTACGATTTACCATCTTTAGACCCCCATCGTATCCTATGTAGGATCTCAAGTTTGACTACCACGAGTAAAGTTTTTATTGTAATAGGCTTTATATTAAGATACTGGTAACTCGTAGACACACATCTGCATAGATACTTCAAATCCAATCACAAGCCCTAGGAATAAACATGAAGTCATTCACCAATAAAAAATGAATCGATTTGCTGACCTCGAGACAGACAACATTAAGCTCACAGTGATCAAGTTATTGTTACTATCTCCCAATATTCAGAATTAAAAAATCAAAAGTAAAAACCCGACGCACTGATAAATAAAAGAGAAACGTGTTTGTAAAAACTACACTTTCTTAAAAAAATCCGACACGTTCTTTTTAAAGTACCATTTGATGTTACTAGTCACGAAAATACAATAGAAAAAGTTAAAAGAAATTTTAAGCATCCTAAACTCTAATTACAACTTTTAATTTTGAAGTGTTATAATTAAAGCAAAGCGATTTTGAAACACTTTCGTACTCCTTTTGTTCGATTGTTTAAGATACACTTTCATGCTTTTTAATCCTAAAATATGAATACTTTCCTAATTTGAACTTCACTAACCTTTTATTTTTCACTATCCTTTTACCGTCCATTTCACCTTTTATTTTTTCTAGATACACTACTTTATCTTCCATTGAAAAGGTTAAAATGTAAAAAACATTTCTTTCCTAATAATTCTTATTTCCTGTATTATTTTAAAACTCGTTTTACGCCCAAATGTATCTTATGTTTTGAGATGGAGGGAGTCATACCTTTATTGGTTGAAATGCAGATTATATCTCATTCATGTTTTTATATCGTAGTTTGCAATACAACATTGCATTTAGTTTCTTTTATATTCAGATCATGAAACATATCTAATGAAAAGTAATACTCCCTTCATCCCATTGGACTTTGCCAACTTTCCATTTTTGGTTGTCCCAAAAAACTTTGCCACTTTCCTAATAAATCAACTAATTTGTGGTTCTGCACATTTCTCTCTTCTCTGCACAATTCTCAACCACACAGTTTTTACTATTCTTGTATCTCACCTACTTTGCACTTGGCAAAGTCTACCGGGACGGAGGTAGTAGTTAATAATAAAACAAATGTACTTCGTTTAACTAGGACAAAGGTATTATACTATGTATAATTTTGCATCACATTTATTTGTATACTCTGTAGTCCATATGATATAGATGCCCCCTACTCTACAGAGCAGATTGTTTTGGACATCATCGGTCGTATTACGTTATCTTCCTAAAATAACTTTGTACTTAAGATTTGAAACAAAGTAATTTCCTACATTTAATTCCTCTCCCATGCCCCAACTTTAAAGGTAATGAGAATAATAGAGGCATTGGAAGGTAAAGGTTGTCGATTACCTCTGATGAAAGGTGAAGCTGATTTGGCAGAGAGGTTGGCTGCGACAACTAGACAGGTTTTTATTCTTTCTATAATGATGTAAAAATGTGTGTCCTCATTTTCTCTAGCTGGAAACCTAATGAATTGTGCAACTTACAGCTAAAAGGATCAGGAGCAGAACTTTCTCGGAGGGTTCAAAATCTTCTCACAGTTTGCCGTGTTCAAAATGGCATTGGTAGCGCTTCTTTTTATCTTCCAGGATCAACTAAAATACATGAACAGAGTCTCGTTGATATGCAGGAGGTACAATAAATTATCATTTTTTGCAATTAACTTTCCTGTTTGGATCTACTAAAAGTGTTCTATGGAGTAATAAAAATGCATTTACTAAAAGATGTAATTAAACGCTTAGCAATGCATTTACAAGTTTGCTTTTGGCTAGTATTTCCGAAAAAAGTTGCTCCATTTAGAAGAAACTCCTATTAAATGCTTCTTTTAAAATCAATTAGGTCTCCTTGAAATGATTTCGCATTTGGAACTGAAGTATTGGGAGTTAGATAATGAAATGAGATGACTTACGGTGCCTCCAATTTCAAGCATTAAGACAACCCTGGAATGATATAATTCCTGGGTATTTTGAACCCAAACGAGGACCCCACTATTGTGATTATAGTTCACCAGAATTGGTAGCCAAACAATCAAGGCCAAAGCATGTGTGGTTTTCATTTTTTGACTTTTAAATGCACTTCAAAAACCGCAATCCAGTATATCACTGCACTTTTACCCTCTGTAAGGATTATACTGTTTTTCTTTTACTGTTTTGTGTCACCAGGTTTTGCAACAACAAACGGAGGCCATTGCTAGGCTTGGGAATGTGCTGAAGCGAGATCTAAGGGATATGGAGATCATAATGACTGAAGACAAAGGAATGATAGAAGATTAATCCAATGTTCCTCTCTTAGTTTTGGATCTTGATATTTAAAAACTATAGTTTGTTATGGATTGTGTAAAACCATAGTCTGTTTGGTGAAGGCAATGCAAGATAAAGATGGATTTATATGCAAACCAATTTATGTATTTATCCTGTGTGTTGCAATGCTCTTCAAATGAACTCATGAAGTGGGTTGGTACAAAAGGCTTAATCTAATAGGTTTGTCAACAAGATTGATTGGATACAATTTCTGTTTGGATTATAGTACTGACTACTGAGCAAATCAATTTCTGATACAACATTACCCGTGTTGTACAGCTTCCACCAAGAGTGGTTATTGGTGCAAGAATGATTGGATGTACGTAGTCTTACTTTTATTTTATAGAAAGATTGTTTCTGAATAACACATGATAAAAATCATGTAGAAAATGACATAATATGGATATGTGATTCCTATATATACGTATTTTAAAAACTTAAAGTGCTGTTCTAAATTTGTATTATGCTCTAGACTCTTGATTTTTTTATTGATTTGTTTTCATACTTTCACGAGTTCATCACTCCGGGTTAATTCCGCCAAATCTAGAGGCTGTTTGGCAGCACTGTTTTTTGGCTTATCAGACTTATCTACCAACTTTTCCACCAAACACGTAACCATTTTAGCTATTTTTACATATAATTTTTTCTTTATTTTATTAATAAAATATATTTTAAAATTATTTTTTTCTTAAAACAGGAGAATCAGCCAATGCAGCCACTTCATCCAGAACTTCATAAATTTCAGCAAGATCAACCAAAACAGCCGATTTTCGTTCTACCAAACGGGATCCTGATCTTGCACTTATTAGAGCATTGCTAAATGCTAAGCCCCATAATCGTACCCCATTGAAGAGAATCATGTAAAAATTGTAAAAGAACTCACATTTCAAAAGACGTGTTTGTAATATCCATACGAGTGTACGACCATTGCTTCTTTCTCAGCCAGCAAATAAAGATGTTCATCTCCAAACATTTTAATGTGGTTTTCATGTGTTTAAATGTTTAATACGGAGAATATCAAAGAGAAATTGTTAATAAACTAATGAACAAACTCCAATATGAAACAACTTCAAGCATGCAATGATCTGATTGAATACAATACATATTCAAAATGACCAAATTTGGAGATAGAGCTCTTGCATAATGAGATAACCGATAGTACAGTGTTGATAGTCAAGAAGGATGCAACTTCAGATCTGATGAAATCTAAGCATGTAAGATTGTGCATAAAAACAACCGTAAGATTGTGCATAAAGACAACCGCAGGGAAAAGGAAATAAGCAGATCAAATCAAGAAACACTGTCAGTTGCGGTGGGGGGGGGAGGGGTCTCAGGCAACAGGCACATCAGTCATTTCATGTTCCACTGCTGCAGGCTCTACGGGATTGTAATGGTAGTAAAGCTCTCCAACATCATCACCCGATAGTTTCTTCCATCCATTTGGGCCAACATGATAAACTGAAAGCAACAAAAAACCAATATTCAGAAATACATGCATTGCCACAAATGTGCACCGATTCCAAGGCTAAACCTTCTCCTGTTTCATCCTACTGTTATTTGCGGGTTTATGAATTGGATTTGAGGAGGGGGGATGTGAAGGAGAAAAGGGGGATATCATACCACTTGCAACACCTCCACTGGCCCCATCTCGGAATGTTGCATGATAAATAGCCCGTTTCCCTAACTCTGCAGCTTCTTCAACAGACAAATCATATCGATACCTATACAAGTTTATCAAAAAAATTGTGGCACTTCAGAACATAAATTGGATGACATCAATGTCTACTTTCAAATGTGAACAGAATTCAGTATGATATACAGACAGGGTGGGGGGGGGGGGACAAGTACCCTGAAGCAAAGACAATTGGTGGACAGAGGTCCTTGACTCATGAGAAGAAATAAAAGTTTCCAGGGTAATTCTAACTTCCCCAAGGGTTCTTATATGAAACCACAAAGTAGTGCAACTTTTTACTACACGAGCTCTCACACCACGAGTAAAAACAAAAAAGGTATTTTACAACACAAAGGTGAAGCCTGTAAGAGACCACGAAACATCCATTAAGGTCAAACGAGGATCCTATAGGGGGGAATGAGCATCTTAAAGGAAAAATGACCAGAATGAAAAACATGAACATGTGCCAAGTTGAAAAAGAAATGAGCATCTGTAAAAGGAAAATGAGCGACCATCACAAAAATAATAAAAATGCCACTGGGTGTACAAAAGCTGGGTGTACAAAAGCTGGGTGTACAGTATAGTTTGCAGAAAATGGATAACCCACATTCAAATTGATACTCTATTTCATGCCTTTTATGCTCCTTTCAATCAGAAGCATTTATTCATCATTCATGTATGCAAATTCCAACAGCAATCAATACTATTACCGAGCCATTGTTTACAAAAAACACAGATCCGTTATACATGAGTTTATGTACCAATTCAAATTGAACCTAATATGTGCCTAAAATGTTTTGCAACAGAACCTTTTATTTTATCAGGAAACTCTTCAACAATTGATATGTGCAGCCAGAAAATGGATAACCCACATTCAAACTATTTTAGCTAAAATGTTATGCCTGTATAAGCTATTTTTTTTAGCTCACTCCAAAAACAGAAAAAAATGAGTGAAGAAGAATACAACAACATTCAAGTTTGTGGTCGGCTAACATGAATAGACATATTAAATCTGAGCCAAAAAAGCGAAAAAGATAAAAGATAAAAAAAGAAAGAAAAAAATGATAAAATAAAAGGATAAAAAGGATAAGATAACGAGTGAAAATTACCATCGGGTAATTTCTAGTATAATTTACTCTAGTACTGTATTAGCAGTAGAGTTCCAGGAATATCCTTTAAGATGTACATTACTTACATAAAAATGATGCAACAGAATGAGAAAGGTAATAATTCCAATGTAGGCGATAAAACATACCCATTATCCAGAACTCCATAAGCATATGGAGAACCAGATCCCACAGAGAACCTGTTTCCCTTTAGCCGTCCACCTTCACTATCCACATAATATAGTCCTGGACCCTGCATCCATCAATCCATGATGCAATATATTTTAGAATAGTTGAGCTACAGTATAGTATTCAGCACATAACAAATTGTATTTTAATCATTTATTATACCTTTTCATCCCAACCAGCAATCATAGTCCCAACTGATAAGCCCATTCCACGGTAAGAATATAAAATGTTAGCCAACAACTTTGAAGCTCCAGCAATTGAAATTCTTCTTTTATTTGCCAGCTCATGGAGACGACACTATACCAAGCGGGAAAACATCAGGTTGCAATTTGTAACATATAAAACCAAACTTCCAGAAGCTATAATTTTTTTTTTGCAGGAAAAGTTTCACCTCCCTCATACACATTCTTGTTTGCAGTACACAGTTTGCCATACATGAGTTTAAACCATTCTCCTTTGTTTGCTTTTTTGTACTTCTAAATTTTAATTTTTATACTTGTAAATTAGTATAAATGACGGAGGTTTATTTAAAATCGCCTAAAACTAAACTAATTTATTAGACACCAAGCTCTGTGGTTCGTGGCACCAAGGCTAATTCCCAGAGGGAAAGCCTTCTCTGTTGATTCTTACACACCCCATCCCCCAATTGGCCAATTCTATTAGCTTCTTCTCTGCATAGAGCATCACACCAGCCGAGCCTCCATTTGAATCTTCTTATCCATGTTCAAGACCAACGATTGACAACCAGAGACATGCTTCCTCTGATTCTTATTTTTTGTGTCCAAGTTCGAGGAGTCTGCACTCTGCAGCATTGTGTCGGGCAACTATTCTCAGCAAGCTCCTCATACATCAAATATTTTACTATCTTTCCAGTGTCTGACTACTGGAGCCTACCTATTGCTTAAAGTAAAATTTTCAGTTATTCCTAAAGTTATTACTTTGCTTCTGCAAATGTTTTATTTACACTGTTATTTTTAATCCTCATCAGGTTTTAAGACGTGTTTTATAGATCTCCATCAAGTTTTTGGTTATATTTTAAAATTCATTGTCTTTTGAAATTCAACTTTGGCTAATAACTGTATGTCTGGCGTACTAGACTACTACTACCAGCCTTTCACGGTTGCACCTACAGCAGGTCAAACTTAAAAATGAATCACTAAACCACTGAAGTTGGGAAAAACATATGATGCACATGATAAAAATGCCTCCTCTTCTATAGCAAGAAATTAATGAATTAGAAATTTGAACATCATCTTTAATAAAATACCTTGATCCCAAGATTCCTGTGCCAGAATTGGCAATCAGCAGCACCTCCTGCCATTGTGCCAAGCATATATGGATTTATTTCTATGATCTTTTTCACAGACTGTGATGCTGCAAAAAAGAACGTGGAAATGGAATGCTCATCTTTCACAGTAACCAGAAAATGGAAACTATTAAAGAAAAAATAACTGGTGACTATAGGACCCCAAAGTTAATTAATATACTTAACGTGATAGTAGTCATAGTACTATACAAAATAGTACACAATACTTCAATAATATATTTATGCATATTAGAAACCACTCCCTCCTTTTCATATTAGTGTTACTACTTTACTTTTTGAGTTGTAGCAAATTCGTATTTTTATCTCCTATTTTGGAAAGGTCAACCACTTAAAATTTTGTATCTTTCCGTTTTATTTCCACTGTATTCTTCCCTAAATTTCTCTCTTCATAAAAAGCTATAAAAAGATATGCACTACCAGCACTCTATAACCATGTGCGAAATGAAATGATAATAGCAGAAAACTAATATGGAACTGAGGGAGTATGGGAAAGAAAGAGCATATATACTCCGTATAATTTATATGTAAGAATCTGTCGCTCAAAACCAATACAGTTCATTCTTAATCATTATCATATTCAAGGTAAGCTAGAAAATAGAAATTAGTAAGATCAAAGAGGACCGGTGCCTATAAGATTTCATTGTTACTGTAAAAAATTCAACTGATATACTGTTCAAGGTTTCAAATACTTTGATGATCTTATATCATATTACAAAACTATATAGAAATATTGATTTAACAAATGATTTTTATATAAAATATGTAGAATATATAGATATTCATATCTTTATGTTCAGATTGATTGCTCAAAACCAAGGCAGCTCATTCTCAAACATAAGTTAGTTTACACCCAGTGTTACAAACTCACTTGTTTATTGTGAAATATCTTTATACACAGTATTGGTGAAACACAGACAAACAAATTTCTAACAATAATAAGCTTTTCAACATTTCCCTGTATGATAGAATGATATTAAGCTAAGAAGAAAAAGGACTCACATATGTATCCTCCCATGCTAGCACGAGAATCAGCTGCCACAATCACACCATCCTTAAAGATAAAAGCTAAGGTGGTGGTTCCCTTAGCAGGCTTCACCATTTGGATCGCTTCCTTCTGAAACCCATCGAACTAAAACAACACCAGAAGAAACGTGTATCAGACTAATAACTAAAGTTACACCAGACCAGAAAGCTGGAAACTTCCCAATTTAAATCAATTCCAGCTAAGCATATGCATTTGTAATAATCATAATACAATTAAGTCCAACTCACATCAGTAGCATTGGGAATCTGGAAAGATGGGGCTCTTGGAATTACATCGAACAACTCAGAATTCTCCACACGAAAAGGGGCAGTTGATTCGATCCCACTAAAATCAATTTTCATCATTCTTGCAGCCTTTTATAAAAAAGACAAATGAAAACGGTGAGTTGTATGTATACTTACACTACAAGAATGAGCAATTGAAAAGCTCAAAATGATTAACACAAGAGAAATCTTCAAATCTCTCTATATATAAAAGCTGGACAGCCTGGGATAACTGTTCCCGCTTGACAAATGATGAGGTCAATATGACATCGTCGTGGTGTCATCACGGGATGATATGACGCGTGCTTGCAGTTAATCTGCAGATTTTGGCTTTCCTCCTTACGAAGGCAACACTGCCAGCGGATTGCTTGGTCATTAAGCTACAGCTTATTCGAACTCCTTAGAAAATTATTCATCGTTTAAATGAAAGAACAGATAAAGAACAAACCTCAACAACACCAGCTTGATCTATTCACTGCTGATGAGATAAAATAAGATAGGTAGGAACAAACAAATTAAGCTCAGGACCTAAGGAGAATATAGCGTAGAGAGATGGTAGGGGGAGAGGAGATGGAAGCGGGGAGAGCAATATAGCGTACGACCGTCTGGAAATTGTAGATCGGATGAATTGGACCGGATCCACTTTGGGCCAATTATATTTAACTAAATATGTATTTTCATGTCTAAATTATTTATTTATATCTTAAAAATGAAGAGTGAAGATAAATACAAAGTGTATATTTATACTCCCTCCGTCCCAATATAAAAGGCACACTTTCCTTTTCGATCCGTCCCAATATAAAAGGAACATTTCCCTTTTTGGCAAACAAAACAGTGCAAAACAGTGTCAAACAGTGTCCAAACAGTGTCAAACAGTGTCTAAACAGTGCCAAACAGTGTTCAAACAGTGTTCACCCTTAAAATGTCTAGAAACGCAAATGTGTCTTTTATATTGGGACGGAGGGAGTATATATGTTGTTCAGTTCGGTTTACGGTTTTTCCGTTTTAAACCAAAGTACCAAACCATTCGGTTTGAGCACATGTTTACCAAACAATTTACTTAAGTAAACCCAAATCAAACCAAATCAAACCACCAATTTTAATAATAGATGAAAGTTGTTTTGAGTTTCTTTAGTTCGGTTCGGTTTTGTTTGGTTTTTATCGGTTTCGGTTCGCTTTAATACGGTTTGAAAGAAATAGTACCAAACTCAAACCAAATTGCATACGGTCCGGTTTCGGTTTGGTTTAGTTCGGTTCGGTTCGGTTAAACCAAACCGTTATGCCTACCCCTACTAAATCATTTAATCATTTAATTTGACAGATTTTATATGAAGTATAGTTTTTGTAGTACTTATTTCGTAACATTTAAATCGATCAAATGGATTGAATCTATTGAAATTGATAAAATATTAGTTGAACCAGTCGACCTCACTAATTTGTTGATTTGCGTTCGTGACAAATAAAGAAAGTCTTATGAAAATGACTACAATGATCTCCTATAGTAATTTTAACAAATTCAATTGCAAAAGTAACTTAAAAGTCAATAAAACTCACTTACGTTAATAGAAATTGTCCAAAATAGGAGTAAAAATGTTTTGGAATTCCAAACAAGATTTTAATGTTTTTATTCCCTAAATAGGAGTAATTCTGCCAAGTTTGGAAAAAAATGTCATGTTTAAAGCCTAAAATGTCAAACTTGGCAGAAATTTACTCATATTCAGAGAATAAAAAACACGACAATCCTATTTGGGAATTTCAAAACCTTTTTACTTCTATTTAGGGAATTCTCTCTTGATTAATACATACTTCTGTACGCAAACCCTCTTGATTTTATATCATAAATTAATTTAAAACCACAGATATGGTGAAAATATTAGTTGTTAAACAGGCTCTTAACAGCTTTAAGTTGGAAATTAAATGTTTGAATTAGTGATAAAATTTTAAATTAATATGTTTTAAATCTAAAAAACTAATCCAAAATTTAACCTAGGTATAAAATTTACTCACATCAATAAGCAATGAAATATTTACATAAATTTTATAAATTGTTTTTGCTACATCTGATTATTTTATATATACCATATTTTATGAATCCTAAATTTTATTATTCATTATAATGAAAAGGTACAAATACACCATTATATTATGGGTGTGGGAACAAATATACCCTTGTTCTATTTTTCGGAACAGATATGTCCCTAAAGTATATGTGAAAGTGCACATATACCCTTGAACTTTTAAAATGTGCAAAAATATCTCTCATACTCTTATAAGGGAGCAAATTTACCCTTATTGGCTTTAAATTGATAAAATAAATTTCAAAAAACACCAAAAATAAATTATAAATTATAAATAAAAAATAAAAATATTAAAAATGTACTTGTGCCCAATTCTCCCTTTTAATGTTTTTATATCACAATTTAATATTGCTAGTATAAAATATTATTTCAAAATCAGTCCAAGACTACAAAATAATGAGTTTAATTTAATTAAGGATAAACAAAATCAAAGAATGTTATTTCAAAAATGTAACATGTGCTCAAAATTTAGCAACATGACTAAAATGATAATTTATGAATTTGAAGGGCTTCATTTACAACGAAAAAATACTAATTTTTATATTTAAGTTAAATATTTAATATTTTAACATATTAATATTTTTTTTTAAATTTCGAACATTGAATTTATTTTTGGTATTTTTTTTGAAATTTATTTTATCTATTTAAAGTTAATAAGGGTAAATTTACTCCTTATAAGAATACGAGGGATATTTTTGTACTTTTAAATAGTTCAAGGTATATATGTAGTTCAACATACACTTCAGGGGTATATTTTTTTTTTCGGAAAACAGAATATGAGTATATTTATTCTCACACCTATGACTGGACTCGGGCCGGTTCGGGCCTGGGCCCGGTTCAGGCTTGGGCCCGCCGGGCCTCGGGCCAGAAAATTGGGGCCCGAGCCCGAACCGCCGGTGGCCGGTTCCGGGCCAAACCGGGCCGGGCCAAACCGGTCCATTTTTTTTTTGGTTCTCCTATTTAACCCCCTCCCCCTCAACCCCAAACACCCCCAAACCACCTCAAATGGCCCAAAATACCTAATCCAACCCAAAACTTAAAAAAATTTCAAAAAATAAATAAATTAAAATCCGGCCCGAACCGGCCGGGCCGGTTCGCCTAAAGCAGGGCCCGAGCCCGGACCGCCCATCACCCGGGCCGGGCCAAACCGAACCGCTGGACCCACCGGGCCAAACAGTAACCGGGCCGGGCCGGTTCTGGGTCGGGCCGCCCGGCCCGAGTCCACCCCTACTCACACCTATACCACACAGGTATATTTATACTTTTCCCTTCATTATAACTATCATTTTCTTATGTTAACTGGTGTTTATAAAAAATGTTGTATTGTAGTTATTCATTTATTTGAATTGAAAAGAGTTTTATAATTGAATTTTAATGTTATTTTGAAGAATTGGATTGTGTGAAAATAAAAAGTGCAGTTTGTGCACTTTAAAATGTGCAGTTTTTGACGGAGTATTAAAACTGGCTCAAGCTCTTCAGTTTGGTGTACACTTGTTTGTCTTTCACAGACAATTTGTCTGTGAAAGACAGACAAGTGTACACCAAACGTGTACACAAAACGTGTACCTCTAGCATTTTTCTATTCAAATTAATGAATCAAACTATGTGTACTTGAGATAATTTCAGTCCCGATTATTAGAAGCTCAATTATTAGACTTAGATTTCACCACCCACAAATGAGTCGCAAAAGTCGCTCACCATGTAACGTGATATGAAAAATCTACAATTTCCTTAAAAAAATTAAACTGAACTAACAGAACATAAGAAAAAGTGTATATAAGCAAAATATAAATACTTTTGAAACTAATCATCTGTTATGATCATGTAGCCGTAGCACTCTTGTCTGATTCCAGTAGGCATGTTGCGCGCCATTGACGATTTGGGGGAAAAAATCCTACTCCGTCCGTCCCTATATAAAAGCCACACTTTCCTTTTTGGGATGTCTCTATATAAAAGACCCATTTCCCTTTGGGAAAGTTCCCAAAATAGGACTAAAAAAGTTTGAAAATTTCAAAATAGGACTGTCATTTTTTTATTCCCAAAATAGGAGTAATTACTGCCAAGTTTGGAAAATACTGCCATGTTTGAAGTCTGGTACTGCCAAAACATGACAGTAATTAGTCCTATTTTGGGAATAAAAACATGGTAGTCCTATTTTGGAATTTTCTAACTCTTTTAGTCCTATTTCGGGTAATAATCTCTTTCCCTTTTTGGCAAACAAAACAGTGCAAAACAGTGTCAAACAGTGTTTCTTCTAAAGATGTGTGCAAAAGTAAATGTGTCGTTTATATAGGGACAGAGGGAGTATGAGATAAGTAGATCTATGCCTCGAAGAATTCCTTCAATAACAATTAAACAACAATATAACATCTTGTAGCAATTCGCGTTGCTAATTTGAACAGAGACAATCCATAAATTGAAAGTCAAAATTGGCAGGATAGTAAGATTTCCAAACAAACTAGGGAATAAAACACCGCTCATACGAGCACCAAAGCACTTTTTAAACATTCTTTATTCAAATATGGGCGGCTAGGGCTGTTCATCCATGCTCTCGGATCTTCAGTGGAGTCGTCATTCTTGTCAAATTCTAGTTAAATCGGTTGAATTAGCTAATCTGCTAAATTATAAAAACTATATATTTAAATGTATTTTATTAATAAGTCAAAGAAAAAATTATATTGAAAAATAATTAAAATAGTTTTTTTGCTAGCAAATTCAGCCAAAAAACTGGACTCGAACTTTACTTGTTTAGATGCAATTTGTTATTTTTACGAATGTCCTTATTTATTAAGTTTGCCTCGTTAATCGTCTTGAGATTCTTCTAACGCCTTAATTTGACTACATGAGTCACACAACAATTAATTTTACTTATCTGACTAAATGTTAAAATGGATCAAATATTAATTAGATTAAATAACATTCAATTAATGATTTTTAAGGATTGTTCTATTCAACATAATTAAGATAAATTAGATTTGTTATATTTGGTGAAACTAAACCCACCGGAAAATAACACTCCCTCTGTCCCAAAAACAACTTCACACTTTGACAATCACACAGATTAAGAAAATAAATTTGACTTTATAGTAGAGTGCACTGTTTAAACACTATTTAGCACTGTTTTGATGTAAATAATTTGCCAAATAAGGAAAAGGGAAAAGGTGCAAATAGGCCAATGTACTAACCAAAAAAGGTCAAATAAGCCCTTATTTAGGAGACTGTCCGGCCGTCGTCATTTGGGGTGGTTCCCGTTGGAATTTTTTGATGATTTTTTTTAGCATCTTATTCATCAAGTCTAGTTTACTCATACCAAATTTAAGCTAAAACTTCAATCTGGAAGGCATTCAAATGAATTTTTGAATATAACTGTGCTTCTAACTGCGCAGTTATTTTCAAGAATTCATTTGAATGCCTTCCCGATTGAAGTTTTAGCTGAAATTTGATATGAGTAAACTAGACTTAATGAATAAGATGCTCAAACAATTTCATCAAAAAATTCGTACGGGAACCACCCCAAATGGCGACGGCCGGACAGAGCTTCCTAAATAAGGGCTTATTTGACCTTTTTTGGTTAGTACATGGGCCTATTTGCACCTTTTCCCTAAGGAAAATATTGAAGTGTAAAGTTAATTTTGGGACATCCATTTAAGGAAAACGGGAAGTTGTTTTTGGGACGGAGGGAGTAAAAGATAGCAGAAAATAATTAAAGCAATCGGAATAATATTAGAGAGATAAATGTCTGTAGTGTATTGAATGTATTCAGTCTGATCAAATTTTCAAGAATTACATGGTTTTATAGCACAAAACAAAACATAAAAAATTTGAGCAACATGGTTGCCATGCTTGAATTGATATGCAAATCACTATTCTGTGATTTGCGGAATCTGTTGTGTTGCTGATTGTGAGAATATCCTGAAAAGATATCTTGGATGTAGTTTGCCCATCCTTAGTCGTCCTGGATGCACTCTATTCATAGGCTTTTGTCATAATGTCCACAGACACCATGTAATTTAAATCATTTTTAGATGAAATAATATTTATTTCCCGATCAAATTTTAGTTTGATATATGTACCAATTTATCAGATTTAAAAATTGTAATAATAAAACACAAACACTAAATAATAACTAGTTATATCATAAATCAATAAAACACATTAAGTAATACATGCATGTAACCTAAATCGACCTATATTCCATATAGTTATGTATCCTAACCTAAATAGTTATGCATGTAACCTAAATCGACCTAAGGGAATTTCGTCCTCGAAATTACCTTAATCGTCGTTGTCAAACAAGTGCGGATATTGAGCCAGCATTGCTTCTTCGGTTTCCTAAGTTGCTTCTTTCATGGTGTGGTTTCTCCACAGGACTTTGACTAAGGGAACCTTTTTGTTTCTTAACACCTTGGTGGCTGGAGCGAGTATCTGTACCGGTTCCTCTTCATATGTCAAATCTTTACCGACTTCGATGGACCCAGGTGTTAGAACGTGTGAAGGATCCGATCTGTATCTTCTTCACATGGATACATGGAAGATATCATGTATTTGGCTCAACTCTGGTAGCAGTGATAATCAGTAGGCTATTGAACCGATGCGTTCAGTGATTTCGTAAGGCCCAATGAACCTTGGACTTAGCTTTCCCTTTTTACCAAAACGTAGAACCTTTTTCCAAGGAGACACTTTCAGAAAAACTCTTTCTCCGATAGCATACTCGGTATCACGATGCTTCATATCAGCATATGATTTTTGTCTATCCGATGCTATCTTAAGTCGCTCTTGAATTAGTTTGATCTTCTTCTTTGTCTCTTGAATCAAATCGGGTCCAATGATCTTTCTACACTTCCGACCATATAAAGCTTCATAAGGTGCCATGTGGATGGTAGCTTGGTAGCTATAGTTGTATGCGAACTCCATAAGAGTTAAGCATTTCTCCCAACTCCCTTTGAACTCAATTGCACAACCTCACATCATGTCCTCCATAATTTGAATAACTCTTTCAGATTGACCATCTGTTGAGGATTAAAGGTTATGCTAAAGTTCAATTTTGTACCAAGTGCCTTTTGTAAGCTTCCCCAAAATTGAGAAGTGAACCTTGGATCTCTATCAGATATGATAGATAAAGGTATCCTATGTAGTCGAACTATTTCTTTGATATATAATTCCGCCAACTTATTTAAGGAGAAATCCCTTCGAATAGGTATGAAATGAGCAGATTTAGTAAGTCGGTCCACAATTACCCAAACCGAGTCATTCTGCTTTGGTGTCAACAGTAATCCTACTACAAAATCCATGGTTATTCGATCCCATTTCCAGTCCAATATTGTAATAGCCTAATAGGTTGTAACAATCCAGATGGAACTTGGTGTTCGATAAGCTTTAACCTATTGGCAAGTGAGACACTTTGAAGTATACTCCGTAATATCACGTTTCATACTGGACCACCAAAAAAGGTTCTTTAAATTTCTAAACATTTAGTAGCCTTATTCCATCCCAGTTCTCCTCATTACATTGAGTATTTTGTTTCATGTGCCTCACAAAGAATTCTTTGTTTAATTTCTCCATTAGGAACAACTAAACAGCCTCGAAAGCATAATCCACCATTACTTTGTTTAGAGAAACCCAGTGAAGGTTTGAGATGTAATTCAGCTAGAGTTTTCTGGCTCAAAGCATCTGCCACAACATTAGCTTTTCCCGGGTGATAATTGATTACACAATCGTAACCCTTGATTAACTCTAACCAACGCCTTTGCCTCAAATTTAGCTCTTTTTCGGTCGGAAGATATTTCAGATTTTTATGGTCGGTAAAGATATAACATCTTGCCCCGTAAAGGCAATGTCACCATCTTTAAAGCAAAGACAATGGCTGTTAGCTCCGGATCGTGTGTGGGGTGGTTCTTCTCGTGCTCTTTGAGTTGTCTTGAGGCATATGCAACCACCTTTCCTTCTTGCATAAAAGCACATTCTAGGCCATTAAGAGAAGCATCACTATACACGGTGAAGTCTTTACCTGCTGCATGTTGAACTAGGATTGGAGCTTCAGTGAGATCTTTTTTCAGTTGATCAAAACTCTCTTGACAAGATGGTGTCCATTCAAAACATGTATTCTTCTTCAAAAGTTTATGGGGAGGTGAAGCTAACAAGGAAAAACCTTTAACAAAGCGACGATTGTAATTGGCTAATCCCAGAAAACTTCATACCTCTGTCACATTTCGAGGTGGTTTCCAAATTGTAAGGTAATCAGCTAATCAGCTTGGATTTTCGTGGGGTCCACTCTTATTCCATCCGCCAAAATGACGTGGCCCACGTAAGTTACTTTATTAAGCCAAACTTCGCACTTTGAGAACTTGACATAGAGTTTGTGCTTTCGTAGTGTTTCTAGCACAATCTTGAGATGCTCCTTGTGCTCTTTCTCGAACTTTGAATAGACCTAAATGTCGTCAATAAAGACAACCACAAACTGATCTAGAAAAGGCTTGAATACTCTGTTCATTAGGTCCATGAATGCGGTAGGAGCATTTGTTTACCCAAAAGGCATGACCAAAAACTCACAGTGTCCCAATCCAAGATCAATTTTTTAGAACACTTTAGCTCCCTTAAGTTGGTCAAAGAGATCATTGATCCTTGACAATGGGTAATGGGTTTTCAACGTAACTTTGTTCAGCTGTCGATAGTCGATGCAAAGTCTCAAGGAACCATCTTTTTTCTTCACAAATAGAACCGGTGCGTTCCATGGTGACGCACTAGGTTGGATGAATCCCTTATCTAAGAGATTTTGAAGTTGTGCCTTTAATTCTTTCATTTCAGCAGGAGCCATTCGATAAAGAGTTGCTGAAATGAGAGTGGTACCACAAACTAGTTCAATAGTAAATTCCACTTCTTGAGATGGCGGTAAACCTAGTAACTTGTCATGAAAAACATCTGGAAAATCTTCTACAATAGGGATGTCATTCAATACTAGAGCTTCTTTCCGAGTGTCACGAACATATGCTAGGTATGCTTGACATTTCTTACGCATAAGCCTTTTGGCATGCTTCATAGAAATGAGTTGAGGTGGCTTTAGAAATAGTTCTCCGGGAGCGAGAACAGTTTCACCTTACTCAGTTTGAATCAACAATATTTTACCTTGACAATTCACTACTGCTTTATGCTTAGAAAGCTAATCCATATCAAGAATGATATCGAATTTTCGATACGGTAATTTGATGAGATCCGCACTGAACTGTTTTCCTTGAATCTCTAAAGGGCAATGTCAGTATACTTGATTGACAATGATACTTCGCCCTAAAGGTGTAGATACCTCCAGTTGGATGTCTAAGGACTCTCTCGGATACTCAAGTAAACATGAAGGATAGACACATATATAGGAATGTGTAGAGCCAGGATCAATCAAGACACACATACCAGTGTTAAAAAGAGTAAACATACCAATGATAATGTCATTCTCCGGTTGCTCCTCCCTAGCTTGCATAACATATGTCCGTACCTGGGGGCGACCTTCTGGTGACATGTTCACGGTTTATTTGCTTCTGGTATTGCCTTGATTCTGAGTTTGTCCCCTCCTCTGTGGGGGCTGCGTAGGGCTAACTAGAGCCGATGAAGCATCACCCGTGACAAGTGATGGACATTGTCTAAGCATGTGACCCATTTGGCCACACCTGAAACAAGATCTTGAGGCTCTTCTACACTCCCCCATATGGTGTTTGCCGCAACAAAAAATCATAACAAGACTTCTTGACCTGGGAAGCTGACAGTTGAGGTTTGTTGCTAACAAATGTGACACGAGATGATTGGTTGAAAATGTTGTGTCCCCATAAGATTTTTCGTCGGTGTTGAGTGCGAAAATGTCCCCATGCATGACTTTCTTCTGCGCCACCCTTCGAAGCTTTGAGCGGCCTCAACGAGTTGTGTGAGGCTAATGTGGCGTAACTGCGTAAGGCAATTACTAGCCTATCAATTTCTTTGTTAAGCCCATACTCAAGTTTTCAACACTTATCAGCTTCCACTCTTACCATATCATGGGCATACTTGCTTAGGCGGAGAAACTCATATGCATATTCAGCCACTCTCGTTGAGCCTTGTGTGAGATCCATAAATTGTCGTTTCTGCTCTTCTTGGTACCATGCTGGGACGAATTGGTCCCATGTCATCGGCACGTTAGGTCTAAGTAGCATTGATTTCCACCAATCATATGCTCCATGTTGTAGTAGGCTAATTGCGTGTCTAGGACGATCAGCTACTTGAACTTGCAAGTCATCTAGCACATGAGATGTTTGTTCAAGCCAAAATTCAGCTTCTTCAGGCATATCTGCCTTTCCCCCAAAGAAGATGGATTTACCATTCTTTTTGAGTTTCTCAAGGGTGATGGACTCCATTGAGACTTCGTTATTAGCCGGGACCACATTTTGAACTATTTGTTAGAACAATTCGGTCATTTGCTATATGAACGGATTTGGCATGTGGCACTCCTCGTGGTGAGTGCTAGCATGTTCAGATCCATGCACAAAATGCTCACTTGGATCTTCAGATGACATTGTAGGCCTAAATTTAAAAGGTTCGTGATAACTTAATTGTCTATGATATAACTAAATACCAGAATGGGAGGCGGACTTCTAAAATGCAATGCACACAGTGTAAGAGAGTAAAACCCATTCACCCAAGGTTTAAAAGAATCATTCAAAACCATTGGCTCTGATACAAAATTGTTACACCACATCCGGACCGACTCGGGCGGCGCGTCACGTGGCGCAAAACCAGAACAGACTTGCATAACAGATTTTTAGACGATTCAGAGAAAAATCAACCCATTTTGTTAACTTACAACTTTTAATTTATAACAAGAGAATTTAGTATACTTAATATAAAGCTTATTAATTCAGTATTATTTAATACCTGAAAATGTGAAACTCACCATGAATAGATTAATGTTATGAAAACAAACATATAACATAGTCATCACAAAATACTTTTAACACTGCAACGAAAGTTCTTAGAAATTAAAGATGACATTTAAAAGTCCTTATAAAAACAGAAAACACATATGACATGCATATGAGTCCTAAGCCTCCTTCCATCCCAGTGCTCGTAAAAGAATCCGTGCTTAACCTACGGGTTGGAAAAATAAACAACTATCCGCTCAACAAACAACTATTTGCTGTTTAGTGTGGGTAAATGATTGTTGAGTTCAAGGTTAAATGAATATGTTGGTACGAACTTCGTGACCGTATTCCTTACCGTTAGTATTCCTCGGTCTAGATCCAGATTCTTGAGTTCAAGGCTAAATGAATATGTTTTTATTAATGATTAGTTTCAAAATAAAAATTATCTGATAATTATGATATCTGACCATGTTTTTGTTCTGTACACAAAAAAAATAAAATCATTTGATATTTATGATATCTGAATATGTTTATGTTATGTATATAAATATCAGTATTTTTATAACAACTGCTCGGTTCTCCCAGGTATGTTATATGTTTGTCTGATCAGATGCGAATTATGATATGTGCTTTTATATGTGAATATTATTGTTATGTTATTACCTTACTACTCAGCACATTGCTGAGCGAGTAGTTGTTTGTTTTCCCAACCCATAGGTTAAGTACAAATTCTTCTAGGAGCACTGGGATGGAATGAGACTTGGGACTCATGTGCATGTCATGTGTATTTTGTGTTTTTATAAAAACTTTTAGATGTCATCTTTAAATTATAAGAACTTCCGCTGCAATGTTAAAAGTATTTTGTGATGACTATGTTATATGTTTGTTTAATAACATTAATATACTCATAGCGAGTTTGACATTTTCAGATAGTAAATAATAAAGATGTGTCTGAATTAATAAGATTTATTTTAAGTACTAAATTCTCTTGTTATAAATTAAAAGTTGTAAATGAAAAAAATGGACTGATTTTTTTTCTGAATCGTCTAAAAGTCTTTTAAGCAAGTCTATTCGAGAATTTAGTACTTAAAATAAAGCCTATTAATTCAAACACATCTTTATTATTTAATATATGAATATGTCAAACTCACTATGAGTATATTAATGTTATTAAAACAAACATATAACATAGTCATCACAAAATATTTTAACACTACAGCAGAAGTTTTTAGAAATTAAAAATGACATCTAAAAGTCCTTATAAAAACAAAAAATACACATGACATACATATGAGTCCTAAGCCCCCTTCCATCCCAGTGCTCCTGGAAGAATCTGTACTTACCTACGGGTTGGGAAAACAAACAACTACTCGCTCAGCAATGTGCTGAGTGGTACGGTAAAAACATAACAATAATATTAACATATCAACGCACATATCAACATATCATAATTCACATCTGATCAGACAAACATATAACATACCTGGGAGAACCGAGCAGTTGTTATAAAAATACTGATATTTATATATAGAACAGAAACATATTCAGATATGATAAATATCAGATAATTTTATTTTTGAGTTTTTTTTTTGTGTACAGAACAAAAACATCGTCAGATATCATAATTATCAGATAATTCTTATTTTGAAACTTATCATTAATAAAAAATATTCATTTAGCCTTGAACTCAAGAATCTGGACCTAGACTGAGGAATACTAACGGTAAGGAATACGGTCACGAAGTTCGTACCTACATATTCATTTCGCCTTGAACTCAACAATCAATTACCCACACTAAACAACAAATAGTTGTTTGTTGAGCGGATAGTTGTTTGTTTTTCCAACCCGTATGTTAAGCATGGATTCTGCTACGAGCACTGGGATGGAAGGAGGCTTAGGACTCATATGCATTTCATGTGTATTTTGTGTTTTTATAAGAACTTTTAAATGTCTTCTTTTGTTTCTAAGAACTTCTGCTATAGTGTTAAAAGTATTTTGTGATGACTATATTATATGTTTGTTTTCATAACATTAATCTACTCATGTTGAGTTTGATATTTTCAGGTATTAAATAATACTGAATTAATAAGCTTTATTTTAAGTACTAAATTCTCTTGTTATAAATTAAAAGTTGTAAGTTAAAAAATGAGTTGATTTTTCTCTGAATCGTCTAAAAATCTTTTATACAAGTCCGTTCTGGTTTTGCGCCATGTGACGTGCCGCCAGAGTCGGTCCAGATGGGGTGTAACAATTTTGTATCAGAGCCAATGGTTTTAAATGATTCTTTTAAACCTTGGGTAAATGAGTTTTACTCTCTTACACTGTGTGCCTTGCATTGCATTTTAGAAGTCCGCCTCGCATCCTGGTATTTAGTTATATAATAGATAATTAAGTTATCACGAACCTTTTAAGTTTAGGCCTACAATGTCATCTGAAGATCCAAGTGAGCATTTTGTGCATAGATCTGAACATGCTAGCACTCACCACGAGGAATGCCACATGCCAAATCCGTTCATATAGCAAATGACCGGATTGTCCCAACAAATAGTTCAAAATGTGGCCCCAGCTAATAACGAAGTCTCAATGGAGTCCATCACCCTTGAGAAACTAAAAAAGAATGGTAAATCCATCTTCTTTGAAAAAGGGCGGATATGCCTGAAGAAGCTGAATTCTGGCTTGAACAAACTTGTGTGCTAGATGACTTGCAAAATCTGGTAGCTGATCGTCCAAGACATGCATTTAGCTTACTACAACATGGAGCATATGATTGGTGGAAATCAATGCTACTTAGACCTAACGTGCCGATGACAAGAGACCAATTCGTCCCAGCATGGTACCAAGAAGAGCGGAAACGACAATTTATGGATCTCACACAAGGCTCAATGAGAGTGGCTGAATATGCATATGAGTTTTTCCGCCTAAGCAAGTATGCCCAAGATATGGTAAGAGTAGAAGCTCATACGTGTCGAAAACTGGAGCACGTGCTTAACGAAGAAATTGATGGGCTAGTAATTGCCTTACGCCACACTAGCCTCACACAACTTGTTGAGGCCGCTCAAAGCTTCGAAGGGTGTCGCAGAAGAAATACAAGTAGTGGGGACATTTTAGCACTCAACACCAACGAAGAATCCTATGGGGGAGAAGCAGAGGGACATTTTCGCACTCAACATTTTCAACTAATCATCCCGTGTCACATCCACATCTTCTAGCAACAAACCTTGATTGTTGGCTTCCCAAGTAAAAAAAATGTCCCGTTATGATCTTTTTACGACAAACACCATATGAGAGTGTAAAAGAGCCTCAAGAACTTGTTTTAGGTGTGGCCAAATGGGTCACATGCTTAGAGAATGTCCATCACTTGCAACGAGTGATGCTTCATCGGCTCCATCCCGCCCTACGTGGCTACGCAGTCCCCATAGAGGAGGGGACAAACTCAGAATCAAGGCAATACTAGAAGCAACTATGAAACCGTTAATAGGCCACCACAAGGTCGCCCCCAGGCACGGACATATGCTATGCAAGCTAGGGAGGAACAACTGGAAAACAACGTCATCATTGGTATGTTTACTCTTTTGAACACTGATATGTGTGTCTTACTTTATCCTGTCTCTACACATTCCTATATATGTTTCTGCCCTGCATGTTTACTTGAGTGTCCGAGAGAGCCCTTAGACATCCAGTTGGAGGTATCTACACCTTTAGGGCGAAGTATCATTGTCAATCAAGTATACCGACATTGCCATTTAGAGGTTCAAGCAAAAAGAGTTCAGTGCGGATCCCCCTCATCAAATTATCGTATCGAGAATTTGATATTATTCTTGATATGGATTGGCTTTCTAAGCATAAAATGGAAGTGAATTGTCAAGATAAATCATTGTTGCTTCAAACTGAGAAAGGTGAGACCGTTCTCGTTCCCAGGTAAAACCCCCAAAACGTCGCAACCATGGCCTGTACCCATTCTTAGTCCTGAGCCTTATTTATCTTGTAAGTCGCGCCTATCAGTTTTTAAATTATTGAAGCATAAGATTTTTTTCTTTCCATAGTGACTGTCCGGACTCGTAGGATATAGTAACTAAACATCCTAAGGGTCACTTTTTCGATGTGCATATTCTCTTGTAAAATTAGGATTTCATTTTCCCGCACACCCTTTGATCACTCAGTTCCTAAATAACCTTGAAATATTTCCTTATCACCTGACTCTGCTTGGCCATCAATACTTGGTGGGTTTTTTTGTCCGATATGTAGCACACTTGATATCGAACCATCTCTAAAGTTTTTGAAGCATATGTTCCGAGCTGGGCAATGTTCAGCCTCCGATAGTCTATCCTAGGTGTCTATTTCTCAGCGTAACCATTGTGACATGTGGAAAGTCACTCACATTAATGAAGCCAATTGGAAAGAAGAATTTGTCTACGTGTGATCTGGATCCCCTTTACCTTTCCCCTTGTCCTTAATATGTCGATTTAAGAAGTATTCGTATTCGAAACTCCCAGTTGACCAAGAGACCCGACCGGCTATGGTTCTTTCTAGAGGACCATATATCCTCTCCGCCTTTACTTATGAGGATTGCCTAATCACGATTGGGTTCCATTCACCGTCACGATGTTCGGTACACATGACTCAACCATCACGGATCAAGGTTGTCCACAATTTCCCTGTCTTCTGAAGATAACACACGCACATACATATATTAACTAATACATATGATGCACATGTATATTTTGTAGACAACTAGATATGATGTCGCGGTTGGAGATGTTCTAGAGCATCGATGAGGACATATTTCATGGCAGTGACCTGAGGTGCCTTAATAAGAAGTCAAAGGCTCCCTTCATCACGAAAGACAAGGGCACTGTCGCAACCATGCCTTCATCCATAACGAAACACAAGGCTTTTGGTATTATAGCCCGCATCACCCGGAGCATGAGTGATATTCCTACTACGGGGATGACTACCTGGTTACTGGGTAACATTGAGTTACCTTCACTCTTATAGTCTTATCCTAGATCGATGAATGAGAAAGAGAAGATTTAAGGAATTGACCACATTGCTCTAGAGAAGAAGAGTCAACATGCCATGGTCAAGGTAACATTCCTATTTCGCGTTACTTTTATTTATATGTAACTCGTTATACTAACCTTTTCTTTGTAGCTAGTGCTGTCTGTCTCCGAGGTGAATCGAATAAAAAAAGGAGGTGGCCTCGCTCAAATATTCACATGTTGTTGAGGTCATTGCGCTTAAAGACTAATGCATGGGGTCAGGTTATGGATGCATACAAGAATTCTTTAGAGTTTGTGTTTGATCAAAAAGCTTATATTAATGCCCATTTGAGAGCCATTAGCAAGCATTGGTTGTCTACTCCAAACGATCGTAAGAAACTCGCCCTAGAGGGCTACCTCTCCTACAAAATCAGGATATATGTCGCTCAACAAAATATATATCCTATTGTGAAGGATAAGGCAGGTAGGTCCTGCATTATTGATTGGGGACTTGCCCCTGAGGTGCTTAACCCCAAGATCCCAGTAGTTGATCCCCCGGAAGGACGTTTCTTTTGACAAATCTCCTATCGATGAGGAGCTTGGTGACCTCCCTCCAAGGAAGATGAACGAATCCTTAGGTTGTTGGCGTTAGATCATCCCGTCTTTGATCGCTTCTGTGCTTTGGAGCGTGCAGGTAAGTGACTGATGGGCGTAATGTAGATTTAATTTCTGCATGTCTTCCATTATGAGTACCTAACTTGTTAAACATATTTTGAATTTAAAAAACTGATCATAACGACACATTTCACATTTTCCTTTCATTATCATCATTGTCATTATTAGTACTATTATGTAATTAATTAGTTGACTAAACAAATGTGGAATTTATGAGATAGCGGATATGTTTCCCAAAAAACGTTGTGTGCCCCAGAGTAAGTCTAGGTCACTTAAGTGTTAGGTTCGCTCAGTTTGTCCTCCTACCTGCAGCTAAGTGATGCACGCAATGTAGCGAATGAGGAGGTGTCAACGATACCTTGTGCCTATTGTATCCATAATCACTCTATATGATTGAACAACGCCTCAATTCAAAGATAAGGAGATCCATGGCGATAAAAACACCAAAGTTTTATACTTGGTGTAGTATCATCGTGTGCTACTATATATGATTATACAATAGTACTAATAATGACAATGATGATAATGAAAGGAAAATGAGAAATGTGTCGATATTATCAGTTTTTGAAATTCAAAACATGTTTAACAAGTCAGGTACCCATAAAGGAAGACATGCTGAAATTAAATCTACATTATGCCCATCGTTCACTCCCTTGCACGCTCCAAGGAACGAAAGCGATCAAAGACGGGATGATTCACGCCAATGACATAAGGATCCCTTCATCTTCCTTGGAGGGGGGTCACCAAGCTTCTCATCAGTAGGGAATCTGTAAAAAGGGATGTCCTCGTGAGGGTATCAGCTACTGAGATCTCGGAGTTAGGCATAGGGGTGGGCATAACGGTTTGGTTTAACCGAACCGAACCGTACCAAACCGAACTAAACCGAACCGAAACCGAACCGTATGCAATTTGGTTTTAGTTTGGTACTATTTCTTTCAAACCGTATTAAACCGAACCGAACCGAAACCGATAAAAACCGAACAAAACCGAACAAAACCGAACCGAACCGAACAACACACACACACACTTTGTATTTATCTTCACTCTTCATTTTAAGATATAAATAAAAAATTTAGACATGCAAATGCATATTTAAGCATATACTCGTATTATTTTAACTTTTACACATTTCAAACATTCATTATGACAAAGTTAGCTAATACGACATATTTGTATTTATTATGGTTGGCGATATCAATAGCAAATTGTATTTATATTTCTATTTCTATTTCTGTGTGAGTCTTTGGTTTAGTTTGTTTCAATTGGTTTAGCAGGTGAAGGCAGGTTGTTTAAGCTAGGTTCTAGTATTTCATTTAGTTGGAATTTCAATTGACAGGTTGTTTAAGCAGGTGAAGGCAGGTTGTTCAATTGGTTTGGTGAAGGCTGGTTCTAGTATTTCATTTAGTTGAAATTTCAATGAAAACAAAACATTCAAAATTACTCTTTACTCAAAGTGGATTGTAACATATGAAACAAGACATAATCATTTTCAAGTTTATAAACCGAACATCAAACCGAACACCAAACCGAACCGAACCGAATTTTTCCCAAACCGAACCGAAACCAAACCGAAACCAAACCGAAACCAAACCGAAATTCTTTTGGTTTGAGTTTGGTACTATTTTCCTCAAACCGAATAAACCGAAACCGAACCGAAACCGATAAAAACCGAACCGTAAACCGATTCGCCCACCCCTAGTTAGGCACCTCAAGATGAAGTCCTCAATCAATAATGCAGGAGATACCACTGGCCTTTCCTTCAAAATATGATACTCCCACTGTCCCTATTGTTTAGCCATCTTTCCTTATTTAGCCGTCCCATAATACTTAGCCACTTTCCATTCTTGGAATAAAAAACAAGTGGAAAGACTACTTTACCCTTATTGATTAATCAACCTTTTTTTCCTGAAAAATCCTATCCCTGACCCAACACCCTTAGACCCCAAATCCCCTCCTCTATGAGTTACTCTTTCTCTCTCCTCCAGTTTTGTTATTGTCTCTACCTTTTGGAAAACCCTACCGCCAAACACTCTGAAGACATATTCCTCTCCGTCGTCCTTGAGACTCCGACGGTTGAAGATGGTGTCTAATCATTTTCCAACGATGGGGTGAAGGTATCCGCACGGTATTAAATCTGGTCGAAGAAGAACGCCGAAGAGTTGTTTCAGATGTCATAAGAGGAGGAATTCGAAGGTTTGAGGAATATCCAATTGAAGACCCATTATCCCCAAATGTGATTCAAGAATGAGAACTACGAACTATATTTGTTTTTTTATGCCATCTATTTTCTTTAATTTGGGGGCTTGTAAAGCTACTGTTGTCCGACCACTTAAATCAAGAATGAGAACTTTGAAAGTAAGCTATTGTTGTCCCTGTGAATGTGAATGCATTGTACTATCCAATTCTCCGCGTTTCGTCATTTTAAATCAGGGGCAAACTCATCCAGACAACTCTAAATACTCCTTCTCCTTATTCCTTGTGCCAGTCAACATTGGCTAAATAAATAGGGACAGAGGGAGTATACTTTTTATTGAGAGGTAGCCCTCTAAGGCGAGTCTCTTATGACCGTCTAGAGTAGACAAAGAATGCATGCTAATGTCGCTTAGATGGACATTAATGTATGTTTCCCGATCAAACACAAACTCTAAAGAATTCTTGTACGCATCCACAACCTGACCATGTGCATTAACCAACACCACGGCATGCATGTCTTTAAGCGCACCGACTTCAACAACATGTGAATCTTGGAGCGAGGCCTCCTCCTTTGCTGATTAGGAGAGTTGTAGCAATAACTCTTGCTCGTGCTCATCTTTCCTTTTGTTCACCTCAGAGATAGACAACAATAGCTACAAAAAAAGGTTAGTATCACGAGTGACACAGATAAAAGTAACGAGAAATAGGAACGTTAACTCAGTCATGGCATGGTGGCTCTTCTTCTGTAGAGCAATGTAGTCAAGAACTGAAACCTTCTCCTTCTCATTTGCCGGTCTGGGATAATAGCGGGGGTAACCCGATGTTACCCCGTAACCAGGTAGTCATCCCGTAGTAGGAATATCATTCATGCTCCGGGTGATGCGGGCTACATTACCAAAGCCCTTGCGTTTCGCTATGGATGAAGGCATGGTTGTGATACCGCCCTTGTCTTTCGTGACGGAGGGAGTCTTTGTCTTCTTATTAGGACCCTTAGTCACTACCATGATATTCATCCTCGTCGAAGCTCGGGAACATCTCCAACCGCGACATCATGTCTACAAAATATACATGTATGCGCATGTATTAGTTAATATAAGTATGTGTGTGTTATCTTCAAAAGACAGGGAAATCCGTGGATAACCTTGATCCGTGGAGGTGGAAGCACATGTACCCGAACATGGTGTCGATGAATGGAGCCCAATCGTGATTAGACGATCCTCAGAAGTAAAGACGGAGAAGCTATATGATCCTCCTGAAAGAACCATAACTCATAACTGGCCACGTCACTTGGTCAACTGAGAGTTTTGAATATGAATACTTCTTAAATCGACAAATTAAGGATAAGGGGAAAGGTAAAAAGGATCCAGATGAAATATAGACAAATTCTTTTTTCCTAATTGGCTTCAATACTCCAAGTGAGTACGTTGAGAAATACACACCCATGAGAGACTATTGGAGGCCGAACATTGCCCAACTCAGAACACATGCTTGAAAGGTTCTAGAGATGGTTCAATCTCAAGTGTGCTACACCGGACCAAAAAAGCCACCAAGTACTGATGGTCAAACAGAGTTGAGTGACAATGGGAAATTTCTAGGTCATTTAGGAACTGGGTGATCAAAGGGTGTGTGGGAAAATGAAATCCTAATTTTATAAATGGGATATGCACCCCGAAAAAGTGACCATTAGGAGGTTCAGTTACTATTTCCTCCGAGTCGGACAATCACCGTGTACGAAAAAAATTTCTTATACTTCTAGAATTTGGAAACTAAGAGGCGCGACTTACAAGATAAATAGAATTCGGGTGTAAGAATGAATATGGGTCACAATTGCGAAGTTTTGGGGGTTTAAAGTGGACAACTTGTGACGTTACGGGATAGATTTATTCGACCTCCGAATTTTCATCTGTGAAGGGGTGCGAAAAATTCTCCAATACTAGTTCATCATCATGATTCAGTAATTCTTCAGAGTTTATGGAATTTAATATATCCATAAGATGTGGAAGCTATTAAAAACAATAGAGAAAGAATATCATCAAAATTAATACTGAGTACTAAATAAACAAGATTATGGAATATACCAAAGTCATGGTCAAAGTTAGGGGTGGGCAACTTGGTTTACGATTCGGTTTTCTTCGGTTTCGTTTCGATTTCGTTTTATTCAGTTAATTCTGTTTGGAAGAACTTATACCAAACTAAAACCATTTGTGATTTGATTTGGTTTTAGTTCGGTTTCAGTTCGGTTTATCAAAATGAAAAGTATTAGGTTCAATTTGATTCGGTTTCTTATGTTTATTACTACGTATTTTATTTGATCACATTCTACATTTTAGAATTAGAAAATGAAAGTAGTAGTTCATCTCATCTTCTTTTATTTATTATTTAAATAAAATGTAAAAGATAGAAAAAGAAATAATAAAATATTATAAATTTAAACTTCTAACATCTTTTACATTATAGTTGATTGACATTTATAATATCACATAAAATATTCAAAGAAAATTAAATGAGCCGGTGGAACAAATGTTGTAATATTCACAATTTTATTCAAATGAATCATGTAAAAAAAATATACTCCCTCCGTCCCTCAATTAAGTTCTCACTTTCTTTTTTGGGCAGTCCCTAAATTAAGTTCACACTTCAATACTTTCCTTATTTGGCAAATTATCTACATCAAAACAGTGTCAAACAGTGTCAGACAGTGTATAAACAATGCAAAACAGTGCACTCCGCAGTAAAGTCAAATTTATTTTTTTAATATGTGTAAAGTCAAACCAAGAACTTAATTGGGGGACGGAGGGAGTAAATGCAATTTGCTATTGTTATCGTCAAACATCTTTTCATACAAGTAGAGTACAAAACATAACAATACAAATATGTCGAATTAACTAACTTTGTCAATTTTAATAATGAATATATAAAATGTGTAAAATTTAAAATGACTAGTATGTGTACCCGTGCACTGCACGGGAAAATGTGTGCTTAGAGTTTTTATTAAAATTGTAGCGAAAATAAATTGTATATGAATTCGTCAATTAGTGTTTAAAAGAAAATTCAATCGACTATGAATAGAGCTGTCAAAATGAGTCGAAGTCCATGGGGCTAGCCCATTTCATCTCATTTCACGGTGGGTTAGAGTTGTCATTTTCATTCCGATGAACTCACCGGTTTCATGATGCAACTGACAAGAATTGCAGGTTAACAGAGTTGACCCATGTAGGTTGAGTGTCAACCAAAATATAAACATCTATTTTTTTTTAGTTTCATTATCATCAATATTGATGCTTTATTACCAAAATAATTTTCAAACATACTTATTAATTTACAACCCTTGTTGAACTATTATTTTTATATATAATAATTATTCAAATAAATTACTCTAGCATTATTTCTATATATAAGGTTGAGTACAAATGAGAAGACACCTTCATTTGTAAAAAGAGAATTAGAATGAACTGGAATGTTAGATTTGAAAATTGTGCATTATTTGAAATAGAAATATGCGCTATCATAAATAAAAAAAAATGTTGTGACATCTTTTGTAAAAATTCAACCTTTCCTGTCCATTTAAAGTCTGAATTATTTTAACTATAAGTGTATTGTGCACCCCCATTTAAATTAATGTGTGTCATTTGAGACCATTAGGCAATTCAACGATCTAAGCTATGAAATTGGGGAGTGCTAACCCATTTAACAACGTGAACATAAATTGTGAAGTATAAATAAATGAGACAAAATGAATCTACCTTTATACATTGATTTGGTAGACCTTGTGAATTAATAAATAGATAAGTGATATCACATTTGTCCCATTAAGATCGAGACATGTCCAACTATTAAAAAGAGTTTATCTAGCTAATGTCGAAATGAAAAAGTGGGGACAATATGGTAAGAATGATTTAGAATTACATATGCATTATAATATTTGGAGCTACACAAACTTAGTGAACGAAAAAAGGAAATGTCGGAGAAAATTAATGAGACAGATGATGTAATAATTATCATATTTTGAAAACAAATAAGAAACAATTTATAAAAACCCTGAATAAGGGAGAATCTCCAAGAGTTTATGAGAAAAGAAATAGAAGTAATATTTTTATCTTAAGAGTGGCTAAAAAATGTTAATTGTTTTTATTTTTTAGTATTTGGATTTTGTAATACCGGCGAGTGCAAAATGTTATCTAATTTAATATTGAACATTATAACAAATATATACACATATATTAATATAAATACATAACTATAATACTACGTATTAGAATACATAAGAGTAGAGTTTTGGAAGTTGAATAGTTTTTTCTTCAATTTATTGTTTTGCCACATGTCATTTTTTTAATACAACAGATGTTGCCACATGTCAACAATTCCTCTAAAGGGTTATTTAAGGTTTGCTTTATTATATATATTATATAGATATAGATACTTCGTATATGTTAAACATGTATTTTTCATGTCTAAACTATTTATTTATATCTTATAAACGAACAGTGAAGATAAATACGAAGTACATGTGTGTGTGGTATACGTAGTATATTGCAAATTGTTCGGTGTTCGGTTCGGTCTAAGAGAAATTGTTAACAAGCTGATGAACGACTCCAGTATGATACAACTTCAGGCATGCAATGACCTGATCAAGTATCATATTCAAAATGACTAAATTTGGAGCTAGAGCTCCTGCATAATGAGATAACCAATATTGCAGTGTTGAATTGATACATAGTCAAGAAGGATTACAATTTCAGATCTGATGAAATCAAAGCATGTAAGATTGTGCATAGAAACAACTGCAGGGAAAAGGAACTAAGCAGATCAAATCAAGATACACTGTCGGTTGGGGGGGGGGTCTCAGGCAAAAGGCACATCAGCCATTTCATGTTCCACTGTTGCGGGCTCAATGGGATTGTAATGGTAGTAAAGCTCTCCAACATCATCACCCGATAGTTTCTTCCATCCATTTGGACCAACATGATATACTGAAAGTAACACAAAACCAGTACTCAGAAATACATGCACAGCCACAAATGACATGCACCAATTCCAAGGCTACTAACTTCTACCCTTTCATCCTTCTATTATTTGTGGGTTTATGAATTTGGATTTGAGGGGTGGGATGCAAAGGAGAAAAGGGGGGATATCATACCACTGGCAACACCTCCGCTGGCCCCATCTCGGAATGTTGCATGATAAATAGCCCGTTTTCCCAACTCTGCTGCTTCTTCAACAGACAAATCATACCGATACCTACACAAGTTTTTATTATCATTAAAATTGTAGCACTTAAGAACATAAGTTGGATGATATCAATGTCTACTTTCAAATGATGTCAGAATTCAGTATGATACAGATGGGATGGGGATAAGTACCCTGAAGCAAAGACAATTGGTGTACAGGGAGGTCTTTGCCTCATGAGAAGAAATCAAAGTTTCCAGTGTAAATCTAACTTCCCCGAGGGTTCTTATATGAAACCACAACTCCACAAGTTAATGCCACTTTTTACTACACAAGCTCACACACCATGGCTAAAAACAAAAAAGGTATTACAACATGAAGGTGAAGCCTGTAAGACACCATGAAGCATCCATCAAGGTAAAATGAGGATCCTATAGAGGGAAATGAGAATCTTAAAAGAAAAATGACCAGAATGAAAAACGTGAACATGTTCCAAGTTGAAAAAGAAATGAGCATCTGTAAAAGGAAAATGAGCAACCATTATGAAAATAATAAAAATGTCACTGGGAGTACCAAAGCTGGATGTACAGTATAGATTGCAGAAAATGGATTACCCACATTCGAATTGATTCTCTATTTCATGCCTTTTACGCTCATTCCATTCAGATGCATCCATTCATAATTCATGTATGCAAATTTCAAAAGCAATCAAAACTATTATCGATCCATTGCCTACCAAAAAACATGATCGGTTATACATGAGTTTATGTACCAATTTATAAATTGAACCTAATATGTGCCTAAAATGTTTTGCAACGGAACCTTTTATTTCATCAGGAAACTTTTCAACAATTCATGTGTGCAGTAGCTACATGCCTGTATAAGCTATTTCAAAGCTCGGTCTAAAAACAGAAGAAAATGAGTGAAGAAAAATACAGCAACAACATTCAAGCCTTAGTCTCCCAAAAGAGTTTGGGGTCCGCTAACATGAATAGACATATGAAATTTGAGCTAAAAAAGAGCTAAAAAGATAGAAAGGATAAAAAGATAAGATTAAATAAATAAAATAAAGTTAAAAGGTTTAAAATAGATATCATAAGTAGTGAAAATTACTATAGGG
Source organism: Cuscuta epithymum (assembly GCA_945859915.1). Lineage (NCBI taxonomy): Eukaryota > Viridiplantae > Streptophyta > Magnoliopsida > Solanales > Convolvulaceae > Cuscuta > Cuscuta epithymum. The sequence goes on along the minus strand of CAMAPF010000967.1, from coordinate 4,363,665 downwards.
AAATTTCTAGTATAATTTACCGTACTACTGTATTAGCAGTAGAGTTCCAGGAATATCATTTGAGATGTACATTACTTGCATAAAAACGATGCAGCTGAATAAGAAAGGCAATAATTCCACAAGGGGCAATAAAACATACCCATTATCCAGAACTCCATAAGCATATGGAGAACCAGATCCCACAGAGAACCTGTTTCCCTTTAGCCGTCCACCTTCACTATCCACATAATATAGTCCTGGACCCTACATCCATTAATCCATGATACAATACATTTTAGAATAGTTGAGCTACCGCATGGTATTCAGCACATAAATATTTGTATTTATAATCATTTATAATACCTTTTCATCCCAACCAGCGATCATAGTTCCAACTGATAAGCCCATTCCACGGTAAGAATATAAAATGTTAGCCAACAACTTTGAAGCTCCAGCAATTGAAATTCTTCTTTTATTTGCCAGCTCGTGGAGACGACACTAGACCAAGTGGGAAAACAATAAGTTGCAATTTGTAACATATAAAACCAAACTTCCAGAATCTAAAATTTTTATTTGCAGGAAATGTTTCACCCCCATCATATATATTCTTGTTTACAGTACACAGTTTACCATACAAAAGAATCTGAGACCAAGAGCGTATGAACAGCACTTTAAGCTCAACTACTAAAGTGTGGTCATGTTCCAAAATAGATGTTATCAAACAGCAGGCATGGTGGCACCATAGCGGAAGGCAGTAGCGGAGTTTCGGGGGAGAGCCATAATATGCCATTTTCTAGTTTCCATAATAGTAGCAGAGTTTCAGGGGAGAGCCATAATATGCCATTGGCCTGAGGTGGAAAATGGTTTTTGGTACATTTCACCCTGCCCATTATAGAACTTTAAAACATGTGGTTAGTGCCACCAAGCTAATGCCCAGAGGGCAAGCCTTCTCCTTGATTCTTACAAGGACTCCATCCCCCAATTCTATTAGCTTCTTCTCTGCTTAGAGCATCACACGAGCCGAGCCTCCTTCATTTGAATCTTCTTTTTCGTGTTCAAGCCCAATGATTTACTGTGTTCAAGTTCAAGGAGTCTGCGGCATTGTGTCGGGCAACTATTCTCAGTAAGCTCCTCATTCATCAAATATTTTACTCCCTCTGTCCCTAAAAGAAGTTCCATTTCGCTTATCGAGGGTCAAGTTAAATCACTCTTAAACTCTTACTTTTTATATCAAAATTTTATAAAAGTTGAATTATTTTTTGCAGGTTTTGTAGCGGGTTTAATGTAGTTTCTGAATATGTAAATTTTATTTACTAAAAATAATCCGAGTTTTCACAGGGATCATTTAACTTTATCGTCGATCAACCTTCGTAATCCGCAATTGGAACAACATTTAGGGATGGAGGGAGTACTATTTTTCTAGTACCTGACTATGTGAGACTACATTTATTGCTTATATGAAAGTTTCCGGTTATTTCTAAAATTATTGCTTTGCTTCTGCAAATGTTTTATTTACACTGTTATTCTTAATACACATCAGGTTTTCAGTCATGTTTTATCAAGCTTTTGGTTATGTTTTAAAATTCTGTCTTCTGAAATTCAATATTGGCTAATGACTGTTTGTCTGGCATACTAGACTACTACTAGGAGTACTAGCAGCCTCACACCTACAGAAGGCCAAACAGTAAAAATGATAGAGAATCCCTAAATAGGAGTAAAAACGTTTTGAAATTCTAAAATAGGACTATCATGTTTTTTGTTCCCTGAATAGGTGTAAATTCCTGCCAAGTTTGCCATTACTAGGCTTTAAACATGGCATTTTTTTCCAAACTTGGCAAAATTACTCCTATTTAGGGAATAAAAACATGAAAGTCCTATTCTGGAATTTCAAAACGTTTTTACTCCTATTTAGGGCAATTTCTCTAAAAATGAACCACTGAAGTTGGGAAAAGCATATGATGCATTTGATAAAGCAAGGAATTATGATGCATATGATGCCTCCTTTTCTATAGCAAGGAATTAATGAATTAGAAATTTGAAAAGCATCATAGTCATACAGATACACTCTATTCAAGATTGATCAATTTTCTGGTTGATTTGAAAATTTGATTCAACCACTTCAATAGTTCAACATTGTTCAAATTGGTTTATCAGCTACAAGGTTAACAGAGTCCAATTCTAATTTTCTAGAAAGGAATGAATACAGATTAGGAGCAGGCATTCATATAATAATGAAATACCTTGACTGCAAGATTCCTGTGCCAGAACTGGCAATCAGCAGCACCTCCTGCCATTGTGCCAAGCATATATGGATTTATTTCAATGATCTTTTTCACAGACTGTGATGCTGCAAAGAAGAACGTTGAAATAGAGTGCTCATCTTTCACAGTAACCAGAAAATGACTATAGGACCCAAAAGTTAATTAATATACTGAACATGATACTACTACACAAAACAGTACAAAATACTTCGCTAATATTATATACTTCCTATGTTCTTTTTTAGTTGCAACGTTCCCATTTTCACGCTTACCAATGCACACAACTTTGACTGCCATTATATTTAATTTTCTATTAGTAATAAACAAAGAAAACAAAAAACAGATGATGAAAATTTGTATGAGACGAATTCAACAATATTTAAAAAAAAACTCTAATAAACTAATAAATAAAATGTGGTCAAATTAAAGTATGTGAATAGTGTAAAGTTTTCTGTGTTGCAACTACAAAACAGAGGATAGAATATATTAGAAACTACTCGCTCCATTTCATATTAGAGTTATTACTTTCCCTTTTTGAGTTGCAGCAAATTCGTATTCCCATCTCCTATTTGGGAAAGGGCCAACCACTTAAAATTTTGTATCTTGCCATTTCATTTCCACTGTATTCTTCCCTAAAGTTTCTCTCTTCATAAAAAACTATAAAAAGATACGCACTACCAATACTCTAAAACCATGTGCCAAATGAAGTGGGGATAGTAGAACACTAATATGGAACTGAGGGAGTATGAAAAAGAAAGAGCATATATATAATTTTATATGTAAAGATCTGTTGCTCAAAACCAATACAGTTCATTCTCAACCGTTATTATATTCAAAGTAAACCAGAAAAGGGAAATTAGTAAGATCGAAGAGGACTGGTGACTATAAGATCTTATTGTTACTATAATATAACTGAACTGATACTACTATTAAAAACAATTCAAATACTTCGATGGTGTTATATCATATTACAAAACTATATATAAATAGTACTCTAACAAATGATTTTTATATAAAATATATAGACTATATAGATATGTATGTCTTTATGTTCAGATCGATTGCTCAAAACCAAGTAGCTCATTCTCAACCATAAGTTAGTTTACACCCAGTGTTACAAACTCAATTGGTTATTGTGGAATATCTTTATACATAGTATAGGTGAAACATAGACAAACAAATTTCCAAGAATATTCAGCTTTTCAACATTTCCTTGTATGATGATAGAATGATACGTAGTAATAAACTAAGAACAAGGACTCACATATGTATCCTCCCATACTAGCACGAGAATCAGCTGCCACAATCACTCCATCCTTAAATATGAAGGCTAAGGTGGTGGTTCCCTTAGCAGGCTTCACCATTTGGATTGCTTCCTTCTGAAACCCATCGAACTAAAACAACACCAGAAGAAACGTTAATCAGACTAATAACTATAGTTACACCATACCAGAAAGCTGGAAACTTCCCAACTTAAATCAATTCCAGTTAAACATATGCAAATGGAATAATCATAATACAATTAAGTCCAACTGACATCAGTAGCATTTGGAATCTGGAAAGATGGGGCTCTCAGAATTCCATCAAACAACTCAGAGTTCTCCACACGAAAAGGTGCAGTTGATTCGATCCCTCTAAAACCAATCCTCATCATCCTTGCAATCTTTTTACAAAAAGCAATTGAAATGCTCAAAATAATTCACCCAAGAGAAATCTTCATATAAAGCTAAACACTGGACATTGGAAAGGGATTAACTGGAATGCAGATTAAAAAGAAGATGACCACAGAAAATGAGAGCTAGTCTGGGAATGTATGGTGTCTTTGAACACAAGATTTCTTGCGCTGCACACAGGCGCGTAATTTTTGACCCGATTGTTTGGGGTAATTTTTGAGTGGCGACCCTTCAAATGGAGGCCCGAGTAAGCCTTCTACAGTTCTAAACGTGCAACCAAAATATACCCACTAATAAGCCCAACTAAGCCATATTGGATCTCAACTTTCGTGGCCTGGTCTTTTATATATAGAAAAAGTGCTAAATAAGTGTACTACTACTATTTAATTTGTTTACGTGAGAGTTCTCTCTGAGGCTTCGACTGTGTCGGTCGCTGGAGCCTTTTTTCGATTTCGACTTTGTTGAAGATCGGCTTTGCTATCCCTTGGTCGTTAGTGCTCGGCTGGAGTCCAGGTCAGACGCGGAGGGCGGAGATCGGTGGAGGAGGGCGGATTTGATGTCGTGGCTCGAGGAGATCGGCGCTGTGGCCAAGGTTCGAGGATGCGGCGTTGCTGTCGTCGTTGGAGAAGATCGCCGCAGCCTATCCGTTTACTCTGGTCGCACGAAGCAGGGATGAGTTTGGTTATGCAGGGATAGAGGATTGATGCATGGTCTTTGGCAGCCAAATGTCATGGAGGATCAATTAGCATGATACCGGTGGTGCGACCTCCTCCTGAACCACCACCATGGGATGTATGAGGTGCTAGAGTTCGTGAAAGTTTTTCTTGTAGTTTTTATCTGTTTGTTATTTGTTTTCTTGTGTCCTTTTATGTTGTTGGTTTTGACATTTTGTTTGAGTTTTTTGCCTTTCTTTATGTCATTGGGTATGGCTGGATCTATGGGATCAAGTTTGACTGTGTCAAGCCCACTACATGGTTAGCGATTCATGTTGCTCTCTCAGGGGTGACCGTCTCAAAGTCTCACCATAGGGTTACAGTCGTAGTTGTTGGAGCTTCAATTGGTGTCAGTTTTATTTTCCCTTTGCTTGATGTAATGATCCTGAATCTTTTGATATGAATAAAGGCATGTTTTGATGATAAAAAAAGTGTACTACTACTATTTTATTATTATTATTATTATTATTATTATTATTATTATTATTATTATTATTATTATTATTATTATTATTATTATTATTATTATTATTATTATTATTATTATTATTATTATTATTATTATAAAAGAGCGGCTTTAAACAGAGTATTAAAAACAAGAACACATACAAGACAACTTTCAGACAAAATTTACAGATCAAATCGTGAACACTAGGATTATATATAGAGTCAGTCACCTCATACAAAGCAATCTTACTCGCTAAACCTGAAAAGGGCAAATTTAAGATTAAAACGAACGGATCTGAAACTTTGCGTATCAAAAGAACTCAAAAATCCAAACATTCAAACCAAATTTACTCGGACTAAAACAGAAACAAGTACTATTTAAGAGAAAATAATATTGAAATAAAATCTTTCCACAAAACTCTTCCTTGTATGGAGGTAGTTCTGGAGGAGGGCGAGCTCTTGCAATATGGGTGAATACCAACTCCACCACCGTTGGAGCGGCTGATCAAGGCTTCACGATCTAACACCAAAACAAACTCACAGATGCAAGCCCGCAACTCGTTCATCCGCCAACGCTATCTTCTCCGACGTAGCTGCAATCTCTAACGTTAGAACACTTAAAATCAGTATAATATGCCGCTCCAGCCCCATATTGATAAGGGCGGCGGAAAATCTCAACCACTACAAAGAGGGGAGGCTACAAAGAGGGGAGACGACCGCTAGGGTTAGAGAGAGAGACTCGCCTATATGTATTCATTAATAGGTCCCGTACTATTATAAAAACGTAAATGAAGATGCCTAAGTTAATTATCACTCAATTAAACTCACAACACACATAAATTAATCAAATAGATTTTTTGGCTGGTTGTGTGGCACATGAAATGGCTTTTGAGTTTTCTCCTTTCTCTCCGTGATAAAAAAGTGTACCTTTTTTTATAGAGGAAATGACTTTTATTAAAATCATAGAATCCAACAAAACAACAACAAGATCAGACACAGTAGACAAACAAGAAAGATCAGAAAACATTATTCGATCATACGACTTAGGACTAGACTCGGAAACTATCACTCATTCAAGAGCAATAGGATTTGTTAATCCCCATTTGGGCAATGCTAAGCCAATCATGATTGGTGATGTATTCTCGTCACTTATCATATATTGTACTTGCCACGATTCAAAAGTAAAAAACATTATTGTAGACCAAACATTAAAGACATCAATGAAAAACAACGCAATGTAACCAAACATAACGCGAAAATAAGACCATAAAACCCGGTAAATACTCCAATCTTTTTCCTACTAGTTTTCTTGATCACTTCACGGTGGCGGTCAGTGACGGACCTAGTATTTACATTTTGGGTGTTCAAAAATACACATTTTCTCTTTAAAATACCATTAAACAAATTACTACTCTAATTCAGATATACATATTCCTATTGTTTTTTTTTGGTGTTCATATGAACACCCTTGTATAAAGCACATCCGCCACTGGTGGCGGTTTAGGAGGGGGGGGGGGGGGGGCTCTCCCTTTGCTAGCTCGTCATCTACTTTCACCTTGAGGTCTTCGTTCTCCTCCTCTAGGACCATTCCTTGAAAGACATGTACCAAAACCTCCATTGTTGTCATGAGTGACTGTTGGGTTCGTTCCTGAACTCGAAGCAAACTCTCGTTCATGTTCTTGTTGAAATCCCACAAAACTAAAAAAACAAAACCAGGTTGCACGAAGAAATCAGCGGACACCCTGACTCAGGAATTCTACATGAGAGTAGAGAGACAGTTGGTAGGGTCTCTTTGTAGAGCAATTAGTTAATTGTGGTAATGGTATTCTTCCTTCTTTGCTTTAACAATTCTTGGAAATGTGTTTGTGGGGGATGAATTTGCTATAAGCAGGGGAATTGTTGCCTAGGGCCGGCCTAAGAATTGCTGCTAGCTCGGGGGCTTGCCAGTCTAAAGGTATCTTTGCTCGACCTGCACAACCGCCTAAGAGTATCTTCGCCTGACCTGCATAGCCGACTAAGGTGTTCGACCGACTTGAGGCTGCAACTCTGGAAGAGGTCCTTATGCAAGCCTAAGCAGGATCATTTATCAGAAGGTGCAAAAGTGTTTAGTACACAAATCCACTTATGTGAGGCCCCAAAAAATTATTACGTAGTATGTACTCTATGTGCAGTGGTAGTAGCTATGTAGCACCGATACGGGTATGCGGAAATGCGGATACGTGGAAACAAGTATGCGAATACGACAAAAGAAAGTAGGATACAGGGGTATATTTATAAATACTTCCCCTGTCCCATTTTATAAGATATCTTTACTATTCACTTGGTCAACACAAATCACTCTTAATCTCTTACTTTATATATCAAAATTTTATGAAATTTGAATTACTTTTTGCAGGTTTTGTAGCGGGTTTAATGTAGTTTCTGAATATGTCATTTTTTTTCTAAAAATAATTTGAGTGCAGACAGGGATCCGTTTGCTTTATCGTCGGTCAAACATCGTAAACCGAAAAGTATCTTATAATTCGGGACAGGGTGAGTATTCAAAGTTATGTGGGTGTATATATAAATATTAAAAATTACGGGGTGTATATATAAATATTAAAAAAATACAAGTATTTTTTTAAATGTTGAGTTTTATTCCTTCAACTCCAAAAGCCCAACACCTTCCCTAGGATTTCGAGTGGAATATTTAGTGGTAAGTCGAATATGTCGTGCAAGCAAGTAAGGAAAAACAAGTAAGAAGAGTAGTAAGTGAGTCGTGTCTTATCCAATCAATCGATGATAAGAGTCTATCACAACACACTTCATTAGAATTCCATGCCTGCCAGGCCGTTCGTCTATCTGAGCTAGAAAGAGGGGGAATAATTGTTATTGTTAGAGAGTATAAGTTGTCAACCATTTACAATGAAATAAATGCTACTATTTATACTATCAAGGGGTAGATGATGTTGATGACGTGGATGATTGTGGGTGGCTAGCTTCCCAACCACAAAATCTACTGAATTAAACGTGCTTCCCGCCAATATCTTGATTTCCCGCCAATGGGTCCGGACGAGCGTCCGCCGGATCTTGGGGCTCTGGATCCGAATGATCACAAGGACGAGGATCCGCTCGTCCTACGTCGATTGCTCTCCAAAGGTCCCTGGATCCTTGTCTAGTTCTTTTTGGCCAAGGTCAGCGAGGCCGAGCGTCTTCTTTAGCAGGCCGAACGTCCTCCCGATTTGCCCGCTGAGTCCTGCCCCAATTGGGCCTCAATGGTTGTCTTGCAAAGGGTTATTGGACCGTTCCTATATCGGGCCAATTAACCCACCAAAAAATATATACATATATTATCTTCTGTCCATCCATGACATTGAATCACTTCACATTAATTATCAAGATTGTTAGAAATAATTCATACTTTATCTCATATACACTAGTGAATGTTGAAATACAAATATAGTCAATTACTCATTAATTTAAAATGAGAAACGAGTCTATTATGGGTGAGACATAGCCCCCCAAAATTGTTGTCTTTTGTTGCTGCATTTGTTTTTTGTGGAGGAATGCCTTCACAGAGAGATATTGGTTTAGTCTCCCTCTCGTTTTGTACTCATTTTCGTTCTTAATAAAATCATGGTAAATGTCTCCCGGCATTTACCCCACTGATTTTGGTGGTTTTGCCTTCCAGGGTATAAATAAAAAAATTAAAATGAGAAACGAGTCAAGCTATCACAGTTTTGAAATTAAAAGTGCAAGTACTCAAAGTTTTTGGATAATGGAGATAGAAATCAAAACTCTAATAAAAAAAATTAAAAGTTCTAATGCATATTTCCACTGGAGCTACTAATTTATAGTGATAACATCGTCTTCCAAAAAGACAACGCCCAATTATGGTTTATCTATGGAAAGGTTGGCGAAACTCAAGTACTCCTATATCCTCCATGCTTCCAAAGTCATTTACACCAACATCTCACATTTTACTTGTCGTCCATATACTTAGTTGTGTGCGAGCTAGCTCGATTGAAGCAAGTTAAAATTTATTTTTAGTTTTTCATTTTAAAGAATTTTATTATGTTTTTTGGGTGTTTAAAAAAAGTTGATATGTTTTTCCGTGAGGATACATGTATCCAAAATTTTAAATTAATTACAAAAATGTTGGAAATTTTAATAAATTACAAATATGGTCCGAGAACGTATGATACGGGTATCCTAGAGTATTTGATAAGGAAATGTTTCTGATATGTTGTTACGGTACCCTAGTTAAGTATTTGTGCTACATAGAGTAGTAGCTATAGATTTAATTTTTCTAGATATTATGTATTACTCTAGAACATGTACAACTTTTTAGTTTTTATAAATAGGGAAATAAAATATTTTTATAAAAAATTGATTAATAATTTTGTCTAGTTTGTGTTCTTTAAAAATTATAAAATTTATATTTCACTAAACTATCTAATAGATTTGTATTGCACTACTATACTCCGCATAAAACTATTATTTACGGGGTGTCAATTTATCTGTTAGAGTCTCACACCGGAAAAGTTTGAATCAACAAAATTCTATGTTAAGACATGGCTACTCCTCCTATCAGGGTTGACCTTTTAAGATGGAACCACATATCTTAATATGGTATCGGGGCCAAACTGATCCATAACAACGGTGTGGGGCCCCTTATGAAAAATGAAGACACGATTATAAAAAAATAACAATGACGAATCGACGAAAAAATGCATGCCGACACAATCCAGACGAAGTGTCTGGTCGTGAGGAGGGGTGTCAGAGTCCCACACCGGAAAAGTTTGAATTCACAAAGTTCTATATTAAGACATGGGCTACTCCTTCTATCAGGGTTGACATTTTAGGATGGAACCACAGGTCTTAACATTGTCATTTAAAATAATGTCTCTAAAATCTATTAGACGACCCTCGACCTAAGCATCATTGTCAACTTGCATCCGTGGCCGGGAGGTCTCATGGCCTGGAGCCTCGTCTCTGACTTGGTTGCTGATCGAGAAGCTTCATCGCCAATTTATTTGTCGCTTGTGTTTGACATGTGAGCATCGGGCCTGACAATCTATCATCCGACCAAGGTGATGCCAAGTCGTCGACTCGCTAAAAGGGGAGGCTGACATGTAAGAAGGAGACGTCCACTGATTTTGCTTATTTATTAAAAAGTTACTATCATCGTTCCGTTAGAAGGGTTCACATAGCAAAACGGCACGGTTATTTAGATAATAATTAAATAAAATACTTTGAGCATATTTTGAGAAGTAATTTTAATAGGTACACTACAAACAAAATGTCATATACCAACAGTAAGAAAACTGTTGGTATAGAAATATAAACCGTTGGTATAGACCTCGTTTAGCTATACCAACGGAAATGTATGCAATTCCAACAAAAAATGGAGTGTTGGTATACATTCCGTAGGTATAGACCAACACCAACACATTTCTTACCCGTTGGAATAGCTTATTAACTTATACCAACGGAACACTTACTGTTAGTAATTATATTACCGTTGGTATAGACGTAGAACAATTTTACTTATGTTTTAGCTATAGTAACAATTGATATACCGTTGGTATAGCTCTGTTTTATGCAGAAACAAATATTTATTAGTTCACGTACATGATCACTCACAATCCAAAATAGAATTACAAATAACAATAACAAATACAAATATCAATAGAATTACAAATAACAATAACTAATACAAATATCATTCCAAAATCATTCAACTTTACTAATAAACGTCTTTATAAAGTGAATATTATTCATAATAAAAATCCAAATCAAGTTATAATTCTGAATTTTGGGACAAAACATAAATGGAATTCAAATCCTTCTGTAACACAAGTCAATCCTTTTAATTCACGTATCCATGTTGATTGCCTCCATCCGCATATCAAATCTTGAGAACCTACAAAGTGCACACCACTTCAATCAGCTATACAACTAGAAAATTTTAAGTTAATAACATGTTAAAATTTTATTCAAACAGTCTTACACATCAAAAATTGGTGGACTCTCAAACAAAATAAATCCATATGGGCTACCTTCATGCAAGCCAGATATTCAATCACGGATAACATGCATTACATAGCCAAACACTCACCAATTTGGAAGTAACTATGCAGAACAAACATCAAAGCCAAACAGCTCATAGACTACCAGGATGGTCACTTACTTTAGTAACCAGACTCTCATGATCAGTTTACCCTAAACTGTGCCTACAACATAGTGAGTACAACCCACCCCTCCACTTTTAGTCAAAGGCAGATTTGGAACCCAAAACAAAACCTAAACATCAAATTTTTTTGTGGAAGTACAACATAAAGTCACTACCCGTAATGTTCTTCAACATCTTGAAGGAGCAAATGAATATCTATACATTTATTAGATTGTTGTCTTACTCAAATTCAGGCTCTAAACTTCTAAGATGAAGTTTAAAATGCAACATAAAATTACGAAATTGATGAAATTCTTAAAACAATACATTACCAGATTATATTTCACTTTCACCCATTTGATGGCTTGACTCGGAAGACTGGTTATTTTCATCCGGTGAGACATGTGGGGTACTATTGACATCAGGTACCTACAAAAAATTATATTAAGAAAAATAAAGTTGTTACATATGCTAACATCATAGTCACTCTCATATACTATAAGAATGAGAAGAACATAATGCAAAATGTAAAAAATCCATAAATGAGATTGTCAGATACTATTACATTTACAACACATGAAAAATTGATCTTAAATAGGATCCAGACATGAACATGTATATCAATACCTGTCCAATAATTATGTTACTCAATTCATCTTCAGGAAATATTCTTTTCATTACAGACAACATGTGATTTAGTGTTGTTTTCAGTCCACAAATCTCAGCCTTCATCATTTCTACCTCATCATTTTTTTGTTGTCGTTGTGTACATGAAGAACCGCAACTATTGGATCTTTTTATTTTTGTTCCCGTGCAACGAACATAGCCTCTTTTCTCGGGTCCCTTAACTTGTGCATAAACATCGCTCTCCCATGACGTACCATCACTTTCTAGAGTTGTTTCACTCATTTTTTGTTTCATTTGTTCCTAAAAGAAGTTAATAGACAGTTTGAGCATTTAAAAAAAAGATAAATAGATGATTTGAAAAGAAGAAACTCTTAGTTTTTATACCACAACTTCAGCAGCTTCATCATTCACAATGCTCCCATTTTTTCGTGTTCGAGTACGAACATAAACCTTAGCACGTGATGGATGAATACCATTGCTTTCTTCTGTCTACAAAACAATTCATTTAATATCAATCTAAAATTTAATTAATGCATAAGAAATAGATCAATTATGAAAGTTTGATAAATGTACCATCTCATGAATAACTCTCGGAAAAGACTTTGTTCCTGTGCAATGAGGCTCTTTTGATTTAGAACAATTTTCCTTATTTTTGGTGCTTTGTTCCTAAAATATCAATGTAGTTAAGACAAGATGATATATGTCAAACACATACCCAATTCACCGTGGCAATAAAATTTCAGTTATTTATGGGTACGTGATAAAAATACACTAACTGTAAAAGAAGAAGATGAAAGAGGAAATTGAACTTCAATTGAATATTCAATATATTAAATGATAACAAAATTTTCCGATGTTAGAAATTCTGAATAAATAACAACAAGAAAGAGCATGAATTAATTAACATATACAATGGGACAATGTAAAAACATTCTAGCTAGTAACTGGTCCGTTTGAACTTTAACTACTGTCACGGTAGACTACACCAATGGACATTATAAAGAGTATACTTGACACTTAACCAAATTATAATCAGCTCCGGTAAAAAGATGACAAAGATAGGGCTAAGTGCACATTCAAGCTTCAGGTCAATACTAGCATCACATTGTTATGGACTCTAGCATTTATCTACATCATAAGCAAAATTTTAATAACAGCCACATATATTTGACAAAAGTAACATCATCTACAAAAGAGATTCAATGGCTAAATTATGACACCTGAATGCATAATTTCACTATATAGCTGTTAGAATTCTTGGCATGCAGTTATTAAGATTTGATATTTATCAACATCTGAAATTGCTGAATTTTGTATGATTTTAAATAAAAGGTGAGCAGAAGGTACAGACAGTATCACCAACAAATGCAAATGGTAGTGTCATGCATATGGTAATATCACCAACCTGAATTTAAATGCATGGAAAAAGATGAAAGCTTTTACTGCAGAAAATGATTTACCTTTGCTTCATCAGTAAGCCAATATTTTGCAATGCTAATGAACTGATCTTTATCCACTCGACTGTCATCAACCTTTGAAGACATTTCATGTGGTGTCATCGTTTCATCGAAGTACTCGCTTTTCAATTCATTTTTCCATGACCTCCACTTAGTACTCATGTTCTCAAGTGCCCACACATTTATACATTTAAAAGCCTCTCCATCTATAACCTCTTTTCCATCCAATGTTTTGAACTGAAACTTCTCCTAGAGTTGAAAAGCACGGGAATTACAATCAGTATATAATTATGCTTCCAAAGAAAAACCATTATTAATGTAAGTACCTTAATCATCTCCCACATTTCATTCTTCTTTCTAGCTGGAAGTTGAGGCCAAGTCGTGTAACTCAATGGGGCAAAATCGGACATTCTAACCATGGTACCAATGAACCTAGTTAGCTTTGCAGCTGAATCACCTATTGGAATATGGTGAGCATTCACTTCAACTATCACTTGTTCCTCTTTTTCCAAGTCCCATATCTCAATCATACGCGTGTAACCTCGAAGCTTTTTAGGCTTTGGTGGAACTAAAAAAAAATAAGTGCATTGAGAGGATATATTATATTATGAATAAAAATCCATGTATGTTGTGGTTTCTATATTTTAAAACCCCAAAAAAAGGAAACAATTTTTTTCATTTTTTGGGATCCGAAAATCATTTGACTTTTAGAAAAATTACAGCACATTTGACAGAAAGCCTGTACAAACACATTCCATAACAAAGAGTTGTGTCCCATTACTCTCTCACCTAGCACAATCTTAACATTGGGTGAGCACAAATACTAAATCAAAGTTCATTGGTGTTGCAGATTTAGTAAAATACTTATCTATATATGATCAGAACAAATTTGACTAACATATGTCATTTTAATTATAGACTTAGTAAAATACTTACTGACTAGATGCTCAAATGTTACCCAAATAAGTTATGAAACATACCCGTGACTTGATCTACTTCTTCATTCACATGTTGGACATTATTTTGAGGCAAAGCAGATTGTTCCTTATTTTGACAGCTCTTTGAAGACTCCAAATGTGTTTGAGAACTTGAGGCACGCACTGTCTTATTGGTTTTTAGTCGCTTATGTGCCATTTCCAACCCTATCAAATGAATGTAACAAACATATAAATCAGTATGAAGTTGTAACATAATATATGTAAATAAGGTTTTAAGTACATGAATTTACCTTATTAAAAGATGCAGAACTAGGAAAAAAAAAGAGGTACCAAAAGTTTATTTATAGCAAACTTCACTTAACTATAATATAATATTATTACTATATACAAATATAATATATTTATATGTCAAAACATATCATCAATATATTCATCCACGGGGTCTTCTTCCTCAAACTCATTTTCCATCTCTGGTGTAACTTCAAGCCCCTCATTGCACTCATCTCTAACCCAAATCATGTCATCACCCTCAATGTTTGGATTTGGAGAGTTGTTCCTTACATCGCCCATATCAAAAGTGTCTCGAAGCTTTGCATGTTTTGCAAGAAGCCATCTGTCATCTCTATCATCCTCCACATAGTAAACCTTGTTTACTTGTGTAGCAAATACAAAAGGATCATCAACTAAATTTGTTCCAGTATGTGTAAGGTATGAAAAATTGACAAGTGTGAACCCAAACTTGTCTCTTTTGCATCCTTTGTTTAGATCAACCCAATCACATCTAAACAACACAAACTTAAATTTTCCAGAATAGTTTAACTGAATGATGTCAGTTAAAGCCCCATAATAGTTAACTTCTCCTTCAATCGGTTTTGCATCTTTTGAGCTTGCATAACTTGTCATTCTCGATGTTACTACAACCCCACTGTTTTGCGTTCTTAACAGTTTTTCACGGGCTTTAGTGTGGAACCGAAATCCATTAACAATATAGCCCGTAAATCTCCTGGCTTTATCCAAGGGACCACGTGCAAGAAATCTAAGCTCATCTGTGATGAGTGTGTTTCCTTGATTGTCTAAATTTGCAACCTACAAAGCATTACCAAAAGTTAAATACTTAAAAAGTTTCTAACAAAACGAAATACTTTTTTTTAAATTTGGGGGACTTAATTATTCATACATGGTCATGAAACCAATTATGAAAAGTTTCACTATGTAGCTTTTGCAACTCATAAGCCGACAGACGGGGGGAACGGTGTCGTCTCCGAAGATGCTCCACATGTTTTCTACAATAAAATGTCCCCATACTTAGAAATAAAGAATAAATTGTTTATATTTTATTCAAGGATTCAAGTTCATACATTAAAAATGGAGCAACTGCATCGTGATTAAAAAGCACATATCTATGTGCTTGTGTCAAAGACAACTTGTCAAGTTCAACACGGGATACTCTCTTTCGCTTGCTAACATTGAACCCTTTATGTTTTGTCCTCCCGAGTGGTCTTCCAACATGACTAAAAGTAGATACATCTCCATCAAATGATATTTCACCTTCTTCATTCCGCCGAGATTGATTGAAACTTGTTTCAACCCCCTCCAAGTATCTTGAACAAAAAGTTAAACAGTCATTTGCCAAAAATCCTTCTGCAATAGAACCCTCTGGATGAGCTCTATTACCCACATAAGACTTTAGGGTAAGAAGAAACCTATTAACAACATTAAAATTAACCATATTAACAACTATATGATATGTAATTATAAAATTAGAAGATTAATGAGGAACCGGATATCACCTTTCGATGGGATACATCCAACGATATATTACTGGGCCAACAACTTTTGCTTCGTGCACTAAATGCATCACTAGATGTACCATCACAGTGAAAAAGGATGGAGGAAAGATCTTTTACATTTCACAAAGGATTAAAGAAACCCGAGACTCCATTGCTTGAAGAGTATCCTGCTCTAAAACTTTGGAACAAATGAAGTGGAAAAAGTTACACAGGTCAATTAGGACAGAGCACACCTTTTCTGGTAAGCACCACCGTATTGCTACAGGAAGAAACTCTTGCATTAAAAGATGACAATCATAACTTTTAAGACCAATTAACTTTCGTTCCTTAACTTGAACACAACGGGATATGTTACAAGAGTATTCATCCGGAGTCCTCATTTCCTTAAGAATCTTCAAGAAAGCATTTTTTTCGGTTATAGTCATTTGATAAGCTGCTTGAGGTAAGTACTTAGTGTTGCTTCCGGGGCGAGTCTTTGGGTGAAGAATACTCCTTATGCCCATGTCCACTAGATCAAGGCGGGCCTTATAATTGTCTTTTGTCTTTCTCTCTTGCCCTATCAATGTACCAAAAATGTTATCACAAACATTTTTTTCAATGTGCATTACATCCAGATTATGACGTATTAAAAGATCCTTCCAGTACGGTAGTGTGAATAAAATGCTCTTTTTCTTCCATGGTCCACCTTCATTAGAATCCAAGTCTTCTAATTGTCTCAACAATTCATCCCCCGATGGTGGCAAAGGGGCAGTTCTAAACTCATAATTCCCATCAAAAGAGTGTTTATCCTTCCTAAACCGATGGTTACTCTCCAACCACCTACGGTGTCCCATGTAGCAAAACTTTCCACCATTTTTTAACCACTTGGATTCAGTATCATATCCACAACAAGGACATGCATACTTTCCCTTTGTGCTCCATCCAGATAAATTAGCATACGCTGGAAAATCATTAATAGTCCAAAGCAAAGCTGCATGCATGTTAAATTTCTGCTTCATTGACACATCATATGTCTCAACACCAACTTCCCAAAGCTCTTTTAGTTCATCAATCAAAGGTTGCATGAACACATCCAAATCATTCCCAGGACTTTTTGGACCAGGAATAAGTAAAAATCATATGAGACTAGTAATGTGAATAGGATTATAGGAGTGTGTAACTAATACCTATTAACTACATCTCACAGTTCAATTTAAATTCCATGCAATAACTACATCTCACAGCAACTAAACCTCACAAAAGCTTCACTATATTTTTGTATAGTCAGAACTCAATATGTCACGCCCCGGACCTACCGGACACGTCAACAACCCGCCGTACAGTACGAATAGTCAACCGCAGTCCAACTCATACATACTATACTAGGCGTCTTGAATACCATTCACACATAGTACATCCATAAACAAACATAATGTAAAATATTCATTTAAAGCAGCGGAAACATTAATACACGTATTCAAGCCACACGTGGCAAACATGGGCATACAAGCCCCCAAATAGTATTCAAAATAATTTCCATGAGCATTATTGTAATTGTTTAAAACAGAAACGGAAGAAGCACGAACCACGTCCTCCTCCTTTGATCTTCCCGAAGCAACGGGCGTGGTAGCAACCTTCAAGTCCTACCTGAAACTGTGAGGTGGCCTCCCCCGTGAAGGGGAGGTCAGTACTTGGAAGCATTTGACAAGTACAATGACAACTATACTAAGTATAATCAACGTTTCAATTTCCAAGACCCTCAAATAGGGTGATATTACAATATAGGTCATAACTCGTGGTTACCCTCTTTACAAATATACTTACTTTATATATAAAGTCAAGTAGTCGGCCGAAGGCTCATGTTTACTTTGAAAACATTTAACCCCTCCCCCGTGACTTCAAGCCACACCCATCTATATCAGTTTACCATGCTAGAGGCTTCCTCTAGTCATGTTTTGTCGTGCTAGAGGCTGACTCTAGTCACTACATTCGGTGTTAGAGGCTTCCTCTAATCACCTTTCATACTTTGTGCTGGAGGCTTCCTCCAGTCACATTACATTATGCTAGAGGCTTCCTCTAGTCATGTTTTGTCGTGCTAGAGGCTGACTCTAGTCACTACATTCGGTGTTAGAGGCTTCCTCTAATCACCTTTCATACTTTGTGCTGGAGGCTTCCTCCAGTCACATTACATTATGCTAGAGGCTTCCTCTAGTCATCTTACACTACGCTAGAGGCTTCCTCTAGTCGTCCTACACGAATGCTGGAGGCTTCCTCCAGTCATTCCTCATCGTGCTAGAGGCTTCCTCTAGTCACGATACTACTCACTAAGCAAATTCTATGCCTAGGTTTTCTCTATCTTGAGTAGCCTATGAGGCCTACTCCTAATGTAATTTAGCGGTTACCCATTCCTACCTTAAGACATCTCATAAGACTACTTAAGGTGCATCCTTCACAATCCAAGCCCTTAGGATTTGTTCTATCACTTTTTACGCTAACATCCCCGGCTAGTATTTCTATACTAATCATTTAACCTTAATAAGCCAATGCAATTTCATAGTAATTTGGCTATTTCAATTTAATTCCACATTCAAGTATAACTTGGTTCTAATATCAAAATATCACTTTTATCCTTCCATGACTTCCTTACATGAGGTAAAAGTATATTTATCACAATTCATTTATAGTTTACACGCTATTATACCATTGTATTCATAATACATAATCATACACAATTTATTCATAAATTTGTATATTATGCACTTTTACTTATAAACAATAATAATCTCATTTAGGCATTTTGTTATATTATAAATAAATCATGCCAAACACATATAATTCATTTAGGTAATCTTATGAAATTAACCCAATAATTATAAGCAATATAGTCGGTCATCCTCACCTTAATTGAGCTTCAAACCTTTCTTTCTTGATCCCATGGTCAAAGCTTTGGCCAAGGAAGATTGAGAACTGATTCCTTGCTTGGAATTGAGTGTTAAACAGCCTCTCCAAAGTGCTAGTTCAACTCCTAACCGAGGACACAAAAACAGTCCCTAGAACGGGTGTTCCCGACGAAATCGTTCCCTAACCTTTCAAGGTTTTGTCTAGATTAGTATCTAACTTTTCCAACAATTAAAGTCACTTTATAATAACATTTTATACACTTCAATCAGTGTATAATAGTTCTTCAATCATTTATATGGTTTAGACAATAGAGAGGAAAGTTTTGGATTCAAACTTACCTTGAATACAAAAACGTATTCCGCGAGGTTGTGTTTTGCTCGGACGATTTGGAAGCCTTCCACTACTCCGATTGATGCAAACCAGACCTTCACGGATTCCTCGTCTTGAGAGCTTTTTGTGGGTATCTCGCACGCCTTATTTGGATGTGTATAACTCGAGATATGAAGCAAACAAGTAACCTTACGCACTGGAAAACGAACCTGCGGCAGCTTCCCCTTTCTCTTGCTTTCTTGGTTGTGTGGCTCTCTCCTTCTCCCTTATCCTTGGGAGTTCGAATGAGGGGCTTAAGGGAGTGTCCAAGACCCTTCAATAAGGGTGGATAAGTTGTGTGGAGTGAAATGAATTGGTATGGTCTCCATGAGATGTTTTTAGACATGGGTGGGTCTCACTTTTGATCTCTTTGTCATAAGATGTCTCTTTGTACTCATTCTAATTTATTTAGAACAAGTCAACTCTCTACATCATATTATTGATCTCCATTATGTGTATGATCATCCCAATAATTTACTTGATGGATATTATAGAAGGAAAATCCTACTCCCATTATTTAGCTCAATAATGCCAAAGATGGGGTTATAGGCATTTGTATTCTTCTTTAATCATTCTATCACTTATTTGACATTTGTCATACATATTAATGGGCTACTAGCCATGTGGGTCACTCCCGAGTGGGTCTAGAACGCCATTCTCGAATACTTGCTATTTTTAGCAGGTTGGACTCAAAATAACGTTTGGGCCGTCCGACCTTACTCGGACTGTCTTGAAAGGTCATGTATCACAATTTGGATAATGTTGGGCTCTTTTATTTATTAATAAGACCCAAATAGTATTTGCATGCCCGTCACTAATATACGAGTTCGAACAGTACACTAATCGATCATTAATTACGTAAAACATTAATCGTTTTACAATTGTTTGGGAAACAGAAATCCAATACATAAACTTTGAATTTTTAAATCAAATTTTCAAGGACGTTCGGGCGCGGTGTCACACAATATGTACATATATTTAATTATTAGAATAGTAATCTCAATAGTACTAATCCTCAAAAGCTAAAATTAAAATATACAAGGAACGTAGGTACACTCTGGCCTTACACCACATATTTCCTTATCAAGATTCAACCTGGACCCAAATTCTGATAATGATTGAAAAGTATCCTACTGGAAGTCTAATGTCTTGTAAGATTACGAAAAGGGTGTGTAGCATTGATGTTCTAAGCACCTAAGAATTTATTGATGTATATCATGTTAGGAGAAATTTCAGATTCATTTTCTTATCCACTATAAATAATTTTGTTCAGTAAAGCATAAAAGCAACATAGTCAGCCTTTTTCCAAACCAGGGATCTGGATGCAGTAAGCCATGGATTGCTCTTACTCAGCCTTTTACTATATATTTGTATAGTCAGAACTCTAGAATCTTAAGATCTAACTCCATAACTTCATGTTCATTAAGAAAAATACACAGGTGACACACTTCGATTATTCTGGAGGCTTGTTTATCAAACAACACACTTTGATTGATAATAGATTCACTGGCGAAAATCGCAAGTTTATTGAAACGATTTCAAAACTGAAAAGGAAAAACACAGTGATCGGCGAATTCAAAATTGAAAAAGGAAAAACATACCGATTGATGTCTTCTTAATCTGGCGAGTCTTGGTGAGTCTGCATCAGGGAGAGGATTAGACTTTAGCGAGGAATGACGGTGGACGGCGGACGGTGACTAGGGCTCTGGTTCTCACCTGCTTGATTGCGGGAACGAAGAATTAAAAAAAGAGAGTAGAAATTAAGTGGACATGTTATACTTAGGATTTAGTTTTAATTTTGTGAATTATAAAAAACCGTCAGAATTTTTGGTTGCAGCCTTGTCCAACATATACTTACGATTCTAATGGTAACCGTTGGTATATCATGTAATTATACCAACGGTATTAATTTAAGTATTGCAATTGTCTAATCTATACTAACGAAGTTCATAAGGCGTGGATATACATAATGGAAAAACCAATGACATCGGGTTACCGTCGGTATAGCTATCTTATACCAACAGTAATTGCCTGTTGGTACAAATTGCCGCTGGTAAATGGCATTTTTTTTGTAGTGGTATGTATTATAATGTTGTTAATATTGATAACTGTGATGTTATAAATGTATAATTTTTAATATGTACTGATTAATTTGTCACTTAAGATTATTATTTGTTTCCTAAAATGAAAATGAGAATCTCTATATGGGACGTCCAAAAATAGCAAAGTGAGAACCTTCTAATGGGCCGGAGGGAGTATATATATATTTTTATGAATAAAAAAAATGAGAAAATAGGATCCTCTACACACAAAAAAAGGATCCTCTACATACACCAACTTCAACGAATAAAGCTAGAAAAGTAACTTCAATCTTACCTTTTCTTATTAGAAATTCACTGCACGAGATCAAAAGTTACGTGTTTGGTGAAAAAGTTGTCTGATAAGCTTAAAAACAATATATACCACCAAACGGCAAACGGGCTTCGAATGTGTGAAGTTATCCGAGAAAGTTTAAGTTACGTTTTAGCTGAAATGGCTCAATTTATTGGTAAAATTATTTTAGCTATTGTCTATTTCAACTCGATAATTATTTATTAATAAAATAAATACGGAGTATATTTTAAAAATAATTATTTATTAATAAAATTATTTTATTATTTATTTATTAATAAAATAAATACGGAGTATATTTTAAAATAATTATTTATTGGTAAAATTATTTTAGCTATTGTCTATTTAAACTCGATAATTATTTATGAATTATTTATTAATAAAATATGGAGTATATTTTAAAAA
Organism: Cuscuta epithymum; assembly: GCA_945859915.1. NCBI lineage: Eukaryota > Viridiplantae > Streptophyta > Magnoliopsida > Solanales > Convolvulaceae > Cuscuta > Cuscuta epithymum. The sequence goes on along the minus strand of CAMAPF010000967.1, from coordinate 4,341,581 downwards.
TAATTTGTTATAATTAGTAGATTTAGCTAATTCCACTAATTTAGCGAAAATTTCACAATTTCAATAGATCCAACTTTACACAAGAACCTCTTAGGATGTTTTTACTGGACTTATTTTAGTCCCAGACCATACTAGACCATATCAGACCACACAAGACTTAAATAGACCAGACCAGACTAGGGGTCATTGGATATGGTATACCGAATATTTTCTCTCATACCATTTCCGTACCAAAACTTTCGGTATATAAAATTATATACTGTTACCTTACCAAAATTTCAGTATACCGTATTTCGGTATACTGAATTTTCGGTTCGGTAATGGTATGATATCGGTAAATTACCATGCATGTCTCTCAATACAACAAATTATGATAGACTAACGAAATATACAAAATTAGTGTCCGTAGCAACATCCTTAATCCATTATTAAAATGTTACAAATACAATAATTTTATATTGTTGACATATTCAATATTTAACAATAATTATTATTAGTATATTTATGCAGTTCAACATTTTACACATTAAAAAATAACACATTCTCCTAAAATAATTTCAACAATATAAATATAATTAAATCAATAGTGATTTCTAACAAAAAATAAAATTATTCAAACAACATTTATATGAAATCATTTATCCCTATATGATGTTGTGTATTTAGTCATTTTTATAATTTAAAAAAAAATGAATAAGACTTCCGGTATAACGATATGCCGGCATAGTGGGCCTTTATTTTTGTATATTTGTAATTGCATGTAGCCAACCTAAGTATTAATTTTGGTATTCAAAATTGTAATGGTACAACCACTTTTACAATATTTTAGAATTTAAAGTAATTGTTGGGAAGGTAGTCAGTACGGTATTATATTGGTATACCGAGTTATTTGAAAACATTTACCGTTACCGTACGGTATTATATCGGTATACCGGTATTATTTTAGAATTTAATGAAATTGGTCTGAAGAACTTTATTTGACACCGAAGAATTTATTGCAACCAGTTCATCAACTAAGTATTTAATTTCCCTTAATTAATTTTTCATAAATTGATTTTCCTTCTTTTTCATATTAGACAAGTGACGCTTAAGTTCCATAAAACGAGCCAAACTAGCAGACCGAAAAACGATTTTGTAATCGATCCCAAATCTCAAATGAATGTTTAAGTTCATGTACATCAATTAATACATCACAGGTAAGAGTAGCAAAAATCTAGGAACGAATTGTTTGATCAACCCGTAACCAATGGTAATAATCAATATTAATGATTTGACGATTATTAAAATGAATCATGTACATCAGAGGATTCGGAGGTACCTGTGTGGAACCATCTGGGAAGCTAAACATACCTTGAGAGACTAGGGCTATGTTTGACACAACGAGCTGGGAGCTGGAGGCTTTTGTATGAATTGAGGGCTATTGTCTGAATCAGAGGCTATTGTCTGGAACTGAACTTTGAATTGTTGAATCTGAATTGTTAGCTGAATGAAGTAAATGTGTTTGGTAGAAAGAGCTGGAAAATGCTCGAATACAGTGAAATTACAGTAAAGGGCATACAATTTATTAATTCAAGAAAATATAAATTATAATAATTTATATATATTTTAGAAGAAAAAAATTATACGGTATATAAAAATATCTCAAAGCTCCTACAAAATCTATTTAAAAAATAAGGGAGGATCACCTTGATTTGGCCAAGATGCATCTTTTTATATATATTAAAGTTGTGGGTAAGGTTTCATCTGTGCTTTGGAAGCAGGAGTATAGGAGGCAGGTACTCCGTTCATTGCTAAGAGGAATCAAGAATACTGCCTAGTGTGTTAAAGCCAAATTATCAGCCGCATAAAGAAACAAGCAAAAGAAGAGCCTAGTTTGAGGATATGATCGCAGAAGGGAAAGAACGTATAACTAAGTGGAAAGAGAAGAACGATACCAGGATAATTGGGGAATCTAAATTATAAAATTAATAATTTAAGCGGCTGAATTCAAACGCTATGGAGGGTAACCTCACGAATCAGCCCATCTTAATTCAGCCCTCCATCCAAACATGACTTCTTTTACCTATATTGACTGAATTCAAAGAATTCCAGCCTATTATAAGCTGAAAGTGCATGCCAAACATAGCCTAGGAAAGATTCAAACTGAGTGCGCCATGTGATGCAGTCTTCCACTGCATTGAGCTTGATCGTAACATATGAGTAACGTTGGAGATCGGAGAAATTGACTGGGAGTACTGGAATAGGGAGTTATCCGCCGGTCGAGATAGTCCAGGTGCACTGGAGAAGGCGGAACCAAAATAGCCTGGGCTGGAGCGCGGCTGAGGCATAGGAGTGGACATCGGGGAAGAAATGAGACCGCGTATATCTAGTATTGCAGGCGGCTGCCACAGAACACCGGAGGAGTGATTGGAACTAGGAATAAGCACCAGGAACATCCGCAACGAAGGAAGAAGAAGCTGGTTGCATAACCGGGCTTGGCTGAGAGGACGACACTTGCGGCGAGCTGTCAGGGCGATGGCGGCGCTGGTGATGCCTACGGCCGCGTCAGTTGAAATAGAAAAAACCGGCGCCGTAGTCGAGGAAGCAGAAGCTATGGTGGAAGCCGCCATGGAGGAGAAGGAGTCGGCGGCGTCCGTATGCAAGGCAGCGACATAAGAATTTTTGGCTGAGCTCATGTCGTGAGGCGAGGGTTAGAGGAGAGAGAAAATAAATAGGCTCTTGATATCATGTGAAATAATAGAAAAGATTACCTCCAAAGGGAGCCTGACAGATATATTTATAATAATGAGAGTTACCAAAAATACAAAGTATACCTAATTTAATATTAGGCTATTACTAAGTGCTACGTTTACAAACTAAAATTTTGGCCCCCTATAAAAGTAGACTCCAAAGTCAAACACCTACTACACCTAAAAAAAGACGGGATTGATGAAAGTGATTTATCATTAAAATCTTTTGTGATGGGCAAAAAAGGACGCTACCACTTTCCTCAAAGCAAAGTTGAATCCCCAATTCTAGGAGCCCTCATGCTCTGACCCGATAAGACATATAAGAGGTAGCAAATCACGGTGACGCAACAATCGAAACGAGGTTAGACTTTATATTCATGCGCATCAAATTTGAGTCCAACTAAATGAGTTATAACCTCTCTACGATCATTGCACATTTTGATTTTTGATCATTGCCCCAATTTTCTCGCGGCATGATCAATTGAGCTACTCATGTCGATAAGGAAAGGACACTAACACACGTGGGAAGGAAGGATGAAGAAATAAATGGGGAGAGCAAAACCACGTGGACTTGGATCTTCTAGTTTTATTCCAATGGAGGAGACATTCGGTGATGCTCTGTCCTTAGAAGTGCAATTTCCAACTCTACCCATACATCAATCTCAACTCCCAAAATGACTGGGTCACCAGCATCCACAACATCACTGTCCTGTCCTTGCCGTACAATTTCGAGTTCCACCCACCCCATCCTATCGAATTGATTCTGAAAACAGCATTGAATTCAATGCACTTCAAACGTGTAAATAAAGTGTAATGGTACATGAAACAATTTTATTACTCCCTAGTTGTCTTATTTTAACTAGGTGTGGGTGGTTTATTTCCAAAATTGAGTTGCAATTTTGACTTTTTTGGTCAAACAAATTCGTTTTGTTCGTTTAATTAGGATGTCAATTTCTAATTATATTCCAATTTGGACTTTACAACTTTGAAGAGATTTCAATGTAGTTTATGAATATGTAAATTTTAATTATTAAAAATTGAATTAATTATCAATAAGAAGGTTTGACTTTTATTATTGGTTGACAAAAAAATATTGACTTTGCAAAACAATTTGAGACGGAGGGAGTACATTTTTACGTACAGTTCTCATACACTCGTCTTTACATAAAATTGTTTACCTATAAACAATTCTATACTAAACATTTTTCTATTTTAACACTCAATCTCTATTATAATTTCATCAATTGTCTGGTACCTAGAAAATAATGTAAAATACTATTCCTTCCGTTCATAAATTAAAGTACAACTTTAATTTTTGAGATGTTCCTAAATTAAAGTCCCGTTTCTTTATTTGGTAAACAAATCTCTATCAAATAGCGTCAAACAATGTCCTCTACAGTAAAATTTACCCTTCGATAAATTTACTTCCTTAATATGTGTCAAGTCAAATTAGGAATTTTATTAAGGGACGAAGGTGTATGATCAACAAGGGTAGAAGAACTAGAGAGGGCTCATCTAGGCTTTGACTCAACTCAAATTTAAAAATATCTTAATTTCTAACGTAAAATGTTTGGTATAATCCCCCCCCAAAAATTCTTTCTGCCGACCTAGTGCCCTTATTCCGCCCTGATGATTGATGTTTGTTCAGAGAAGAAAGTCATAGTAATAAAATTGAACATATTGGTAACTCAGAGTCATTGTACATTTTCACATTTGATTCCAGAGTATAAAAATTCACTTTTGTACATCATTTAGGCAAAGCTTTATATCCAAACTTGGTGAGAAATACTCAGAAAGGTAACAAGGTTATCTTTTCCTACTAGCATATTAATAAGAGTGTAATGTATGAAAAGTATTAATAAGAGTGTTACTCTTAACCACAGAGTGATAGTCGTAGGTAGATTCTTAGAGTTCTATATAAATCGCTTATGTTTTTGTCTATATAAATTTATCATTTATGTCACTATTTGTGTCATTTTCATAATCATTTGATGCCACTTTTCTGCTTAAATGTACAAGTCCCAATCTTCGTATGAATATAAACCTTAATTAAAGAGCATTGGTGTACTTTAGACCACACATCTATGAGTCTCTCACTTCATATCTAATCTTTCCCACCCCACTCGTGAGAACCTTACCATCAACAACCATAATACGGAGTATGAGAATTACTTCTATTTAATAGGGTGTAGACAAAGAGGGATTAAAAAAATATTTGTACAAACATTTACAAATTAAACTACCTGTATAAAAATGTGTAAACATATAAAAAAATTGGCCCTCAAAACATAAAATTTTGGTCCCTGAGCATATCATACAATATTCTGGTTCCACGGCGGATGAGAAGATTTTTTTCACAACATTGTCTAGACAATCAAGACTTTTCAAATTCAAACTAACAAACACAGTAAGGATGTTTTTACTTGGACTGTAATTCGTCCCAGATCAGACTAAACCAGACTTAGATAGTTATAAAAATACAAAGAAACCAGACTAGCAAATTACAGTCCAAGTAAAAACATCCTAAATAAACATTTAAAACTAAAGGAGAGGGAACACTAGAGTATGCGAGTATCTCTAATGATTGATTTGGAAGACTTGCTTGCAATTTTAAAGTAAATAGCAAATCCTAGAGCATTAATTTTAATGTTTCTTGAAAAAAGTTAATTAGTCAAAATGAATGAGTAAAGGGTCAGTTTGGTACTCGAAGTTGCATAAAAGGGGTCAAATAAGTCCTTATATAGAAGATTCTGTCCGGATGTGTCATTTGAGGCGATTCCCGGTGGTATTTTTTGATAAATTTGTTTGAACATCGTATTCAAAAAGTCTAGTTTACCCATACCAAATTTAAGCTAAAAATTTATTCGGGAAGACATTCAAATGAATTCTTGAAGATAACTGCGCTTTTAACTGCACAGTTATCTTCAAGAATTCATTTGAATGTCTTCCCGGTTGAATTTTTATCTGAAATTTGGTATGAGTAAACTAGACTTAATGAATAAGATGCTCAAAACAATTTATCAAAAAAATACCACCGGGAACCGCCTCAAATGGCACGTCCGGATAGAATCTTCTAAATAAGGATTTATTTGACACCTTTTATGCAACTTCGAAGACTAAACTGACCCTTTACTCCAAAATGAACCACTAACCTTGATAAAAGAACGTTATTAAATATAATATTATGAATAATAAACGAAGAGGAAGAAATTGTAGGTAGCCATTGAAGTATCTCTCACTTTGGAAGTAGTTTTGCTAAAAAATACGATGTAACAAGTCAAAGATAAAGATAATCAGCTAACCAATAAAAACACTTTTAGTATTGGGAGAATTTGAGTTTGCACCTCATGTTTTAAGTGATATTTGAGTTTGCACCCTATTTTCAAAATAATTAATATATGTACCCCAATTTACCATAAAATCATTTGGCTTTGCACCCTACTCTTTCACAATTTTTGGGTTGATGAGGTGCATAATAATTTTAAAAATAGGGTGCAAAGTCAAATATCACCCAAAACATGGAGTCCAAAGTCAAATTCTATCCCCCTATGTCTCACATCAAAATAAGTTACTACACATAACTCATATTTATTCCTTGAATTATATTTAAGAGTTCGTTTTTTAATGTTTGGTAATGTTTATGCTTATGGTCTGCTTAACACTCAACCTATTAAACTTGTATAAGTTTTAATTATTTGCACGAATTTGTACGGAGTATGTATTTTTTCTTCAATTGGTATGTTATGTTACTCCGTATTTTATTTATATGAATTAATTTTATGAATTAAATGAAAGGGAAAGTTCATATACTCCTAACTCCCTATTAAAAAGGTATAAATTGAACACATGCCGACATACCAGTAACTGTCGCCGGTGGGGTCGGGGAGACAGAACTGGAACTGGCGTATATATTTCTATAAAAAAGAAAAAAAAAATTAAGGTGGGAAAATGAGCCAGATTAACCAATTTAACAATCATCACGAGGAGAAGTCCTGCAAGTTCTAGCTTTCACTAACCCCTAATTATCTACGAGTAGAAGTCCTTCCATCATCTTCTTCACTTCCCTCATGTTTTTGTCAATCTGAAACTTTTCTGCTCTGAGAAGTGAGAATTCAACTATAATATTCGAGTATATATCTATATGACTATATGCATATATTCATTCCTCTGTTTCATGTAAGTTTTCTGCTGCAAACCCTTTAACATCCATTGCCTGGTGTCTGTCAGTTTAAATTATCTTCTTCTATATGAAAACCCATGCTCCCTTCTTCAGCCGGACTTAATGTACATTAATATACTCCTATTTATTGGGATTACTTTATTTATTGATTAAATTTGTATTTTTATGCAAAATTTGGCGTTGAAAACATGAAAGCAAGCCCGCCAAATCACCAATTGTTTTTAGCAGAGACTTGTTGTGGGCAATGCCTATTTTTGCATTTCCTGCCTATTTAAGTCTGTTCTGTGATGAAAGAATATATGGTTTCACATATATGTCTGTCATTGTTTGTTATGGACTTGTGGTAGTTTCTTATATACACTAATGTCAAATTGCCCCACGGTTCAGGTAATTCAGGATTGTATTGTTTTTTCACGCTTTAACTATTAACAATGGAAAGTTCCGAGATTGAAGAACATCTATCCTCAATTGGTGAGCCAAAGGTATGCATATTGCTGTTTAAGTCTGCTTGTGACCTTCTAGCATTTGCTCTAAAAACCATGGGTTAATGAGTTCAGTTTCATCCGGATTTGTTGTAATGTAGGCTGGATATTGTATAGACGACAGTTTTTCAGAGTTTAAATGGTTATTATACGTTTTATTATAGAAATCATTGCTGGATATTGTATAGACGATAGTTTTTCAGAGTTTAAATGCTTATTATACGTTTTAGAATAGAACTCATTGCTGAATATGATGTAATTGATTTTATTCCAATGAGGCAGTTCCTCTTTTGCTTTTTTAGAAATGAAAAATAAATTCAAACTCAATCAATAGATTTCTTTTATTTGTTCAAATTCATGCTTTTATTCAGTTCTATTATGTAAAGAGCAATAAATCTAAATATATGTGATGTTTTAGGGAACTTTAATCGTATGTTAATTCCCTTAACATTTCTAAGGTAAAACCGAACATTAAAGAGAACTTTAGCTATTGTGTGTTCTTTCCCTACGTCCCTAACATTATCAAGGTTTTCAACAACCTTAGTATTTTCCCAAGAAGTCGTGATACCGAGTGTGATTCCTTAGTTGTCTGTTTCTATGAATTCCTTAATTTTTTGACTGATGAGTTTGTGATGCATATGTGGTTACCGCCTACCGGTGCAGTTACATGGAGGAATGTGCAAGAGCCTATTTGTGGTATATGCAAGAGTGTTGGGTATATTTCCAGAACTTGAAGCAGCGCGGCCTAGAAGCACTACAGGTATTCAGGCTTTATGTGCTTTGCACATAGCACTTGAGAAGATTAAGAATATCCTTCAACATTGCGCTGAATGCAGTAAACTTTACCTGGTAAGTGTTTTTCTGCAATCTGCATTGCTTCTGCAAACCTATGATCTTCAATGATTTGATAATTTTGGTTGCTGCTTCTCCGGTATTCGTTAATGATAGAGTTCAATCCGACCGGGATAAATCAATTGGGACATAGGACACTATGACAAAACTACACTAAATGATTGATTTCAATCCATTAGCTAGTTCAACCTGAGGTCATATTAACCCAACACTCTCTTTATTGTTTTGTCATAAAACTGTAATGGTTAACGATGATTGCGACTGTTTTCATTGTTTCAAGTATGTGTTGCATTTCCAAAAAAGCTAATTTTGGCCTGACTATTATTTCAAGGAAGACATTTCCCTCTCTATTTGACCTGCTTATTGGTAGTTGATATAATTGATCTGACCAGGCAATAACTGGGGACTCTGTTGTCCTTAAATTTGAGAGAGCCAGGTGTGGACTTGAAGACAGTCTAAATCGAGTTGAAGATATTGTTCCGCAAGCCATTGGTTGTCAGGTAGTTTTTTTTCTCTCCGTTCGGATTTTCTTTACTGTTCTAACTTTTGGAGAGTTTTTAGCTGGGTGGAGCTAAAGTTACCTTGCGACAATATATGGTTTGGTCTTGGAGATTTTTCCTATAACATTGTTAAAATAGAACTCATGGAATATAACTATATATTTAATGTGAAAATACCACTATAGTCATTGTAATGTAAAATAGAGCATCATTATCATCACTACTGTCACTGCGCTTTAAAGTAGTAGCTCTGCAGTGTAAAATACCACCAATGTCACTCCAGCGCATTAAAAGTTAAGACTCACATTCTTGTCTATGTTTTCCATTTTCTTCGTATATTTGTCAATATTTCTGGTTTTTCCAATCACTTTGTGCACCTTGTTTTTGGCTTTGTATTATTCACGCTCATTAGTTGCCAGATTGGTTCTCATTCTGTGATAGTAATTGGGATAAAATCTGGTTTTCAGATATCAGATATTTTATATGAACTCCGCGGGGTCGTCTTCACACTTGATCCAAATGAAAAACAAGTGGGTGATGAGATAATTGCTCTTCTTCAACAAGGGGGGAAGTTTGATAGCAACGGGAATGACAACAATGAACTCGAGTCTTTTTATCTGGCTGCTTCTAAACTTGGTATCACCTCATCAAGAGCAGCCCTCAGAGAAAGAAGAGCTTTGAAAAAGCTCATAGAAAGGGCACAGGGTGAAGAAGATAAGAGAAAAGAGTCCATTGTTGCATACCTATTGCTTCTAATGAAAAAGTATTCAAAGTCATTTAGAAGTGAACTATCTGATGGAAATGATTCACAGGGGTCAACACCATGTTCTCCAACTGTTCAAGGATCTCTTGAAGGACATGTACACGCCTTCGATGTGCGATTTTCAAAGGTAAGTTCTTTCAATTTTAAACCTATGAAAGTAGACCAGATGAATGTCATCCCCCCTGAGGAGTTGAAGTGCCCAATCTCATTACAGCTCATGTATGACCCAGTGATCATTGCATCTGGACAAACGTATGAAAGAATTTGTATTGAGAAGTGGTTTAATGATGGGCACAATACATGCCCAAAAACTCAGCAGGAGCTTCCTCATCTTGATTTGACTCCTAATTACTGTGTGAAAGGCCTGGTTTCTAGTTGGTGTGAACAGAATATGGTTCATGCTCCAGATGGCCCACCAGAGTCTCTTGATCTTAACTATTGGAGGCTCGCGTTGTCTGAAAGCGAATTTGAGAATTCCAAATCAGTTGAAAGTGTGACTGGATGTTGCAAGTTCAAGAGTGTTAAGGTGGCACCTTTGGAGGAAAGTGGTACTATGGAGGAGGCTGAGATTGACAACTCTGAACAGGATGATGAATTCCTCAGATATGGGGATTTTTTGACTGTTCTATACCGCGACGATAATCTCAGGGAAAAATGTGAAGTGGTAGAACAGATGCGGCATTTGCTAAAGGATGATGCAGAAATCAGGATTTATATGGGGGCAAATGGCTATATTGAAGCTTTGCTGCAGTTCTTGGAGTCTGTTGTTGAAGCTAAGAATGAGATGGCTCAAGAAATTGGTGCTATGGCTCTCTTCAACCTTGGTGTAAATAATGACAGGTACTATCTTTCAATAGGTTGTAATAAGTGCGTAATAAATCTCACCCAGGAGCAAAGTCAAAGTTAATTAAAAACACGGGGTGCAAACTGCAAAGTCAAATATTGGGGGAAACTGGAAACAGGTGGTGCAAATACGGAATTTCTTTTCTTAGCCATGAAATTCAATCAAATATTATACGGAGTATGGAATTTATTACTCCCACGTTATTTATATAGTAGTAACATTTATCTTTTCACGGAGTTTAAGATTAAAATAGTAGGTGTAGTGAACAGTGTAGAAAAATGTAAAAAGTAGGAGAGGGATAAGAAAAAATTTGAAAGGGAAGATGAAAAAGTAAATTAAGTTTTTTTAGATGAAAAGCTTACGAAAAAGTGAACGTGGTAGAAGTATTTAAATATTTCCAAAAAGGGAATATGTTGCAACTATTAAGTATGGAGGGAGTTTTACCTTTTTTCGCTTCTTTTTTCAGAAACATTGAAATGATGCTAGCTGGGGGAGTACTTCAATTGCTGGGGAAAATGATGACTAACTTAAGCTGCTGTGGAGCAGTCACTGCACTTTACGTGAACCTTTCCTCCCTTGAAGAAGCCAAGTCTGTGATTGGAGCCAGTGAAGCTACACCCTTCTTGCTGCAGGTCCTTCAACAACATGATTCTGATATCCGGTGCAAATTGGATGCTCTCCATGCCATTTTCAACCTCTCCAACCAACCAAGTAATGTAACACATCTCCTGTCAGCCGGGATCCTTGATTGTCTTCTAGCCTCGATGGCGTATTCCGATGACCATAGTTGGACAGAAAAATGCATTGCTATTCTGATAAACTTGGCGTCCAGTAGTAAAGCTGTAAAAGACCAAATGACATCAGCTCCTGGCCTTATCAGTAGGCTAGGATCTATTCTGGAAGTAGGTGGTGCAGTTGAACAGGAGCAAGCTGCTGCATGTCTTTTGATATTGTGCACTGGAAGTGAGAAATGCAGTGAGATGGCGCTTCAAGAAGGAGTGATACCTTATTTGGTGTCAATATCAGTTAACGGGACAGTTAGAGGGAAACAAAAAGCTCAGAAGCTATTGACGTTGTTTCGGGAGCAGCGACAGAAGGAGCAGCCGTCAACCATTGTTAAATTTAGTAGGCTACAGCCTCAGCTTAGTAGTGATTTGGATATCTGCACTGAAAATCCGAAGCCGTTGTCGAAGTCAGTTTCATCAAGAAGAAAGTTGGAGAAGGCATGGTCTTTCTTTCGAAAGAACAAGAGTATTTCGGCGTATCAATGATATAATCTTCTTACTAGTATGTCAATCTGTTCTTTTCTCCTTATATATACCGGAATAACCGGAGTATATATTTTCTGTCCTAATGGGCATTAGGTTGTCAGCGTTAGAACTTTTTACAAGGGTGTATTTACCATGGTTTATTTTTATTACAAAACAAAAACAGAGAGGCAGCATATCTTGGTAAACTTGAAGTGATCTTTCTGGCTATGGAAGTTCGATGCATAAATCCAAAATCCATGGGAGTATATGACATGTGGAAGTGAGTGTCCATTTTCATAGTCTAAGGAGTGCTCGGTTTTTAATCTTACCAAAATATAAATCAGCAAACCAGATAGAGAAATACAGGATTTTTAGTTATTTTAATGATCATAGGAGAAAAGTTTGTTGATAAAGTTGGTGGTGTTTAGAAATAAAAGTGATGTAAAAAGTAACATTTGCTGTATTATTTGGGTGAAATATTACAAAAGAAAAAAACTGTTTTAAACACCCTTTTGTTTTTAGCTTTTAATTTTAAAATGCTCAAATTTAAGCAGAAATCTGATAGGAACCGGACAATTTACTGTGTATTAATTCAGGAAATAGTAGTCTTGAAGCTATTACAATGGCAGTCTATATTACGACTATCAAGAGAAGAAGAAGAACAACAACATCCAAGCCTTAGTTCCAAAAGATATTGAGGTCGACTAACCTGAATCGATACATGATAACACCACCAAAAGGAAAAGAAAGAAAATAATGTTTATATATATATAAGGATAAAAGAATAAAAAGAAGAAGAAAAAAGATGAGGGGAAATAATAATAATACGAGATCACTCCTCTACACCAATATCCGCCCTCCACTTTGCTCTCTCCAAAGTCATACTCTCATCCAACCCAAGAAGAAGCATATCACTTCAGACTGCCCTAACATGACATGAATCGAAATATCAAGAGAAGAACGCAAAAGAGAAAAAGAACAATAGTGACACTTCGAGTAGTCTCAACACTCCCAAGTCCCAGTCCTCTGCCTACCTCTATTTCCCCCCTTCCTACTCTTATTATACTCATCTCCTAAATGGGCCAGCCTCAGTTAGGGAGTGTTTGCGGTTGCTTGTGCTTTTTAAAAGTGATTTTTTTAAGAGATTGTTGGAAAAGTGATTTATAGTAAAAGTAGGTAGTGTTTGGGAATAGAAGTGATTTTAAAAAAAATGTAAAGTTGGAGTGTTTGGTAAAAAAAGTGATTTTTAGTGGAGTATTTTGTTAAAGTACAAAAATGCCCCTCAAATAAATTAATATTACTCCTTACTGAATGCCAACATTCCATCGTTCAATCTACGTTTTTCTCACACCTTCCCAACAGGCTAGAACCTCATTCGAATCCTAACATTGCATTCAAAAAGTGTATATTATTGTTTAGAAATTAGAAAGAATAGTACTTTGGACTTGAATACTTCGTTCCATACTTTCTGCAGAATACTCCTACATCACTCCTTGCATACTCCGTTCATACTCCGTTCCAGACTTGGTTCGGAAAGAATATATTCTACCCTTAAATCTAGGATTCTCAACACTTTCTGTCTTTTAATACTTCTAATTAATCCTCTTAGTTCAGAAAAAACTTTTAGATCTCTTCAATTTCAAATCAAATTGTGGAGCTCTCCGTCGAATCTGTGTACTGCTTGGCCACCAGCAGCGACATCGCACGACACATTCGTCTTCATCACCGGCGGAACATAGCGGCGGCAGAACAGAGCGGCGGCGGCGAACAGCTTGGCCACCGGTGGTCCTAGATTCTACTGATAATTGATGAAAGTGGAAGGGGTTCTATTATGTTCGAAGCCGTTCTGGTACGAAGGATGTGACGAGGACGAAGGGTAGCTTTGGGGATAAAGGAATTTGTTTAGGAATTGAAATGCCCTTAAAGTTTGACTTATTTACCAAAAAGCCTAGAAGCAGATAAAAGCATCCTCAACCTAGCTTCCAACTTCTGGCTTAAAACTACTTAAATTAAGTAGAATTTTTCATTTGCAAACACTACTTTTGACTTTTTAAAAGCCAAAAGTCCAAAAGTGCTTAAAATAAGCAATAGCAAACACACCCTTAGTAAGCTACTTATCTTTCCCCCTGCCTAGAACCCACTTATTGTACAATATCCAATACATAATATTATTCTTAAAACTAGTATTGTCTAGGTCCCTATCAAAATCCCTACTTATAAACTCCATTTTTAGCCTATTATAGCATACTGGACAAAAATCCTTCCAAAAAGCAATGAAAATCATTCAGAGTTAGGTTACCAAAACCCACAGCTAAGACTCAGTTACTTCCAAATTGAACCCGAGATGGTAGAATATTTGCATTCATGAATGACTAGCCATTTGGGTAGTGCAGTGGTTGCCAATCAGGCCTCCACATTTTGGCATGACTTTTTATTGGATTTATTTGGGTAAGCTCACCGCCTGCCATTTAAGGCCTGCCTTCATTGTAGTTCTAGTTTGAAGGTTTATATTTGAAATTAAGCCTTTCTTATCTCGTTGGAGAGATTGAATTAAGTTGAATGGTGAATGAGAACCTTGTTACTTTTTAGTTTTTATTTCAAGAGACTTAAAATGAAGGAACGAGCTTGAGTTGGCGAACTTATATTCTGCAGCTATTAATCCAAACAATATTCTCAGGAATAGAATTGTCTTGAGAGAAATTCTATTCTAGGATTACATGGCAACAAATCAAACATACGTAGTATTAAAATCAAGCTAAATGCTAATCATGACTACGATTTCCCTTCCTTCTGTTCTTATTCCTCATCTTCCTCAACCTCCTCATTGCTCTATGTTCAACTACTGTATCGGTCCGATTAGTGGTAACAATATCTCCTCCCACCTTCAACTCATCACATGCACCTTTTTTCTTTTGAAAAAGCTTAATGAGTCCTTCAAGGGCAACATCTGCCTTATCACTCTTCATCAGCTCTTCTGCAATCTCAGCAGGTGTCACATTCACCTCCGTTAAGAGTTTGTCGATATCCGTGAACTTGGGGTGATCTTTCAGGCCATGGTAGTTCGATGCAAGAACCCGAAATCCACCTGGGGTGCAATATGACATGAGGATGTGCATGTCCATTCTTCCCGGTCTAAGTAGTGCTGGGTCTAACCTGTCCTTGTAGTTGGTCGTCAACACAATGATCCTTTCATCCCCACAAGACGACCATAATCCATCAATGAAGTTCAGTATACCAGATAGCGTTACCTATTCATTACCAACAACAATAATAGAAACATTACTGATGAAAAGTCTCAATAATCGGCCTATTAGGAAGTACTTTCTTTGGTCCCATGACTTTTAATAATACATTTTTATTTTGGTTTCCAACTTTGGGTGCATCAATGCATGACTGTAATTTTCTGATCGGTTATGCAGTGAAAAAACAACCGAAGTTTGCATAGTGAAATTGGATGGACAAGTGATCGCAAGGGACCAAAATTGTCAAAAGTCTATAATTAGGCACCAACAGTGTAAAATGAAAACCATTGAGCAGGAGCTAAATATCTTAAATTAGTTAATCCATGTAAATATAACATTTTTTTAAGATTCTTGAGAAACTTGTTATGGTTTTTTCATTTTACAAATTTTGATATTTCCCTTTTAGTGTATCTCTAGATTTTGAACAATTACCCTCCATAGTATAAAATTTTACAAACAACGGAGTATAAGCGAAGCTAAATTTAAGGCAACTAATCACTCACATTTATAATTGGGAAATTTTCCAGAGTAAAAAAAAATGTTTTGACAAGTTGTAATACGGAGTACCATGTTTCTCTAAACAAGAGTAGATACCGTTTCTCTTAATTGTAGGATGACATTACTTACTCCAGCTCATAAAACACAACACAACACTCTAATTTATTAAAATCACCGTCTTTACTCATTTTTCAGGTAATTACTTTTTTTAATACAAGTATTCTAAATTTATTATTATTACCTATATTTTTTGCCTACATTCCTGAAAAGTTAAATGTAACACCCAATATTGCATGACAAGCATGAATATTGACAAAAAGTTAAGAGCCCGTTTGGAGAACTCTGTTTTCGGCTTATCAGGCTTATCAGCCAGCTTTTTCACCAAACACGTAACTTTTACTTTCGCGCGCTGAATTGTGTAATAAGCCGAAAAAGTAAGGTTGGAGTTACTTTTCTGGCTGTATTGGCTGAAGTTACTGTAGAGGACCATTTTAGCTATTTTTACATATAATTTTTTCTTTAATTTATTAATAAAATATATTTTTAAAAATTTTTTTTCTTAAATCAGCAGAATCAGCCAAAACAGCCACTCCAGCCAGAATATCATAAATTTCAGCAGAATCAGCCAAAACAGCCGATTTTGGTGCTACCAAACGGGCTCTAAATGTAACAACAAATTTACTCCTACCCTTACTCCTTCATATACCCGTGTGTATATGTCTCAATGATTTAATGAAATACTTGTACTTCCCCGTTCCTTAAAACATGATTAAGTTGATCGGCATGAGAATTAAGAAAGTAAATAGTGTGTAATAAATGTTTGTGCGCATCCAGGGACGGAGCCAGAACGCAGTCATAAGGGGGGCCAAGAAGAAACACAAACACTAAAGAAAAAAATCTCTAAATAGGACAAAAAAAGTTTATAAACAGGATTATCATTGTTTTAATCACAAAATAGGACTTATTGACTCCTATTTTGGCAAACTTTAATCAAATAATTTTCAATAGAACTAAATAAGATCTATTCGAGGAGTAAAACATAGTTTTTCATATTATTTTTAATGAGGAATGTCCTTTCAGAATTACATGACGGGATCCACCATCCGGATGTCTGTGTTTGATGTGTTTCCGGATGGATTTTTTGGGTGAAATTTTATGACAATATTCTTCATGATGTGTAGATTATTTACACATAATTTCAATTTAAAATTCAATTGACAAATCAGTTAAATAAATTATTGAAAAACACAGTACCAAAAAATATAAAAAAAAAAACTCAGTGTTTTTCCATGATTTATTTAATTGACTCTCCAATTGCATGTAAGCTGAAATACACAAAAATTCATCAAAAAATTCTACCCGAAAGCATCTCACATAAAAGCTTCTATCGAGTAGTTTTGACCCAATCTTTATTGATTATTTCATTTATAATAGTAGTAGTACTAAAAAATAAAAAAGTTGGGAGGGGCCATACAAAAGGAGACTGAAACCTATGTAATCAGAACCGGACTGGACCGGGCGGGTCGACCAGGAAACTGGCGACCCGGCACCTGAACCGGTCCGGTGGACATAAACCCGTAAATTGAGGTAAAACCGGAAAAACCCACTGGCCCGTTCTGACCCGGGCCGGACCCGCGACGGCCCAAACCCAGGAAAACCGGGAATTCCTCCAAGAACCTAGGACTCTAGGAGTGGGAATAGGAAATGCAGCCGTGTTTCCACTTCATCACCTATGCCATTTGGGATTATATGCTCTTTTAAGCGGCTTATTTCTTTAGCATACATATTAAAATTGAAGCATTCAGCAAGGATCTAAAATAACAAGAGTATCACCGATAACCATCCACCCTTGAGCCAGACTTTGAGTTAACCACCTTTAATAAAGCAGTATAACTCGCTGATCCTAAACTGGGCATAATTGAGTCAACAATGGTTACTGCAAAACTTTCATCACTCAGGTCTAATGCAAGAGTCTTACAAAACCAACCAAAAATACTAGTCTGAACATGAAACAAACTATAAAAAGCAATAATAAAATAAGCACCACCGTGGAACTTCTGCACCCTCAGCTGCACAAACACATCAGGCGGGCCTAGGAACAGCATACGTATGAGTATTAATTAATTCACACTTTATAATAATAGATATTGTAGTTATTATTTGAATATATAAAATTTCAAATATAAGTAAAAATACTTATATAATACGCCTAGTATTTTCAAGTAAAAATAAGTGTAATTATGTTCATGCAGTATTGTTTTTGAAAAAGTATACGGAGCAATATATTTCAAATATCAAATATTTTAGAATATTAAATAATTATGAAAAAGTTATGTAATTTTTTATACATGTACTTAAACATATCAAATAACATTATTGATATAGTTAGTATTTTCAATGCTTACTGTAATTATAGTTAATTGATTATTGGATACCCATTTTTAAAAATTTTATATATTATTAAATATTTAATAATATACTAAATTATAAAAGTTGACCTGATTTTCCCGGCGTTGACCGGGTTGAACCGCCGGGTCCGGGCTGACCCGTGACCCGATCATTCGTCCGGGTCGCTTCCCGGTCCGATTCTTGTAACATAGACTGGAACTATAAATTGCTTAGTTAAAAGGAAAAGTGATAAAATTAGGGGGAAATAAAAAGAAAAGTTAGAAGGGAGAGATAACAATTTAGAGTATTTTGAAAATGCAAGATAAAAATTATGTTACTCGTGTGACTCATGTTCGTCCCAATCCATTGGAGAAACAAAAAAGATAAATCGGCAAAGTTAAGGTAGGAGTATTTGTATTTCAGTATTTTCTTAAAAAACTTATAACCAACCTGAGGATAACTTGGATCATTACTCTGCTTGCCGTGATCTCCATTATTTCTGTTTTGCAAATCAATGCTGCAATCAATATCCTCAACCACAAGGATGGATTTGTTTTTAGTAGTGGGAAGCAGCTCCTGGAGATCCGAGTTGCTCCGTAAGCAAGAGAGATCCAGTTCATAGATGCTGAATTTCAGATAATTGGCCATGGCTGCTATCAGGCTCGACTTCCCTGTTCCCGGAGGCCCATACAATAAGTACCCTCTCTTCCACGCCTTCCCAACTCTCCTGTAATAATCTCTCCGGCTAACAAATCTGTCCAAATCTTCGATGATTTCCTTCTTCAGTTCAGGATCCATCGCTAGGGTCTCAAAAGTGGACGGATGCTCCAGATTAACCTCATCTGTATAGTTTCCTAACGCCATCAGCTTCACGCATTTGTTTTCTTCTTTTATGGCCTTCGATCTTTCCAGAACGAACGGTATATATTTGCTGATAACAATTTCACTGAATTTCTTGTTGAAGGAGAGTTCGAACGATTTCCGTTCCGTACTGCTCTCCGAAGAAGAAAAGCGATCAAACTCGGATTTCTGAGAAGTACTGGCAGTGACTTTCAATTCCCAGATCAATTCCACGCCGCCAAACGTGTCCGCGATTTTCTCATCTCTGCTAATGATGAATGTGATGCTTTTGTCCCTGGACGCCTTGGAGATTTTGAGCCTGCCAGCGGCAGGCTTCAGCATGGTTCTGAGATAGATTCCAGCGGCCTCGAAGATTTCATTTCGGATAAGGCCGTTCTGTTCATCAATGACGAGAGTTGTTTTGGAGGAGAAGTTGCAGATTAGGACTCCCAGTTTGGAAGAGAGCTTTTCCAGGAGGTCTCCAGGCAAGAACTGGTTAGCCAATGCTTTGAGCTCAGTCAGAACTGTCCTGACCAGGAAAGCTGAAGTGGTGAAAGCAGTGTATGTTGATAGAATGGAAGATGTTGAGGGAACATCAGAAAGGGAAATCATCTTCAAGTTTTTCTTCTCAGATCTTTTTCGCAAGGTTTTTCTAAAACATCCTGAATTCTGATGAGTGGCTTAGAAAGAAAGAAGCTGTTCTTGTCAACTTAATGCAAAGAAAGAAAGAAGGAAAGGAGTATATATTTAGGAAAATTCCTTTTGTACATGCCAGTTTTTACATGTCCAGTTACACGCCGTTCAAATTGTTTGTGTACAGACAATTTATCGGCTACCCAGATAATTTGATCGGTATTTTACGATGAAAACCAGTTTTTACACCGACAAAAATAAAAAAATGTTTGTGTTAGACATTTATGAAAAATTCACATCTAAAATGCCTTTGACACAGACGACTCTTTATTTTTGTCTGGATGAAATTGATTTTCTTTATAAAAAGTCGATCAAATTGTTTATGTACAGACAGTTTAACCGACTCATTTAATTCCACTTGCCACTGCTACTATTTCCTTTTTTTTTTGGATGAAATGTAAATATATATTAACACTCAGAATATTATACATCACATATCTTATATCTCCTAAAACCTCCCCCACCCCACATAATATGAGGGTGAAAGGAGGTTTTTATTCGATCTAATCTATGCCAAAATAACCAAATATTATACTTGGCCCATCAAGAGGTTCAAACATACATTGGTGCTGCACATGCACGAACACAATTCAGAGACTAATATTCTAAACAAAGTACAAAGGTGTTGCAAGATGCACACACCCTAAAATCCAAGACCATGCTTCATGCCACAGCATCCACGATGTCCATACCGCGGTGTCCTGGGTTCCCAAGCCGCGGCATCCAACCATGCCTCGACGCACCAAACAATCATGTAGCAGTCTGTCCAAAACCGTGGCATCCATAATATCCATGTCGTGGCCTTCTCAAAATGTAATCAAGTCATGCGAGTATAAATTGAAAAGTATTTTATACACCACATGCTTGACTTTTGCGATGATCTCCTCTTCCTTGACGTCCTCTTCATCAAATCGATTGGCATTCCTAGCGTGCCAAATGTAGTAAACCGCAGCGCAAAAAGCAATCCGGACAGCTTTCCCTTTGATCTTTGATCCTTTGTGGCCCTTCAGGATCCATTTGATCGAGCTGCTAAGCGTGGTCATCTCTCATGTCATGCCCAACCATTCCTTTATTTTTTCCCAGACCCTACAAGTGTAATGACTACAAAAAAATAGGTGTGGCGTTGTTTCCAATCCACCCTTGCAAAGGTCACAGCGATTAACAATATGTAGGTAACCTAGGTTATCCTGTGTAGGTAACCGATTCCTCAAAGCAAGCCATACGTTGAATGAGAACTTTGAGGGGATATAAGACTTCCGAATGAAGCTCATCCATACTCTCGGCGTCCCTTTAGTTCTCAACAACTCATAAATCTTTCCGGAAAGGAGTTTACCATTATCGGATCTAGTATTTAGGCCCATAATGGTATCATTCAAATTATTAAAGCAACCCAAATTTTGGTCCCGAATGTGACTCACACGCTCCTACCATTAAGGTAAACCCCATTGACCCACCCCACCCAAAGGGTGTCCTTTTTCCTATGAACATCCCAAAGTGTACGAGAGAGGAGAGCATGGTTCCAAACCTTGGCACTATGAATTCCAAGGCCCCCCTCTTCTTTTGGTAGACATATGTCGTCCCAAGCCACTTTAGAATATTTCCCACCCCATAGAAAAATTCGGCAAATAGAAACAATCCTATCCAAGATAGTTTGGGGGACCGGGAAGACTTGGAGCCAAAAAGATTGGACCCCTTGGATTACTGATCTAATTAGCTCCAGTTTACAGGCATAGGACAGGGTCTTTGTGTTCCACATCTTCAAAAAATCAGATATAGTATCAATCAAGGGCGCGTATTGCGCCACGAAACTTTTAAAGGGGCAAGTGGGATTCCTAGGTATTTAACCGGGAAGGTGCTGCTGCTATTTGCTGTCAGCACAGCAACTCATTCTGGACGTAGTGAACCATACTTTTTGGTCACTTTTGGGTTCAGATGCTCTGACGCTTTTTGTCGCCCCACAGTCAAATATCCCACACAACAATAACATCAAAACATCACTCGACTGTGGGACAACGCGAGTGATGGTTAATAAATGAGTGGCTTTGAGTGCATATTTTTGTGTTAGTCGCCTTTCCGAAAAGGGCCAAATTTCTCTGTTTTAACATCTTTAAAATAAAATCTCTTCATCTCTAAGTTATCTTCCAAAAAGTATACGATACTGTTTGGTATGAGGATTAATATAATAAGTACGAGTATTATGTGATGGAAAGTTATGCAAAAAAAGAAAAATTGTGTAAGAATGTGTAAGAAATGTTGTTAATAAAAAATTCTTTATCAAAAAAGAAAAATGAAGTTTATTTTGGGACGGACAATAAAGGAAATTGGAAGATAATTTAGCGATGGAGGGAATATTTTTTATTTTAAAAGTGATAAGTTTATGATTCGTACAAGTATTATTTTTCACTTATCTATACAAATTTTAACTACACAATTCTTATTTTATTATTCTATGTGTAAGTCAAAGTTGGCCAGCCTTTATCCGACGGAGGGAGTGTTATTGTTTAGTAAGAGCCCGTTTGCATCGGCTAAATCTATTGAAATTTATGAAACTGTGGCTGAATTGGTTGAATCTACCGAACTATGAAAAAGTATATTCAAAATATATTTTATTAATAAAATTATAAATAATTTCATGAAAATAGCTAAAATTTTGCTCTGCGGTAACATTAGTCAATTTAGAGGAGTGATTCTAACCTTACTTATTTTTGATTATTACGCAATTCAGCACACAATCAAAAACTATGTTTTGGTAAAAAAGTTGGCTGATAAGCTGAAAGTATAGGTTACCAAACAAGATCTAACATTAAGCGCGCGTCTAGTAAAACTGGAATTGACTTACTCGGGTGAAATTCTTAAATGTCTAACTGAATTGAGTGAATATGCTGAATTGTGAAAATATACATTTAAAATATATTTTATTAATAAAATAAAGAAAATTATACTCTTTCTGTCCCCTTTTAATTAGCAATATTTTATTTTTCTGGTCAATAATGCTAAACTTTGATTGATAATACATTTATATACGAATTTTTTTTATAGTATGAAAATGATATGATTTTTTTTTTTGTTAAAAATAAATTTATAAAAGTATAAAATTTATAATTTTTTTAAAATATATTAATTAAAATGATTGATCAAATTTTATCATCATTAATTGAAAAGGTCAAAAAAGATGACTAACTAAAAAGGAACGAGGTGAAAAAATAGTTGAGTAAATAGTATATGCACTAATTTCAGCCAATTCATTAAGAATATACCAGAAATATGCTTGACATCAAAGCTCTATTTTGTGTGCAATACACGAAAGAAATCTTAAATTATAAAGCAAGTCCTGTATATTGTGTGTTTGGAATGAACACTGAGTTTAGGTTAGCTAGTAGCTACCATTCAATTTGACTTATTTTCTTTATCTTATGACAATGAGGTCAACCTTTCTAATTAGTTTAGTTTTAATCCTTTAGGAAGGTCACATCTTCACCTTGCTACATAGGGAGCTAGCTTGAAAGTAGTAAGAAGTTTTTTTAACTAATCCTATATAGCAATGCATATTAACATATTTTTTTGGTTATATATGACTATATGAGTATAGCAAAAAATGCTTGAGGTCTCTATCCCGCTACTGACTAGGGAAAAAAGGCCGGTTATTGACATTGGTGAAGCTAAGTTAAGTGAACAATTTTCACAAAGTTACCCTCAAGTGAGTTTGAAGAAACTTGAGACATATTAAAATTGAAAAGGACTTAATGTCTACGATTTACTAGCTTATTTATATAGCATTTACACCATGGGAGTTTTTTGTTTGGAGATGACTTGATGATATGCCTATGTGATAGTGTCCTCATAGCAGAAGGCAATGGAAACATATTTCTAATATTATTTTTTGATATTTTTTTGAATTTCTAAAATTGTAAATAACTACAATATGATGTATATTAGTAGTGTGTTCTATGTTCTTGAATTTTCAAATGTGATCCTAACACATTATACGTTAGCTATTGCATGTAGCAATGTTCCAACTCCAAAAGAATTATAAACTTTACTTAAGCTTGTTGTCTTGTACTTAACCATATGTTTGTTGATAACACATTGCTTAGCAACTAGCACAAGTGCTCTTGAAGAAAAGTTTATATGGATAAGAACACCATTATTACAATATGAAAGCCTCACATGTTTAATTCGAGAATTTTACAAATTCCATCTTGAAATAATTTGATTTCAAAATTAATTCCTCTTACTGAATTACTAGAAGTAAACTTACATAGGCGGTTCAAAACAAAGTGCGCAATAATACTTTAATGCACACATATTTTATGTGTGTGAATGTATGCAGACATCCCATTATATTGATACTTATTCAAGATGTTGAAATTATTCTCTACATTAATGATTGAACTAACTTATACAAAAAAAAAAAACTACATCCGCCCCCCTAAGTTTGGGACAAGAGAAAGTGACACAGTTATTAATAAAAGTGGGTTTATGTGGTTGATATTGAATTGATAAAGTAAGAATAAAGTAGGAATGATTTAGAACCACACAAACTTTACCAAATAAGGTATGAGACAATCTTAGTGGGACAGACCAAAATGATAAAATGGGACAATCATAGCGGAACGGAGGGAGTATAAAGCATTGTATTTTGATTCAGTGAACTAAATACTCCCACATACATGTTTATGTAACATGTCGGTGGTACACTGAAATTTGTGTAGCTTTATATTTATGACACCCAAATTGAAGTTAGAAAGATAATAAATATTGTTAGGTGTGTATGTGTCATTATCTATTTTAATGTAACTGATGCGGTTTCTATCACAACTTATGAAATGTTTTATAAAAAGCTGTCTAACTACTTTATCTGAAGTTAATGTAAACCATGTGCATTAATGACATTTTTTTGTGTGTAAGGATGAGAATGGTTATACACAACTACATCATGAAATTATCAATGACTTGAAAAACATGTTGGATGACAACAACATGGTGGTTAAATCTTTTTTGCTTGCGAAGGACAAATTCATCAAGAAAGTTGTCCAAATGTGAGTTTGACATTAGTCGGTAAGTAAATTGGTGATGCTAGGGCGCACAAGTTATGGGAAAACTTGATGAATCCCTAGGAGAACGTGATATCGATAGAATCACAATTAGGAAAACTATAACTTATTAATGAGCATAATCCAACATATTTTGGATTGTAATATCCTTTGTTGTTTCCATTTGGTGAGAATGAATATAGGGAGGATACAACATTGTCTGATGCTAATGTAGTTGTTGGTTTAATTAGGTGAATGGTTAGTGCTTGAGAACTCTTGACACATTGTTTGCAAGAATAAGTTGATAAACATTCGTCTATTTTAAATACAAAGGCATTTTCAACATTTTTTTGTTGATGGTTATATTTCCGTTGAGTCAGTAAGGGTAACGTTTTTTTAGAAATCATAAAAAATAGTTGTATTTTAAGATGTATAATAGTTTAAATTATGCTTTTTAAATGGAGAAAATGATTGATGTACAAACATCAAAGGAATTGTATTGCTACCCGTTTTGCTACCCGTTTATGGAGAATATAACCATAAACAAACCCGTTTATGGAGAATATAACCATAAACAAATGACCGATTTTATAATTGACCCTTGTGGAGCGAGTGTTCCCCTTGCATGGTTGGCACTGAATATTTTCTAATAAATAGTGTCATGATACTGTTGTAGATGACACTGGATATCCTTTTTACCAAAGGAGGGAAAATAGTCAGAATGTAAATAAAAATAACATTGTCATGCGCAATCACTTCTTGCTCATGAAATATGGAGGTCATACCGATGTGGAGTGGTGCAATTAATCAAGATCTATCAAGTATTTTTATTATTTGAGTCTATAAACAAAGGGCACAACTTTGTCATCTTAGATTTTCACAATATTGCAAATGGATTGAATAAACCCGTTGATGAATTAAGAATGTACTAATGAGATTTACTAATCCATGAAGCAACATTTTTCCATTTGAATGGAATACATTGGTGTTTTGGAGGATTTCCAACAAGTTTTGCATGTAATTCCGATAGGATGTAGTCATGATGTAGTTAATGCTACAATCAACTTTTCATACATGTGGTAAGAATGTGTGATTAAAAAAAATTGCAAACTATATTGCAAAGAGTTTTTCATATTGGATAGCAAGCACAGAGAATATTGTCTCTCCTGAGACAAATGATGATTGTGTATCTATCAAAATCACTGAAGATATTCTTATTACAACTGTAGAGGATCTAATAGCAACATTTGTTACCAACACCTATCCAGAGTATCAAAGATATGACATTCTTGAGAGATCATGTCATTCTAACATCAACTCTTAGTGTTCTACACTCAGTTAATGAGTATAGGAAAAAATCTTAAACAAGATGAAGTTACGAAAATATATCTAAATTCAGAGGGTGTGTCTAAAGTAGATTCAACTAATAATGATATTATGACGAGCGCACTCACCCGAGTTCTTAATTAATAGCATAAGACTGTTTGAAGTACTCAATCATAAATTGACCGTGAAAGTGGACACTCATGTAATTTTGTTCAGAGTATAGATCACTCTACGAGTTTTGTGCAATGACACATGACTTATATTAACAAGGCCTCGAGAACATATATTGGAACAAAACCTTGAGTTAGTGTAGGTATAAAGTTCTGATTCCGAGGCTCTCATTAACAACATATGACATTGGATTGTCATTCAACAGCAAAGGTGTCAATATATAATCATGACTTTTTATGCAATGATTATAAATAATAGTTGATGATAACCATTGTCCCACGTGAGTTAGGCTATGTTTGGCTGACATAAGTCTATAGTTTTTGGCTTTTGTATTATTTAAAAGTCTCTAAAAGTTGTTAGTTGTTTGTTTGGCACGCCAATTTTTAAGAGCTTTTCAAAAAATAAAAGCTCTTTTTTGAGATGCTACATGTAGTAGCATCTGAGAAAAGTCTGTGACTTTTAGCTTTAATAAATCCTAACAGCTTGTATGCCAAACAAAATTAAATCAAACAGTCAGCTTTTTACCAAACAGCTACCACCTTTTACTTTTAAGATCTTTTCAATCATTAAAAGCTAACAGTTACTAAAAAGCTCACAAAAAGATCTTTTCAGCTAATTGTACCAAACATAGCCTTAGTTTTTGAAAGAATACTGCTCACTTTGCCACTCTCACTCATGCTTAGTTGTATGTTATTGACTTATTGTGTCAAGGGTTAAAAATTCTCATTACAAAAGTGTAGTTATGCGATGATTACATTATTTACATTAGTAAAATCTCATTTCGAAACATTTTCAATTGTGCAACGCATGGATGAATAAAAAATATACAAAGTATATGGATAATCTAAAAATAAATTAATAAAATAAAGTAGCTGAGCAAATATATAGACATTGGTGGGCCTTATTAAACTCACAGTCACACATGATACCAACATAGGCCTCGTGGCTTAACACATATGGTAGCACGATCACAATGATATGTCCCCTTCCTTAAAGCTTGAAATTTCTTTTTCTGTAAGTGCACGGTGCACCGGCCATAAAAAGTCAACATAAGACCTAAATATTTGAAAAAAAAATCAAATTTTAAAAAAATATCATTTACGAAGTATTATTTAGTCTTACTTAATCTAATATAAATCAATTTGTAAAAAACTATTAACCTTTCAATCTTTCATGAAGAAAATCTCACGAAAAGCTACTTAAATATAAAAATAAATAAATTAATATCTATGATTTTTTTATGTCTTTGACTGATAATTTTTATGCCCCTAACATTTAAATAATGAACTTCGGTCCTTGATTGATAATTAACATAATAAAACTATCGATTTGTAACATAATAAAAATTATAATAGTACGAACCAAATACTATTTTTGTAAGACTATGAATCTATGATATTGTATTGATTTTTTTAATCAATGAGAATAGCGCGAACCAAATAATAAATTTGCAATGCAAGTGTTTTTCGTAAAACTTTTGTACATAGCACCAATTCAGCGTGGTAAACATTATATCTTACAAGACATTTCATCTAAATATACACAGCACCATCTACACTTCATATAAAATGCTAAATGAAAGTGTTAGCAAGTGCATTGGAGGGATTCCTCTCAAAACTGTAGTTCAAAGGGAACATATCTCAACACATTTTCCGCAGCAGTTCATTGTTCTTCGTCTCTCCATACTTGACGGAGTAGTTGATACCGAACAATATTTCGGCTTCCCTTGCCATTGGTTTTCCAGTCAATCTTTTTTAAAGATGAATCCCGAGATCTATCAGCCATAATACAAGACAAGGGTGAGTCAAGCTCATCCAACTCATCGTCACTAGTGTATGATCTTTTTAAAATTGACGATCCGATGTGTGATAATGTTAGAGACCCGACGTCTCCCATGGTCCCAGTGGTGACTGAAGCTGCATGAGGAGATGAGTAGACAATGGGAGCAGCACTACAAGGAAAGCTAATGAGGCACTCTCCACTTTCATCCACATGATCCTTTCATCAAAAAGAAAAAAGGGAGACTGAAAAGTTAGTAGGAGATTTTAAACTATGAGTATGACTGGTGTAGCACTATAAGAAAAGCACTCCTTGTTTCAGCACCATCCAGGAAAAGAGAAAATACAAATCAACTACTATTACATTGGGCCGAAACTGCTTAAGAGGATTCTCAAATGGGTGAGACTTATCTTGCACTTGTATGTTAGATATAGATCTGGTGTGAGACACCTATAGCATGATCGCTCAGCCCAATGCGGGATTGTGGGAATAACAACTTGAGGGGCGGATAAATGGGCTAAATGGGCCCAAATGAAAGACCCAAATCAATGAGTGCCATATGAATAAACATACCGCAATCGGACCAGACTCTTATATCATACTCCGATGATCATAAGAGGATCATCAGAGTATCTAATTGGGCTTATTTTAACATAAGAGGATCATCTAGTTGAGGTTTACTTCATATGTATATATTAGATAAAAAATATAGGTCTGAACACATCCGATGTGTAATACCTCAGTATTAGCTTAAAAATGCTGACAAAATAGTTTAGGGAGGAGCCAACCTCAGTATCAAGGGCATCAAAAACTTCTTCGGGAACTGGCTTTTGGTAGAACTCATCAGGGACAAAATTGATAAGAACCCTCTTGATCAGAGTGGGAGAGAATCTC
Source organism: Cuscuta epithymum (assembly GCA_945859915.1). Lineage (NCBI taxonomy): Eukaryota > Viridiplantae > Streptophyta > Magnoliopsida > Solanales > Convolvulaceae > Cuscuta > Cuscuta epithymum. Next base: position 4,313,117 of record CAMAPF010000967.1, on the reverse strand, counting down.
GGGCAAACCTATTGAGAATGTAGTTAGTTTTTTTTTTACATTTAATACATGTGCATTATACAGCCATAAAGGGTTATCAAGTGTCAACATACATTAAAGGATCATATTTTAGCACCAATACACAAACATAACTGCATGAGAATTTAGTTACATAGTATGTGTGTGTATGTGTATATATATAGGAAAATGTTCAAGTAAGGTAGGCCTAAGAATTGTAATTCTTAGGCCTCTTTCATTTGAGGTGCCTCCGGGTCGATTTTTTTGATGAAATTTTGTGAGCATGTTCTTCATGAAGTGTAGACTATGCCCATCAAATTTCAGAATAAAATTCAATCGGAAAGTCAGCTAAATAATTTTTTCAAAATTGTGCAGGTTTTTATATATAAAATGCAGTTTTTTCTCAAAAATTTACTTAACTGACTTCCCGATTGAATTTTATTGTGAAACTTGGTGGACATAATCTACAATCTATGGAGAACATGCTCACAAAATTTCATCAAAAAATTCGACCCGGAAGTACCTCAAATGAAAGAGGCCTTAGAATTACCATTCTTAGGCCTACCTTACTTGAACATTGTCCATATATATATATATATATATATATATATATATATATATAGAGAGAGAGAGAGAGAGAGAGAGAGAGTAGCGATCATGTCAGGCCGGTCTGACAATACCCGCCGTCCGGCCAAGGCTATTTAGGGCCCTTCCTGATAAATTGTTTTGAGCATGTTTTTCATCAAATCTAGTTTATGACAACCAAATTTCAGCTTAAAACTCAATTGGGAAGACAATTAAATAAATTATTTAAAAACACGGCGCTTTATGTATATACTCCCTCCGTCCCCCAATTAAGTTCCTGGTTTGACTTCACACATTAAGAAAATAAATTTGACTTTACTGTGGAGTGCACCGTTTTGCATTGTTTAAACACTGTTTGACACTGTTTTGATGTAGATAATTTGCCAAATAAGGAAAGTATTGAAGTGTGAACTTAATTTAGGGACTGCCCAAAAAGGAAAGTGGGAACTTAATTGGGGGACGGAGGGAGTATATAAAAAGCGCACGGTAGTTTTCAACTCCACATTTGAGTGACTTCCCGATTGAAATTTTAGCTGATTTTTTTGTTTGTTTTAAAGACATGTTCTTCATCACGTCTAGTTTATCCACAAAAAGAATCAACTAAAAATTCAATCGGGAAGGCAGTCAAATAATTTTGGAATATAATTGCGCCAAAATAAACATATAAAACACAGTTATCTTCCAAAAATTATTTGACTGCCTTCTCGATTGAATTTTTAGCTGAATTTTTGTGTGGATAAATTAGACTTGATGCTTGGTGAAGAACATGCCCAATAAATTTCATCAATAAAATCCACCGGGAAGAGGCCCAAACGCTGTCGTCCGGACGGCGGTTCCTGTCTCGAATTCCAGACAGGAATATTCCTCTCTCTCTCTATGTGTGTGTGTGTGTAAGATGTTAGGTTTAAGAATAAATGTGAAGCAGGAAGTTGAGGTGTGCACACGGGAGCTCACTTCTTTTCTGGTTTGTGAATCAGCCACCATGTCACATGGAAGCATCATCAGATCACTTAACTCATTCAAAAGTCTGAAGGGCTTGGAGAGCCCTAGTTGCTTGCCATCCAAAAGATTATTGTTGCTCCTGGGAGGAGGATCATTTTCTTCAATTCCAAATAGATTAGAAAGCCATCTAGACCAATTCCCGACCTGCCAGCAAGGATAATTCTATTAGATCCTCAAAGAAAACCACTCAATTGATGACCCACCGACACCCGTGTCATACAAAAATGACCCATCAACTTTTGATGGAAAGTTTTTTTATGTGAGCAAGAGTTGCATCCCATACAAACAATCTTATGATATTTGGTGGACCTGTACAAAAAAGGGCCCACCAGCCCAGCCCGCTCTTATAAACGGGCGGGCTTGGGAATATATGTTTACCCACCGGGCCGGATCTCTAACAATATATGGGCAGGCATGGATAAGTGTAGGCCCGTTCGGGCCGATATGCATGGCCCAGTACATTTAATACATACGATAGTGTGTGTGTGTGTATATATATTATATATCAAATTGAACAAAAACATCCCATTTTGATTTTCTTTAAATAAATAAATATATTTATAAACACACACACACATATATGTAATATGTGGCTCACTATAATTATACATATCATATTTATGGTACCATGTTTAATTATTAGTTTTTTTTGTTTTTAACTACTAGCCAGCGGCGGAACCAGGGGTGGGCGAGCCGGTGCCGGCGCCACCCCTTCGCCGGCGTCGTTAAGGTATTTACTGGTAATATTTTGGCCGGCGCCCCTGAAGCCTTCTACTTTCTCAGTCAACCGGCACCCGACGCCCCTGTCTTTTGCTCGCTGATACGAAACACAAAGCTACGAACTAAGGTTTAGAAAATCGTTTAGCTGAACGACATCGTTTGATGAAGTTAAAAAAGAAAAAAAAACACAAAGTGAAACGACAGGCAGTTATTCAATAAACGACATTCCATTTTCTCAATATTAAAAAATTTAAAATAATTGAATAAACATTATGTCCTCACAATCGTACTCCTTAGGTTATTTTGACCGTTCAATTTACTCAGCAGCTCAGCCCAAAAAATCGAAGAGGCCAGGAGGAGGAGTTGAGGAAGACTGATGATTTGAAAACCAGCCACCGCCCGCCGGTGCCGTGCTGGACCGCTGACCATCTCTGGAAGCCGGAAAATGGAAGACATGGGTGCTCGCTGCTGCGCCTTTTGGTGAAAAGTTGAAGACTAAAGTGGTTTGTGAGAAGGTAATGTTATCTTTTGATTCTTTTGTTCTTTTATTTAATACTCCCTCCGGTTTTTATTAAACTTCACACTTTGACTTCACACAAAATAAGAAAAGAAATTTGACTTTACTGTAGAGTACACTATTGAGACACTGTTTGACACTGTTTGGCACTGTTGAGACACTGTTGAGACATTGTTTGGCACTGTTTGGCACTGTTTGACACTGTTTTGATGTAGATTTCTTTGCCAAAAAAGGAAGTAAGGAAGTGTGAAGTTTATTTTAGACCGTCCCAAAAAGGAAAGTGTGAAGTTTAATAAAAACCGGAGGGAGTATGTTTTAATATTTGTATGTGTGAATTGTAATGTGTTGTTGAAGTGTGTGGCCTTTGTTCAATATTTTATTAGATAGACAGTTTACTCGACCTTTGTATTATTCGTTTATTTCTTTTAGTGTGTATTTGTTAAGGGAATAATCTTATTAATTTAATAGTTAATTTATTGATTAAATATAAACCATGGTTTATTATAATATGAAGTTGTTGTATAGTTTGTTAGGTTAATTATGTTAAAATTTCTAATAACGAGTGAAGAGTCTTCAAAAACCTCTACCGAAAAAAATAAAAGGTCAAAATTATCTCCTGTTGAATTCAATTCTGATCGATAAGGTGGTTGCTGATTAAGGTTTAGGTAAATCTATTTGTGATTTTGATTCTTTGAGTAGAGGTCATGCCCGTTTTGAGAATTAAAGATGTTTTTTTTAATTAGATTGATATTTTCTATTCTAATTTGGTCTGGTCTGGTAGATGTATGGTCTGGTCTAGTCTGAACAGTTCGGGTCCGGACTGCAAAACGGTCCAAGCGAAAACATCATAATTAATTATGGGTTTTTGAGTAGTTTTGATGCTTCATCGGAGCATGTTTCTCAGCACCGGCTCAAAAAAAGTTCTGGTTCCGCCACTGCTACTAGCCCAACCCAATACTCTGTATAGTATTTTTACTTACACTTAAAGATAATACTTTGTGCTTGAATATTAGCTTTAGTTATAGTTTTTTATGATTATTTTTGGGTAAATGTTTTTTTGTATGTGATGAGAAACATATTAACATTATAACACATTCACCAATTTTAAAATTTTGTAGTCTTATTTTAAAAGTATTCTAAATTGTGAGGCTACCCAGTGGATGGCTCGGTCCGCTCTTACGGGTGGGTAAGGACATGTGAGGTAGCCCGCTTGTTGCAGAACGGGCCCACCCACACCAATGGACATGTACTTTTGAAAAAGCCCGGCCTGAGCACGTATTTGCATAGGTCTAGTATTTGGCAACAAATAAGGAAATGCTGCAGAAAAACACACTCCAAGAAAAGTTGTCATTTCATACAAAACAAATCAGCAAGTATAGTTCACTTCAACTTATATTATCATATATTCATATACCACAACAAGATAGAAATAGCTATCAGAAAGGGCAAGACTACCAGTTTTGCAAACAAAAATTAATAGCATACCCAAAGGAGCTTTACGACTCACCGCATTCTTAAGTTGTGCACCAGCACCAAAGCTTGATTTCCCTGCAGGGATTGGAAGGACCTTAGCATCACTAATAGGATCAGACACAGGATCTGTTGGCATTTCATCATCTGATTCACGTAGGATTGCATTGAACATTGCCACATCCAGTCTACTCACCAATTGTTCCATTATCTACAAGTAGAAAAGAAGCGTGACAGGTTGTCTTTCACTGAACTCGAATGCACAGTTGCCAAACCAACATTCAAAGTGTAAGCAGCGTAGGGAATGTTTGTTTGTATATACTCAGTAGAACATAATTGTTATACACCGCGGACTGTTATGAGAGTTGTTAGGATATGAAAGACTCCTCCTTGACGGTCAACCCTATGAGGAGTCCACCATTTACAAAAACCCTATAGAGACTCGACTTTGTTAATGATATGAAGCACAATCTGGGCTTGGAAGAAGAGGGGCAGAAGCCCCCGTGGGTTTACCGAAGGTGGGACGGGCTTGAGCCCACCTTCGTGGGCTGGTTGCGGGCTGTTTAATTAATATTTATTCTTTTTATTTTTCCTGATTTGTTTCCTTTTGGAGTTAATTAGGATTTCTAATATTTGTTTCTTATTAGGAGTTAACTAGGATTTCTATTATTTCTTTCCTATATGAAGTTGATTAGGATCTCTATTATTTTGTTTCCAAGTTGGAGTTGATTAGGATTTCTAGGAATTTTGGTTCCTAGTTTGAGAATTAGTAGAAGGGTATTCAAACCCCTCGTTAGGATTCATTCTGGCTCATCTGGGAATAAAATTGGTTTTAGCCTTTTGGCTCTGGGCAACGATATTTTTATCGTTGATTTTATTTTTTTGTTCACAACAATTGGTCCGACCTGCCGGATCTCGTCCCGCCGGAATGACGAGATCTATCAGTAAACGTTTGTCAGAGATGGTGGCCAAGCAAACTCGGATGAATCAAACCCTAGAGGAGCACGACATGCGTCTGGCAGAGATCGCTGCATCCCTAGCAGCGCTTACCAAGGTGCTCGTTCCGCTAGTCACGACGGAAACAAGCTCGGACACGGTTGGCAGCCCCACCGTATCTGCGCACAGCAGCAACGGGTAGCCGCACAACGTCACTTCCTCATTGGCTGCGCTAAAAAAGACTCTCGCATAGCCAGCGGCGGAGGAGCATTCAACGGCGGTGACTTCACTCGACGCGGCAGCAGCATCCTCATTCAGAATTGGACTATGCAGCTCCTTTCTCACGACGTTGCCCTCATTTAACAAAGAAGAACCGATCAGCTTGGTTGATAAGGCTGAGAAACGGTTCGAATTGAATTGTACTCTGTCGGGAAAGAAGGCGACAACCACTGTAGTTGCGATGGAAGGGTAAGCCCTATACCGGTTGACCTGGATACGGACACGAAAGCCGAGCATGTCAAGGGATGAGCTTACATATGCGATGACTTGTTATGACTCACGGTTTTAGGGCAATCACTTTGAACAACTGTCGGAGGCAAGCAGACACGGAGTCACGGACTGTGGAAGAGTACATCTCAATTTTTCCTAAAGATACTGGGCAGCCCCCGGGAACAAATGTCAGCCGGTTTCCGGATTTCAACCTTGAGGACAAGGTTTTTTTGCGGGTTGTTTAATTAATATTTATTCTTTTTATTTTTCCTGATTTGTTTCCTTTTGGAGTTAATTAGGATTTATAATATTTGTTTCCTATTAGGAGTTAATTAGGATTTCTATTATTTCTTTCCTATTTGAAGTTGATTAGGATCTTTATTATTCTGTTTCCTAGTTGGAGTTGATTAGGATTTCTAGGATTCTGTTTCCTAGTTTGAGAATTAGTAGATGGGTATTCAAACCCCTCGTTAGGATTCATTCTGGCTCATTTGGGAATAAAATTGGTTTTAGCCTTTTGGCTCTGGGCAACGGTTTACCCTAAAGAGTAAATAGTTGATCCCTAAAGAGTTGATCCCTATTTATACTACTATCGGTGAAAAAGTAAATAGAGTTCAATCTGTGATAATATTGCGATTAGGAACATTAATTAAGATAGAATACCAATCCCAATTTACCAATATGAAGCTTTTAGTAATAACGATTCTAATATAAATAATGTGAAGACTCCTATCCCATGAAATGGAGTTCCTCACTTATTAAGTTAAGTCACTCAACTGGGTCATAAGACTCTTGGGACAAACCACACTAAAGGTTAACTTTAATCTGTTAGCTAGTTCAGCTAACTGTCTTCTCAACACATCATTATATGCTGAAAAAGCATCCATATCATGGACTTTCTCACCCATCTAGTTGGGGCTATAAGGCACTTGGGATAAATCACGCTAATATATTGAGCCCCACCTTTCTCATCCAAGGTCTTATTAACACACCATTATATGCCAAAAACATCTTTCTGAATTTCAATCTATGGTAGAATTGGACCCCATCATCCTCTCTTTCAATTTTTCCACATGGGATTCTAACACACCTTATTGCTTAGGTTTGTGATGAGGCTCATACTTTAGTATGGTGGATTGGTGGATGATATGTTGGTTAAATCCTGATGAGGGATGGAAATCAGCATATACAAAGAGGATCCTAACGGTAAGGAGTATAAGGAAACAACCTATTCCACAAAAGATAACTTTTTATAGTAGATACAATATGCTTCCTCTATAACTATGTACAGTACAGCAGACAACATTACGATTGAATACAACAACGACATCCAAGCCTTAGTCCCAAAAGAGTTTGGGGTCGGCTAACATGAATCGACACATGAAACCGGAGCTAAAAAGATAAGAAAAATAAAAAGCTAAGATAAGATATAAAAAAACATAAAAAAGATAAGATAAAGATAAAAAGAATTAAAAAATAAGATAAAACATTAAAAAGGATAAAATTACAATTGAATACTGAACCAAATTAATTTTGTGCAAAAAGCTTGTTCTCAACATATCATGGTATGCATATCAGGAAAATCTAGTCAGACAAAATAACTGTATGCAGTAAGATATGGCATAAGAAATTGCACACAATTGGTTGGAGTAATCACGGTGTGCATACAAAAACAACATGAATTCAGAGGTGCATTTCAGGAAGGAAGGGAAATCACAAGATGCTCAAACAATATATAAACTTTGATTAACTAGGTTTTAATTTTGCATATATTTGTAGTATCAGTTTACCAGTTTTGCCAGCACTGGCAAACAGCCGCACTCATTTCCTCCTGCCCGAACTGGGCACAGTCTTTCACAAGCATCCTTAAAAGCCTTCTTCCATAGCTCTATTGAGAAGTTATTTTGCTCCTGTTCTCCTAAGCCTGGTTTTCTTCCCTTCTTAGAATTAGAGATCATAGGTTTATCACTGGTTGTAGGGACACTGCTTTGCATATATGGAGTCAAAGTCTGCGAAGTGGAAAAACAAATAAAAACACATAGAAAACTGATTGTTGCATAACAAACACTAAATAGCTAAGTTACAAGGGAAAAACAAAGGAAATACAAAACTGAAGTGCTAAAACTCAACCTGCCACCACATAGACTCAATTATTCGAGCGAAGATCCAAGCTTCAAGTTGTTCAAGTGCAAACACAAAAGTGGTCACATCTTCCCAGTCAGTATCTTCTTCTTTTAGGCTTTTCTTCGATTCTTTTGTGAAAAAGTTATCGTTTCTTTGCTTATGAGACCTTCCAGTTGTACCAGATTTACTTGTGCTGTTATGTGACATGTCTACAGTACCCTGACTAACAATTGCTCTCAGCACGATTGAGTTGGATAACCAAAAGGTTAACCTGTTAGTGAATCAATACATTCATAGCTTTAATTTTTCAAATCATAACTTAACAGACAAAAACCGTTACGTGACTCACATCGGAAGTTTACCACTAATATAAACTAACAAGTTACAACTTGAGAATCCTTTGAGGTAAGTTAGGCCTAATATAATAGGGTATAAAAATCTAGTTCGACTGTGGTTTTATGTGAGTTTGAGACCCCATAATTTAAGGTAGCCCATTTAGGGTCGGTTTGGCCAATTATTTATCCCTCTAGTTTTCCAATTCGGATTGAACCGAAGGGTATGTTAAGCATTTCACGTCACATGTTCACAAGATATGTGACTGACTAATGAGGTAAGCCCTACAACAACCTTTTGGGGTAGTCATGCCTAATTTAATAAAAATGCACATGCTTTTTTTATGCAAAAAAGAAGAAGAACAATGTACCTGGAGACATCATTCCCACATGCTTTAGAAACCAAAACTAAACCTGCAATGGCAGCTCTTGCAGCACTTGCCTGTTTATCTCGAGACTTCATCTTGCAAGCTTGAAGATAAAACCTAGAGAGGCGACGAGCTGGAGCATGGATCTTGTTTGAAGAATTTGTGTGGTCAGCAACAACAGAGTAAAGGCTGACCTCAAGAACTGCAGTTTCCCTAAGTTCTTCCTCAAGCATCTCAACTTTGTGCTTCCAATCATTCTTACGATCAGGAAGCCCATGTGATGACTTATGCGATACTGTCTTTTCTGTATTATTATGGCTCCCGCCAAGAAATGTATTTCTGTTAGCCAAGTTGTTCGGCTGAAGAGACTTGGAGTGCTTCAGTTTTCCATCTGCACTGTTAGATCCCTGAACTGCATCTTCTTTCTTGTTTGAATTTAGAGTCTCACTCCTCCGGTTACTTTTTCTCCATGCATCTGGTGAAGGGTTAGTAGCCAATTTCATTTCTGAGAAATGCTGAACTTCATCCACCAAGAGCTCAGCATCTTGTTCAGGTTGTAGCTGATCAGACCATCTTTTGGTGCTTGTTGGCTTCCCATTTGGACCTAGGGAACTTGTGAATGAAGAAGAAGATTCGGCGACAGGGTGAGCATTCTTTTTTGGGACAGATGTCATGCTTCTCTCATAAAATTTGGTGTAAAAACTATTATCATTTCTAGTGTTTTTTTCAGCATTCAAGGATGATCTTTCTGAGGACATCGAAGTAATGCTTCTATCTGAACTTCTTAAATCTTCACGAAAAATATTAGCAAATGGAGCTGCAGTAGCCAGACCTGAAATTGTTGTATCAACTCTGTTCTGCATCATAAAGACCACTTGTTAAGTACTGAACACCAGATGTTCGTGAGGTATGTGTCAAGTATGAGGTGATCTATTGAGGGTGAGTTATGCACCAATTTAATATGGATCAGAGTCTGGTCCGATTGTGAGTTGATTGTTAACTTGGTATTAATAATTTAGTGTAGTCCGTCTAACGTCGGTTGGGCGTATTCATACACCACTCAAGTTTACCAAGACCCACATTTAAAATAGCTCAAGTAATACTCAGTCATACAATTGTTAGAGTGTCATCCCATACACCTCATAAAATTTATAAAATGTGGTCATGTGGAACCAAGAGTTCTTGGCATTTTGCCAGGTTTGACAAACAATTGGCTATGCAACCCCCACCCAAGCATGATCCAAGAAAGATTTACAATAAGCCATATTATACCTTGACATAAACGAGAAATGTAGATCACACATTTGCACCATAGTTTATTACAAAAATGTCCAACATGATTTTTGTCATTTTAGCTGAACTGCATTTTAAAGCAGAAACAGGAAGAGTGATTGAAAATCCAGTGTTTCTCATGTCTAATACTAGCATGAGAAAGGTCAGTATTTCTCGAGTGAAAAGTTCTCAGTTTTAGTGCATCTCAATAATCAACAAATTAGTGTTACATTTACAATAGATGGGTAAAGCTTTACTAATTAGAAAAATGCTTCCTCCGTCCTGAAATTATCTTCCCATATTGACTTCAATGCTTATTAAAAGTGCGGTTGAAAATGAAAGTGTGAAGTTGAGATATGAGTTAAAATGAGTGCAAAACAACCATATGTTTCTTTCCTAAAAAGAAAACAACAGTATTGGTATGGGACAGCCCAAAAGGGAAAAAACCATGCATTTCTTTCATAAATTCAAGACAGAAGGAGTACCATTGAGGGTCGAGAAGGTGGACCACTTGAACATTTAAAGGTAGAAAATGAGGCATTTTGTGATGAGCGCGATGACACATCATCATCGTCAGTGAAATCGGCAATCTCACATTCATCATCATTTTCTTCGTTCAATGCATCTGCAACAGATGTTTGTCCGTCATAGTCATTGTGTTTTTCTTTTGAGAAGCTTGGTTTTGGGGATGAATTTGTGCTACCACTGTAATACGAATTAATTGTAATAAACAGGGATGGCTGTTCCGAGCTTTTCGAACTCTTTTTGCAGTTCACTGGAGTGCAAATGCTGATAGCCTTCTCAGTAGCCCCAAAATCAGCAAGGTTAATCACACAAGTCCCCAGGAGTTGGCCTCTACTTGCCTTATCCTTCCGAGGCTCATAAAAGTAAAAATCCAATATATTCTTCTGGAATTTATCTGGAGCCTTTTTGTCTCGGCACAAAGTCACTTGGAGAGTGATTGATTTGTTGAATTCAATGCTGGTATCTCCAACATCGGACACGAAGGATCCCGAGCTCTGCTCACCATTTTCCCAGACAAACAACACAGACTGGACAGATTTAAGGGACTGTGATGGAGGCCATGGCTTAAGATCCTCTACATATATGATAAAGTCAACCTGAACAGAACCCCCCTTTCTGCTGTTCTTTGACCTCAATCCAAGAACCATTGCTTAAGATTAACTCCAGTCTCCAATGGCGGTAGGTAAGAGTGATAGTCAAACAACCACCTATTGATAAGAAAGAAAAACTTCCACCCACTTTAAAGTCAAGAAAATTTATCACTAAATGGCAAAATTCTTGAACTTAAACAATCGATGATTTAAGAAAATAAAGAAAAAGAATGCATTTTTTAAAAATAAACTGCTATCGATTTGCTATAAATATTTTACCTTTTTCTTTCAGGAATAAACGTAGATTGTGAAAACATAGAAAATGAAAAATTGCATCTGGGGTATTTAAAAATCGAAATCAACTCGCCTTAGCTCATCTGGCATCTCAGTGAGAATCAAGTAACAGACAACTTTATCAAAGTTTTCAAATGGGCGTTTTATGGTCCCAGTAATCAGTTCTGGCAACTATGATCCAATCTAGTGATCTACTTGCTTTTTAGAAAGAAAAATAAACATCAAAGTTACTCCCATTACAAAATAAGAAATCAAACAAAAGTACAAATAAGGAAAGAACCAAACAGCTCGAATCTTTTGATTTTAATGCTGGGTAGATTTTTTTTAAACTAGAAAACAAAAAAATACTGCAAACTTTTAGATGAATCTTTCATTGAACCACCGGGTTGGTGTAATGGCGGAAGAACTTACATAAGTGTCAGGAACAGGAGCCATTGATGGCGAATGAGAAAGGCAAGAGCATTAGCAATTTCCCGACTTTCAAGAGTAATAATTTGATGGTACTTTTTCAGTTTTTGTGTATGTTTCAGCTTTGCACAGGTGTTGATGAAGGCATGAAGCAGGTGCTTTCCGTGTTTGAGTCTAAATAAATTGGTCAGGAATAAGACAGAGCCGTACTACCCAAATCCTCCCCCAATATGCAAGTTTACTATCTTATCCAACTCCATTAAAAGAAGATGATACTCTCTTTGTTTCATTATTAGAAGGTTCTCTTTTTCTTTTTTTTGGACGTCTGGTTAGAAGTTTTTCATTTTCATTTTAGGAAACAATTAACAATCTTAAGTGACAAATTAATCATTAAATATTAAAAATAATACATTTATAACATCACAGTTATCAATCCTAACTACATTATAATATATATATCTATTAAAATTATTTCTCAAAATATACTCGAAGTACTTTATTTAATGATTGTCTAAATAATCGTGTCGTTTTGCTATGGGAACCTTCTAAAAAGACGGAGGTAATATCAATTTATGTCGTAAGAAAATGCCTTCTTGTTACCATTTACTAGTATGTCGTAAGAAAATACTCGCTCCATCTCAAAATTTTCTTCCATACTACAAATGACACTCAAATTTAGATAATGTGAATTGTGTAGCGAAAAGTTGTGTAGAAGAGAGAAATGTATAAGACTATGTAAAAATTGTTGTGAATCATAATTTTTTTATAAAAAAAAATGAAATTTTATTTTGTGACGTCCAAAAAGGAAAGTTGAAAGTTTTTGTGGAACTGTGGCCTGTGGGAGTATCATTTTTTAATATTATTTTCTTACGAATAAATTCCACTTTTGATCATACGAGTTTTAGTTCAATTCCACATTCAGTCCACTTCTTTCATTTTGTCCACTTTTGATACATGACTATTGTGTTTTCGCCCTTATATGATCTTTCCGGCATTGTTTTTGATTGTTAAAATCGCCGGAAAAGAACCACAAACGGTTAAAAAACATTAGTCAAGTATCAAAAGTGGACAAAGTGAAAGACGTTGGCTAAATGTGGAATTGACACTAAACTTGTAGGATCAAAAGTGGTATTACTTCATTTTCTTACGGTGTTGTAAGAATCTGTTTACTGTTTACTATCTTATCCAATCCCATTTTAAAAAATGCCTTCTTGTTACCATTTTATGTTACCATTTATGTCGTAAAAAATACTACGTAGTACGTACCATTTTAAATTGATCAAGACAACGCCTTCATGGCTTCATCCAAGTTTCCAATTTTGCGCAGATAGAATAAGAAAATGGCCTAAAATACCTAAAGTATCATTTGCTTTTACTATAGTAATGATGAAAAAGTAAGTGAAATTGTAATGATAAAGTTTAAGATTTAAGTAAAAGTAATGATAAAGCATCATGCCAAATGGTATGTAGGATAGTTTGCTAACAAATGAAACTTAACATTTATTTTGAGATGGAGATAATATTACTTATTTATACTCCCTCCGTCCCATTTTACCTGTCCTACTTTCCTTTTTGGGCTGTCCCAAAATAAGTGTCTACTTTTCTCTTTTGGAAAGAAATATGTGGTCTATACCATTTCACTTTATTATACTCAAACATCAACCACAACTTTTACTTTTTCAACCACTTCATTAATAATCGTGTCAAGTCAAACTAAGACACATAAAATGAGACGGAGGTAATATGTAGTACTATGTACTTATTCTACAATTCAAAACACCACTAATTTGGGATGATGGCAGTACCACAGTATATTTGAATTCATTTTTTTATTTTTAGTAGAATATTCAATGTAATTTTAAATATTTGATTATTATTATTATTATTCACCTAAATATGAAACTAATTATTGATGGTTAATTATTATTACTATTATTAAATTATCTTTGTTATCACTTCTATTGTGATCATATTATTATTTTTAATGATTTTTTATGTGATTATTATTATTACAATTAAGGTTATGTTGTTGCTACTACTACTAATATTTCTAGTACTATTATTATTGTTGTTGTTGTTGTTGCTGTTGTTGTTGATGTTGCTGTTGCTGTTGCTATTGGTGTTGCTGTTTCTGTTGCTGTTGCTGTTGTTGTTGCTGTTGCTGTTGCTGTTGCTGTTGCTGTTGCTGTTGCTGTTGCTGTTGCTGTTCCTGTTCCTGTTCCTGTTACTGTTACTGTTACTGTTACTGTTACTGTTACTGTTACTGTTACTGTTACTGTTACTGTTACTGTTACTGTTACTGTTACTGTTACTGTTACTGTTACTGTTACTGTTACTGTTACTGTTACTGTTACTGTTACTGTTACTGTTACTGTTACTGTTACTGTTACTGTTACTGTTACTGTTACTGTTACTGTTACTGTTACTGTTACTGTTACTGTTACTGTTACTGTTACTATTACTATTACTATTACTATTACTATTATTATTACTATTATTATTATTATTATTATTATTATTATTATTTTGTCTATACTTTCTTCTACAATGTAAGTACATAACGGGTTTTATTACAAAATGTAAAGGTGTATGATACTTTCATATGATAGTTTCCAATATTAATAAAGCTCTATTAATTACTACCTCCGTCCCTTTTATATTGGGACCGAAGAGGGTAGCACGGGTTTTAAGAAAAACGAGTTTGTGTAGTTGATATTAAGTGATAAAGTAAAAATAAAGTAAGAATGATTTTGAGCCACACAAATTTTACCAAATAAGGTATGAGACAATTAAATGGGGACAACTCAATATGGTAAAACGGGACATTAAATAGGGGACGGAGGGAGTATTAAATTATTTTTACCTATGAGATTCCAGTTCGGCTCGATTTGAACAGTTTAAACCTCCAAGAACCATTATTACATGGACCATTCTTGGTGTACACAAGATGTACACAAAATGTGTACATTGCCTGTGTACACAGGCAATTTGACATCCAATTTTGCCCTGTTTTAAATGAATTGTCTGTGTACACGGACAACTAGGAGGTTTTATATACAATTTGTGTACAACTCATGTACACTAAGAATTTTCCTTATTACATCCCCAATAACTCGCGAACCAACTATGGAGTTCCAATCAAAGTCAATTGGGTTCAATTTTCTTGGTTCTTTTGTTGATTTTTCCGATAAAATAGAAATAATGACCTCAATATTACTTTCCAACTTTCATTAGACAAAAATATGACTAAATTAAGACATGGCAAAAAAAGTGACCCAACCATTAAAACCCAATCACTTCTTCCGCTCTTTTATTGTGGCGCTCAAACACAGACGGATCGACGCTTGCAGGGCTATCTCCGCTACCTTGACCATTGTTGCCGTCGTCTCCCTCTGTGGACGGAAGAGATGGATCGTCTCCGCCACCCTCATCCTCGCCCCTGCCTCTCCCTACACCTTCCTTTTTCTTCTATTTCTATCAGGGGGCGACGAATGATCTTGCTGTAGTTGGATATTCCATTCATCCTCTGATCCCAATTCAACAAACTTCGCATCATGTATTTCAATGTGGGGCCTGTCATCTTGTTGTATGATGACATTTCTATTTTCTGACTGTGGTCACTTGGCTTTGATTGCTGGTAGTAGGGTGTTGAGTATCATTTCTTTTGTTACTCGCCTAATGACACTTAATGTTGGTTTGGCTTCTAAAGTCCCAACAACCCTTTTCTTGCTTGATCTCTTGGCTTTGTCTTCATATGTGAATGGAAATATCCATATTTTTCCTTCTCACTCCACCTCCCCACTGCCAGCAATCCCGGGCCTCCCAACTGCAGCCAGAAACATGATTTTGGGAATAAATTTCTTTGATTGAATTGTTCTGTATGGATCATTTTATGTTAAAGGGGGTAAAAACTGTTAGATTCTTTTGATAAATAAAAACACTTTTCATCCATGTGAACACAATCATAGAAATCATGAAATGTTGGTGTTGTGTGTAATGACTGAGGACTTATTTGAATTAAGCAAAAGTGTAACCTTTTCAATTTGCCTCTTCTGTTAGAAGTGATTTGATTGCGCTTGAATGTATTCTTATCTGTTTACTCTTAAAGCACCTTTGCATGGTTCTTGAGACTTCCATTGCATATGCAAGTTCTCTCCAATTGTTTCTCTGATGTAAAGGAATCTGGCAAATCTTTTGCATATTGAAACTTATTTTTTTTCTACCAACATTTCCACTTAATTCTGCGTTCCACATGTATGGCATGTACACTATGCATGTCTTGCCTTGCTTGATTCCATATGATATGAATTGCTCGAGTGGATGCTTTAAATATGGTGGTTAATGTTGGTATCATACCCCTCTGAAGTTTACCTTCAACAGAACCGGCCAATAACCTCTCAATGATCTTGCTGCGATTTTCAGAGCTCAACATAGCCCATTTCCCCCCTCGTTCGCTGCTTTCTCCAGAAGTGAAGCCCGGTTGCAACATTTCAGTTGACATATGGTTCGTTGGGTCATTGTGGCTATGATTGCACGTGTTTTGTTCTGCAAGTACACCTTCCGGATCTTCTTCTTCAAGGGGGTCCACATTCAGATTGAAATGGGCACTTGGTTGGATAGAATCATTTATGGCAATGGACTCCATAAATGAAGAGTTGTAGAAGGAAAAAAGTAGATGAAGATGTGTAATCAATGCTCTTCTATTTATAGCTAAAAAAGATGTGTAAGACTTAAAGTTGAATTTTGGAGGGAAGCCAAAAAGTGAAATCTTCCCTCCTTGTTGTGGGTGAAACATTCCCTCTCTCCTCTTCTTGTGTCAGGGTCACTATTTGTTTTATCAATGTATATTGGTAGTATTTTTACTTTGATTAGATAAAGGTAAATCTCTTTGGGGGCATAATGGGAAAGTCAAAAGAAAAAATCCCACTTTCTTAAAAATCATAAAGTCAAACACTAAAGTTCTTTTAGGGCCGGAGGGAGTACTTGTTTTGCACATGAAGATTTTTCTTTTCATCGTGCTTTTTACCTGTATGATGCACGCGATAACTTAAGTTCTAAATAGGTTTTTTTTACAGGTTATATTATGAAAATGAAAGAAATTTAACAACAAAGTTTGTGTTTTAATTTATGGGTTTTCATAATTTGGACTATTATGGACCAACATGGCATGGGGTCTTCAGTAGGGGTTTTTTATTTAGGAAAAATTGGTATTATTAATCCCAACTATTTCCGATCCACTTTTAATAATCCCTACTATGGATTATTTCCCTATAGTCCCAACTTTTGTCACCCTTTTCTTTAAACAATCCGGTAGACTGAATACCGGTTCAGCTGGTAAATCCAATACCTAAACATATCAATCGGTTAAGCCATCCCCAACCCCATATTCCACCGGGCCCACTAGAGATAAACAATTGGTTTTCTTTCATCACCTCTCGCCTCCCTTGCAGCTGGAGAAATCGAAGATAATTTTTTTAAATCGAAAATGCAAGATAAATTAGAGAGCAAGAGATGCGCATTAATCAACTTTTCTTCTTCTTTTGTGTAATTAAACATTTCATTGATGCCGAACAATGGAAGGTCGTCTGGGAGATAAGAAAATTATTGGAGAACTATAGGCGACGCGAAGAGCAACGCGAGGAAGACGACAAACTCTTCTTGCACAAAAAAAAATCTTAGAAATTTCTCATATTGATTTTTAGCTGAAAAAAATCAGATAAACAGATAGGATTTTGAATTTCAAAACAAAGGGAATTTACGATCCAAGATCGTTTGAAGCAGCGGCAGGATAAGACATAGAACGAGACTAAACTTCAGATACAACTCGGTCTATTTCTCGTGTTTAGCCGTCGTTGATCGTGCAGAGTTGTTTAGTAGACATAATTTGGATAGCTGTAGATGGAAAGTGAAACTCCGGTGCGGATTCATACATAGACCAGCGAAGAAACACACATGAGTAAACTTAAGAGGATGCCGTTTCATCTACCTTTTAAAACATGTGAGATGCACGCGTCTAGTCTTTCCGGTCATAATTTTATGCGAACAGGTAAGCTAAGGGACTATTTAAAGAAAAGGGTGCCTAAAGTTGGGACTACAGGAAAATAATCCATAGCAGGGATTATTAAAAGTGGATCGTGAATAGTTGGGATTAATAATACCAATTTTTCCTTTTATTTATGACTTAATGGAGTTCACGAGAAATACGACTAAATGATGGTTTTGTTTCTCATTTATGCTATGTAATCCTCGTTTGAATATAAACATATAATAACTGCATTTGTAGGAGACTCCTCCAATTTGGATATACCATGTGAGAACCTGCTGAAAAATCAGATACCTGCCACCTCCCGATATATTATGTTTGAATCCTTGATACGATTCTGAGAATATCTGGTGATATATTAAGTCAGTGAGCATTTCTGAAAATGCCCATATATTAGCATGAAGTGAATTCAAACACTGACTAAAGACGATAGAAACAACAAATCAGAAAGAAAAACTGTTGAAATATTTTGTAGTTGAACTGTTATAAACTACAGGTAGAGTAGACATAAGGCAGGTTCTTTATTTATAAATGAAAAACCCTTAAAACGCGCCAAATTGTGCTCCAACATCTTGGGGGTATTACAAGAGACATAATCCACACCACCGTAAAATCAGAATGGAATTAAATCCATAGTTTCATTGATGAGGTCAGTGTCTATACACAGCTTCCACAACAACAAAATACACTTCCCGTCAAGTAGACAGCACTAGCTCCAACCTCGGGCTGTCACAAATCTTATTATGTAGTTCGGAGCCGACAAATGTGTATCCCTGGGTTATAGACATCAGACAAAAAAAAAGCTTGATATTAGGAGCATTACATTAAGCTCTATAATCACAATTTGGTTTATAGAGCGGCCTGATAGAGACCCCTTAATGAGCAAGTTATCCACCAAGTACTTGCTAAGAATTAAAACGGGTCAAGGCCAAGACCAAAAGGCTCGTGGTCCTCTATAACACTTGGTGTATCACTTCATTTTTTACGAATCAAGATGCTTGCAAATGCTAAAACACAGTGTACATTGTTTTTATATTGCAAACATTTATGTTTATTACTTTTTAAACATTTATGTGTTTTTTATTTGTAATGTACTATAAATTAAACACAAACTCGCACAGAAAACCTGAAGCCTGATTATGATCAAGAGAAGATGCAGTTTTAGTGGCTCAATTTTTTGTTGCGAAAGGTATGGCCATTGCTTTAATTATATATATGCGACCACTTTTAGTCCCTCAATGGTCAATAAAATGACAATTGCACACTTTTACTCTCAAACAGTTTTAATTATATATATGTGACCACAGTTTTGTTGCCAAACGTGTTGTTCTATATTATTATATTTTATGTTTAAAGCTAATGGTACATTGGCAAGAGAATTAAATACTACGGTAGATGGGCGGAAATCAATGGTGAATGGAAATATATAAGAACCAACCTTAACGAAACAGTTAGTTACGATGCAGCAGCCAGCAGTAGCTCCCTATCTGCCCGCTCCCTGATCCTCCTTTCGAGCTCTGGTCTGAAGTGCCTGATAAGTCCTTGAACTGGCCAGGCAGCAGCATCGCCTAATGCACAAATTGTATGTCCTTCGATTTGCTTGGTCACCTCATGAAGCATGTCAATCTCCTCCAGCTTTGCATTTCCAACCTTCATTCTTTCCATGAGCATCCAAAGCCATGGTGTGCCTTCTCTGCAAGGAGTACATTGGCCACAACTCTCATGCTTATAGAAGTAGGATAGCCTCGCAATAGCATCCACAATATCAGTTGACTTATCCATCACAATCACAGCAGCAGTGCCCAGACCTGACTGAACAGCCTTGAGCGCATCAAAGTCCATAAGAACATCCTCACATATGTTCTTTGGGATTAACGGGACTGATGAACCTCCTGGTATGATAGCAAGTAAATTGTCCCATCCACCACGAACACCACCACAGTGCCTCTCAATTAGTTCCTTCAATGGAATACTCATTTCCTCTTCAACCGTGCAGGGCTTGTTCACATGACCTGAGATGCAAAATAACTTTGTCCCAGAATTATTTTTCCTCCCGAAGCTAGCAAACCACTCCGGTCCGCGCCTTAAGATGGTTGGTGAAACAGCTACCGTCTCCACATTTGTAACTGTAGTTGGGCAGCCATAGAGACCTGCATTCGCCGGAAAAGGAGGCTTCAGCCGAGGTTTGCCTTGTTTCCCCTCAAGGCTCTCTATAAGAGCCGTCTCTTCACCACATATATAAGCACCGGCGCCGAAATGAATATGGACGTCGAAATCATAACCAGATCCACAAGCATTTTTCCCTAAAAGCCCAGCCTTATAAGCCTCTTCCCTAGCCCTCTCGAGGTTCTTTCTTTCATTCACATACTCACCTCTTATGTAAATATAAGCAGCACTAGCTCTCATTCCCGTTCCTGCAATCAAACAGCCTTCCAACAATTTGTGTGGATCATGCCGCATTATTTCTCTATCTTTACAAGTACCAGGTTCACTCTCATCAGCATTGACCACAAGATACGAAGGACGTCCATCAGAAGTCTTTGGCATGAAGGACCATTTCAGACCAGATGGGAAACCTGCACCACCTCTTCCTCGAAGTCCTGATTTTTTCATCTCATTGACAATCCAGTCAGAGCCTTTTAGTACGAGGTCCTTTGTTCTGTGCCAATCACCTCGTTTCATGGCACCCTTAAGAAAAGGATCATGCAATCCGTAAAGGTTTGTAAATATGCGATCCTCATCTTTCAGGCCACCAAAATGAGTCTTTTCGGGTGGCGGGGGAGGAGGTGGGGGCTGTGGTGTATTAGCAGTTGATGCAGCTTGGGTGCTAGATAATCTAACGTGTAGGCTCCACTTCTGACTGCAACGCCAAGCTAAAGTAGTCTTTTGGAGTGAAAGAAGGCACTTTAGAGGTGCCTGCAAGGAAACAGGCCATAAAAACATTAGCTGCGTTATCTAATTGTGGGCACAACTGCATAAAGCAACCAGCACATATACAAAGTAAACACTAAACACAAAACATATTCTTCAGCAATGGTTGTAAATTGAGGGGAAAAAGGGCCTTCGTACACAAATATCTAGTGTGAAGATTGCTAATGTCAATAAACATGAGATCCATTAGTTACTGTCTTAATTTTAGTTATGAGCGTGGTTAGGATATGGCAGACTCGACCTTGACAGACCCACAAGAAAATTTATTTATCACTAAAAGGAAAAGAATCATTCTTGGTGTACACCCTGGGTTACACCCCATTTATTTGCCCTTCACACAAACAAAAAACATGAAAACACAGACACTTTCAATTAAACTGTCTGTGTGTGTTTGCAGGTCTGTCAGGCTAGTTGCACGCAAATTAATGTCGGTGTACACAGACACTAGTTCTATGTGTAGACAAAAAAAGTGTCGGTGCGAACAAAATTGGTTTTCAAGTTCAGGGGGTTGGGAAACCAGTGTCGGTGTACACAGACATTAGTTGTCGGTGTAGAAAAAAGTTTTTGTACATATGCAATTTTCGTCGGTGTACACAGACATTAGTTGTCTGTGTAGAAACAAAAGTGTCTGTGCATATACAATTTTCGTCGATGTACACAGACACTAAAAGCAAATCAGTGTTGGTGTGTATAAAACGTAAAAAGAGAGAAGGAAAGAAAACCAACAAAAATTTTATATGTACAGACACTTTTTTCTACACCGACACTAGTTTCCTACCCCCGAACTTGCAAACCAACTTTGTTCGCACCGACACTTTTTTGTCTACACAGACAACTAGTGTCTATGCACACTGACATTGGTTTGCGTGCAACCAGCCTGACAGATCTGCAAACTCACACCGACCGTTTAATCGAAAGTGTCTGTGTTTTTACATTTTTTGTCAGTGTGAAGGGCAAATAAATGGGGTGTACCCCAGGGTGTAACCCAAGGTGTGCCTTAAGAATTTTCCAAAGGAAATACTCTTGAGATTAAAAAATCGATGATTTAAGAAAATAAAGAAAAAGAATACATTTTTTACAGAAGAAACTGCTTTTGATTAGCTAGAAAAGTTTTATCTTTTTCTTCAGGAAATAACGTAGATAGTGAAATCATAAAAAAATAAAAAATTGCATCTGGGGTATTTGAAAATCGAAATTAGACTCTCCTTAGCTCATCTGGCGTCTCAGTGAGACTCAAGTAACAGACATCTTAATCAAAGTTTTCAAATGGGCGTTTTTATGGCCCTAGTAATCAATTCTGGCAACTATGATCCAATCTACTTGCATTTTAGAAAGAAAAATACAAATCAATGTTACTCCTATCAAAAAATACGAAATCAAACAAAAGTACAAATACGGAAAGAACCAAATAGCTCGAATCTTTTGACTTCGATCCTAGGTAGATTTTTATTTAAACTAAAAAAGAAAAACAAAAAATAGTTGAAACAAGGAGCTGAGAAGGTGATTCGTACCATAGGAGAGAGAGGCACCGGAAATGAAGTCGGCTGATCTGGGATGCGAAGCTCGGGAAATGAGAAGTTAAGCCCTCAACACAGTCCAGGACGCTGATACGGAAGAAGCTGAAGGACTGGAACGTGACCGCATTTCACGCTTCGTTTGTGAATCGAGGCGATCCACGTAAACAAGAGAAATTTGCAGTTTTGGGCTTTAAATTGTAGCATTCGGCTTGTATAATGGGCTACATATTTACGAGGTGGTGGTAACTTCTGAGTAACCACTTTTGTGCGTAGTCTGGCCCATTTTACTTTCTTTTCAATTTTAAACTTTGAGAAGATCTCTACCAGGATAAAATCAATATATATATATATATATATATAAGAGGAACTTTTTAAGAGCATACGGTGTGCCACATAATAATGTCATGTCATCATATATAATAATTATTAATTACTTTTTATGCTTTTTATTTTTTATTACATTCTATTTTATATTGCATATTGATATGGAAACAAAATATTATACAATTATATAGAATCCACCTTATTTATACTACGTTACTTTTTGAGAACCTCTACTTAATCCGTATTAATTTGTTTTTTTATCATACTCCGTATTAATTTGTATGACACGGATTCAACATCCTTTTTGTATTTGTAATAAAAAATAAAGTAGATTGAAAATTTATTTGTAACAAACTAAATTTTAGATGATGAAGTACGTCATTCATAAAATTTAGTTACAGTAGATTTAATTCATAATTTGTATTAATTTGTATGACACAGTTCAGCCATCCCTTTTTCATAATTTGGAAGATTCCGTCAATTTAGCCCAGTCAGTTAGATTTAATTTATCACAATAGAGTCAGACAATTCAACTCATTTTGGTATTATCAAACGGCTTTATATAAGCCCGTGCGATGCATCGCACGGGCTTGAAAGCTAGTTAATAAATAAATCTACTCTTATGTTATTATACTAGCTTTCAAGCCCGTACGATGCATGAGCAGTACATAATTTAGCTAATTGTAAATTTGATATTTTCAGAATCATTAACGTAGTATAATTTAATGTGATGCAAAAGCAAAATAAACTCAATCTAACATAAAATTAGTATACTACGTATTACGTATATGGAAAATAAAACAAATTAAAATTTATATGGAAAATATTTAAAATGGACTTGTACATAAGCATCTCAACTAAACATAATTGTTATAAACCCGCTTTTAAAGAATTCACACAAAAGTTTCTTAATCAATTTCACATTATATTACTTCATTAAGCATCTGTTGAGGTTTATCCCGAAGACCCGAAAGCCCAACACTCGCTTTGGGTATCTAAGGACGTTTGGGGTTGATTCAGAAAGGTGTTTAAAATATAAAACAGTGAGATAATGATTACTCCAAGAGCTTATTAGTATTCCGTAATGTTATGGTTACAACGAAATTACCCGAACGGGTGGTAAATACGAGAATACAAGAATAAGAGAAGTGTTTCTACTTGCTAAGCTCTGAGTATTAAAATGCTAACCCTTTACAATGATCTTAATGCAGGTATTTATAGTAAAATGGGGATGACAAAGCTGGACACGTGGCTGAATCCGGTAGGTTGTTCCCCCTGCCACTTAGGAACCCATGCTTCCACTTGCGACCGCCATACTTTAGCATTAAATGCAGCATCCACTTGTTGACTGCCCGTTCGGGTAGGATGTTCGATATTGGGATACCCTGTCATTGTTATCCTGAGAGCCAATATCCCGAACGCCGATCGGTGTGCAGTACCCCATCAGGGATGTAGGTGTATTTGTTCCCTGAAATGTTCCAAGTGTAAATAATGAGCCGAACGCCGAACGGGCCTGGACCGTTTTGGATCTTCTTTTTCCCCTGGTATTTCCATAATTTGGGCCTGGGATATTGGGCCTGCACCCAATATCCCAACATTAGTCCCCCACTTCCTATGTCTCGAACGGTAGTGAGTGCATAAGGAAGTAGAAGATTATTGCTCGAATGCTGTTCGGGTATGTATCGGATGGTCTTCTGCCAGTTCCCGAGGCGTATCTTGACGGTTTTATGTGGCTGCCGTTTTGCTTCCCCGATAACAGTCATGATTACTTGGGGAGGATTCTCTGCGTGACACGTGTCCTCGTCATCATTACTGGCGACGTGTGCTTTTGTGATTGGTTGGTGAATCAGCGTGTCAGATTATAAATAGGCTTCTCCAACTTTGATTCTGGGTTTCGCATCTCCGACCTATTACTCTGCCTCCTCTCTAGAGCTTTTTCTCGGTTCTTGCTCAGGTATTTTTTGACCTTTGTTTTCTTTCCTTTAATCCCGTCGTTCGGTCATTATGGCTGTAACACCCCGGCCCCGTGAGACTCGAGGTAGTTACTCCGAACCACTAGTACTGTCCTCACAAACCACCACGAGCCTTTACCGCGCACTTTGTCCTCACTCATGCGCGCCCTGAGAAACTTCCCAGGGGGTCACCCATCCCAAGACTACTCCCGTGCAAGCACGTTTAACTTTGGAGTTCTTGGGTGATGAGCTCCCTTAAAAGGAGATGCACCTCTGTTGGTATGAGTAGTACTATTAATCCATTTATATTAAATCTCAAGTGTTACAATCACCCCCACTTAGGATCGCAACGTCCTCGTTGCGCCCTTAAACCAATCTCAATCAAACCCCTGAATCTTTTCCCCCTGCTAAGTGTCTGCCCGATATCTAACGGATCAGCACACTGTCGCAGGGTTGCTCTGATACCACCTGTAACACCCCGGCCCCGTGAGACCCGAGGTAGTTACTCCGAACCACTAGTACTGTCCTCACAAACCACCACGAGCCTTTACCGCGCACTTTGTCCTCACTCATGCGCGCCCTGAGAAACTTCCCAGGGGGTCACCCATCCCAAGACTACTCCCGTGCAAGCACGTTTAACTTTGGAGTTCTTGGGTGATGAGCTCCCTTAAAAGGAGATGCACCTCTGTTGGTATGAGTAGTACTATTAATCCATTTATATTAAATCTCAAGTGTTACAATGGCTCCCCATCTCCGTTCCTCCGAACCCTCTGTTTCAAATGCTGGTCCTCCAGAAGACAATATCGTACCAGAAATCGTCGTCATCCCTGCAGAGGTTCCCGACGATGATGCTTCTCCTTCCCGGACTTATCCCGACGGTACCTATTCCGGGGATGAGCTGGAGGCTATGGAAGCTGGTCCCCCAAGCGGCGTTCCTTGTCATAAACTTGACCTAGTGCTCATTAGGTTTAGGCGCCAGAAACTTACGGCCCAAAACAGGGCCCAAATTCAAATGTTGATTCCCGATTCTGTGGATTTCTGCCTTCAATCGGGCCTCCACCCAATGCGCCACCTCCCTGGGATGGTTGTGGTCCATTTCGATTCCCTTAAAGCTGGTCTTAGGTTCCCACTTCACCCTTTTTTCATCTCTTTTTTCAATTTCTATGGCATAGTACCGGCCCAAATCATGCCGAACTCTTACCGAGCTATAGCCAGTTTTATCTGTCGTTGTGCGGGTGCCGAGTTGACCCCCTCTCTTGATCTGTTTCATTATTTTTTCTCGATCATCCCTCAACAATCCCATGGATTTCTGGTAGTGAGTGCCCGAACGGGACATATCTTGTTCCGCGAAGCTCCGTCCTCCATAAAGGGTTGGAAGGATAGGTTCTTCTTTGTCTCCGTCCCGAATAACTTAATTCCCAGGAAATGGAACACATTTCCTCCAAAATCCCCCGAACCATTGATCTCCGAAGACCTCAGTAAGGACGTCATTGCTGTGGAGGCTGGTGGCTGTTTCAAGATCATGCCCTATCTGACCCCCGAACGGCTTATCAAAGCCGGGATAGGTACTGCCCCGTATCCCTGGATTTACTTGACCAAAAACCAAGTGCCATGGCCCGGGCAGTCCTTCCCGTGTGATAAAACTTTTGGTTCATCCACGTGTGAACCGCTCGGTACTAATATCTCCCTTTGGTTTGTTTTCAGCTCTCAACCAAGGCGAATCTTCAGGTTCCGAAGGAGCTAACCCCGAACAACCCGCCATGGATGACAGCCGGCTATTCTCTTGTGGTGTTGAGGATGAAACAGGTCTCCCCTCCTGTCCAGGAGAAAAGGAAGACGAAGAGGAAAAGGCTGAGGAAGGCCGATCAGGCCACCTCTTCACAGGCTGCCTTTCAATCTATCGAGCGGCCTGAACCGGCTCAGGAGGTCGATCCTGTCCAGCAGGTTGCCCCCGACCAGCAGCCATCCCATGCTGACATGCTGATGGATCAATTCTTCTCTGATCAGCAACCCCATAACTTCTCTGCCGAGGAAGTGGCCGCCCATCAATCTGATCTGGTCAGGCAGTTTCAGAGGATTTCCCTCAAGGATCCTGCTCATGATATGCTGGAGCGGGGGGTTGTCCAGCGAGCCGGATTTGGTCAACATCTGTTGATCTGAATGATTTTGTCCTTCCTCAGCTTCCGGTCGAGGAGGCCGAGGAATGCCTAGCCCTGGCTGCTCTCAAGGTAATTCCCCATCCTAGTTCCTTTCCCATGTTTCTTTTCCTAATTGCATGTTCACCCTGTTAATTCTGGTTAATTGTATGTAGGTGGGATTATACAGCCTCAAGATCCGTGAGGCCCGGCTAGCCAAGGAGCGAGATCTGCTCATGGCCAAGGAGATTGCTGAACAGGCTTCTTCTTCTGCCGTTCAGGAAGCTGAGACTGAACGGCTGGCTTTCGCCGAGGTGCAGAAGAAGCTGGAGAGCGAGCTCGGGGAGCTTCGTGTGAGGGTTGCTTCCCTCCAAGCGTATCTGGCGGCGGCCGAATCTGCTCAGGTGAAATTCTCGGAATCACCTTCCCAAATCCCGGACGGCCCCCCTGAGGTGACTGCTAATCTTTCTACTGTTCGGGAGAGTTTCAAGGCTTCAGACGAATTCCGGGCGTATGCTTTTGAGCAGCTTCCCACCCTCCTCGGGGAGCATCTGGCTAAGCTGACTGGTGAAGAACGCCAGAAGGAGGGGGTAAGGGTTCTTGATCAGCATCACGTGACCAAAGAATGGGCAGAAGCATTTGCCCGGGGGGTCTATGGTTCCGGATGCCAGCACATGCTCAAACCGCTCCTCCCCCTCTTGGAAAGACAACTTGGTCGACCGGTGCAACCATCCGACTTCCCTGATCTAAATCTGAATCATCTGAACGCCTTGACTGCTCAGATCAACAAGTGCAGGCGGGCCTTAGGAATGGAGATCATTCAGGCCGCCGATGAGGACGAGGATGATGAGGAGGAGGAGGGTGAGGACAACCCCGATCAGTAGATTAGTTATTTCCTTATGTACTTCCATTTCCTGCCTTATATATATTCCTTGTAATTTCCGGTCAGTAGAACCGATGAATACAAAACTTTTTGTCCATCAACTTGCCTCCATAATTTATTTATGCACTGTTCTGCTTTTAAACTTGCCTCCATTCTTATCCTGTCCTGTTCTAGCGATTGGGCAGCCGTTCGGCCTGCAATTTTTGCGATTATATTCATGAGCCCAATGTTTAGGACTTAGTCATTTCTGCGATTCCTTTCCGCCCGTTCGGCCTGCAATTTTTGCTAGTATAAGCCCAATATTTAGGACATGTAATTCTGCAATTTACTTTGGTTCTTGTTTCCTGTTCTTTTCCTGTTCCTTCCGATGCCCGTTCGGATAACATGTGGACCTTTGATACTCCAGGATCTGACGTTATTCCCATCTTTGATATTCCCTGTTCGGTTACCCTGTTCGGGTAAATTGCAAGCACTGGATGTTATTTTCTTTAATTCCTCGATCCTGTTCGCGCATGTTATTCTTCCCCGTACACGATCTGTCGTTATTTTCTCTAATTCCCCCTTGTTATCCTCATCCCGTTCGGGATAAGTGTTTGCCCAGCGGTTTTCCTTTTCTCACGTTCTGAAATCACATTTCTTGATTCTTACTCGTTCGGGTATTCGTGCTCTTAAAGGAGCCTTAACTTCCCCCAACCGTTTGTGACACGTGTTTATCAAGGATTAGGAGCTTTGGCGGTAGTATTTCCCTATATAAGGACGCAGCTGCTTCCTTTCATATTTTCTGCTGCTTCTTAATCTCTCAAGCTTTCTCTCTCTAGAATTTTTCCTTCCCAACTTATGTCCGATTTTTCCGGTTCATCAAATTCTGAGGAAATGGTGCCTTCTTTGATTCGTCGCCCCAGGGGAAAGGATCACCCCAAAGATCAAGGAACGTCGACCCGATCATCGGGTTCCAATGATTCCTCTGTACCACGTCATCCCGAACAGTCCCTCCCCGATGATGGATGCCAATCGGGCGATGACCTGGCCGTGTATAATAGGGGTATGCCTGAACGGCCTCCCAGATATAGTCTGAACTTCCATTGTATCAGGAAGCAGCGTCAAAGGCTTCCCGCGGATGCTGAACAGACGCTCCGCCAGCTGCTACCTCCACCCCGTCAATTCAATGTGGGGTTCATCAAACACATGCGGGGTTCATCAAACACCCCATGCGACACCGTCCGGGATGTGTGCTGGTCCATATGGATGCCCTGATCGCCGGTTTCCGGTTCCCCCTACATTTCTTTATAGTGGAGTTCCTCCGCCGGGTATCATTTCTGCCGGCACAGTTTGTGCCTAGCACTTACAGGATCCTGAACGGATTCATCGTGTGGTGCCACGATCTGGGGATTGCCCCCAATGTTGATCTGTTCTTGTCCTGGTCGGGCCCTTTTCACCGACAACCCCACCCCACCTGAGAAGTGGGAAGAGCGCTTCCTGTTCGTCCATGTGGGGTCACCACTTCCATTTCCCGACCGGTGGAATACCTACCCTGCTCAGGATAGGGCTCCTGTGTTGGATGCTGTCCTCCTTTGCCAGTATGATCGGTTCTACAGGGCGGGCCCCAAGAACCTCCGATCATACCTGACCCCCTCCAAAATGATCGCTGCTGAAATCGGTATGTTTCTTTTTAATCCAGATCGTTCGGTATATTTAGCAATCCTTTGCTTATTTTTCTTTATTCTCTTCTACAGGTGTGATCCCACCCGTTTCCACAAAGCGTCCTGTCCCTACTCCCTCATCCACTATTTTGGCCGACAAGGGGAAGGGGGCGGATACTCGGCCAAGTTCTTTCCCTGGTCGGGAATCCGGGCCAGTGAACAAGCGCCCGCGGATCGAGCCCTCCGGTCAACTGGTACCGATTGATCAGGTCATCGATTTGACTGATCCTAATCTGGAAGCGTTGCATGCCGCCTCTCCTCTCCCCAAACAGTTGGGCTCCTTGCTTGGTAAGAAGGGAGAATCTGTTCGTGATGATCCCCCGATTCCTGATCGGATGACGGTGGAATTTTCCGCCATGGGCCCCCGAGCTGAATGCCGGACATTGTTCGGGCAAACTGCATCATCCATTTGGTGCAGTACTTCTCTGAAGGCTGGTGAGAGTTTCACCAACCTGACTCATTGGTCTGATCTGGTTGAAGCAGGCCATGAAGAGACCCTTAAGGTGTGCCTTTGACTGTTTGGGTCATTCTTATGTTTAATATTTCTTGGATCCTTTCTTATTGGTGTTTCTTTCTTTCTCAGGCCAGCACTTATTATCACCGGGCTTTCTTGGCCGCTGAGCGGGAAATGGCGCATCTGGCTCAGGAGCTTGATGAGAGCAAGACCCTCCTGGATGCTGCTTAGAAGATGGCTGCAGATCTTCAAGATCGGGCCAACAAAGGGGACAAGGCCAGGGCCGAATTGGCCGAGATAGAGAAGAGGCTCCAACGTCGCGATCGGGAGATACGGGCGCTGAAGGACAAGATTGCTGCCGCTGAGGCTGTTGGTGTCAAGTTCAAAAAGGCCCAGCCTAAAGAGGGCGAACAGCTGGCAGCACCCGTTCAGGCTGATGTTTCTAGAATCACTCAGCAAGCAGTGATTGATTTTCAACGGGGCAAAGGATTGAACGTTGCTCTGGAGGAGACTGCTCGGGAGTTCCTTGGGAAGCATCTGGGGGAGTTCTTGAAGAAGTGTAAAGATCCCCTTCATGATGGCCTCCAGCTTCTGGATGAGACCCCGTCCGGGGCTGCCTTTGCTAATGCCCTTGCCAGAGATACCCTGATCAAGTGTCAAGATATGCTGGTCGATCGAAACCTTGATGTGATCATGGAGCATTTTCCCAAGCCCTTCGATCCCAAAGAGGCCAAGTTTGATGAGCTTTTCTGCCGCGCTTATAGGCGTGTGATGGCAAAAAGGCAGGCAGACCAGGAGGAGCCTGAACAGTCCTCCTCTGAGCATGTTGCATCCCCGACCGACGATCCGCCTGTGGAGTAGTACTCTTTTGTTTTGTGTTCAATTCTTTATCAATATTCTTTCATTATTCCGTATTTTCCCGGCCAGTAGTGCCGAAGAATAAAGATACATTGTTCCTCATATTGTTCTGATTGTTCTCTGAGCTAGTATTTTTCTTATATTTTATTCTTTTTCTTCATGCATAATTCCCGGCCAATAATGCCGAAGAATAAACACCCCTTGTTGATCCTATCAGTTCGAGAATGTTTCCTGACTGCAACCATATCTTTTCCTTGGTTTTATCCGTCCTTTTATTCCTTTGCATCCTTTGATTGGTTTCCCGATTTTCCTTTCCCTGTTCGGGATCCTTTTGCAGTCGCCATCTCTCGAAGAATGTAGATGCCTTGCTGTTCGAGATTAGTTCCCCGACCGTTCAGAGCATTATCCAAGCTTTAATTATTACTTAGATAATGTCTGTCATCTGCCAAACCCATAATTCCGATTTACCCGTTCAGGATCATCCATATTAGAGGTTTGAGATGTCCATTTTTTAAGCTAAATACGAGATCATCTGTTCGGCTTATCTCTAGTATTTCAAGCAAAAAATGGAGACTCACTTCCAAGTTACAGCTAAGGTTCCACCACAACGATTTCCATTCGTCGTGGTTAGTCAAAGCTATAAACTGAGGTAAGATTTACCCATCTTCCAATCCCACAATTCCAATGTACCCGTTCGGTTCTGCCGTTCCGGGACCTCCATGTTAAGGGTTGAGATGTCCATCTTTTAAGCTAAATACGAGATCACCTGTTTGGCTTATCTCTAGTATTTCAAGCTTAAAAATGGAGACTCACTTCCAAGTTACAGCTCGGATTCCACCATAACGATTTCCCTTCGTCGTTGTTCGTCAAAGCTATATACTGAGGTGAGATTTAAAAAACCAGAGTCCTGACTCCCCGTCCGGTCATCAGAATTATCGAATGCTGTTCGGTTTGTCTTACTCGAAGTTTTACACCATTTCCTAAACCGGCTTGGGTCCCCTGCTCGGTCATCCGGAGCACAAGGCCAAGTCCAAGCTGAAATGGAGGCTCCCTCCAGATCAAGATGCTGGTTTTCATTCGGTAATTTATAATAATTGCCAACAGAGCTTGATCGAGGTCAGGCTTCTGGCCTTGTGTTTGGAAGTCAATTTCTCCCTCTTTATGTATCTCACGTACATTTTTTTTTACAAGAGGTGGCAACAGCCGTTTTTATTGATAAAATTTCCGTAGATGTTCAACGTTCCATATCCCTGCCGATCGGCCTTCGGTATCCTGAAGGCGGAATGTTCCTTCGGCATATTTCTTCTCCACTCTATAGGGTCCTTCCCAGTTCTGAGACATCTTCCCACCTTCCAGTGGTTTGCTCTTTTCCCTTTTCTTCAAGACAAAATCTCCCACTTGGATTGAACGGTTTTTGACTTGTTTGTCAAAGTATCTTTTGGTAGCTTGGTGGTATTCCTCCATCCGTAGGGCCGCGAGGTCCCTCCTTTCTTCTATGAAATGAAGTTCAACACGCAAGTTGTCCTCATTCCGTTCGGGATCATAATGTATCGTTCGGTGGGTGGGAACCAGAACTTCAGTTGGTACTTTCGCCTGGAACCCGTAGGCGAGGGCGAATGGTGTCTCTCCCGTAGCCGTTCGAGGTGTTGTTCTGTAGGTCCACAGGATGTAATTCAGCTGTTCGGGCCAAGTGGAGGTGTAATCTTCCAGTTTCTTTTTTATACCATCCATGATGGTTCTGTTCATGTTCTCCACTTGACCGTTCGCTTGTGGGTATGCCACAGACGCTCTGGAATGTTTAATTCCCCACTTGACAAGGTAGTCTTCAAAGTTCTTGCTTACAAACTGCCTCCCGTTGTCCGTGACCACTTGTTCGGGAAGTCCGAACCTGCAAATAATGTTTTGCCATAGAAACCGCTGGCACTGGAAATCTGTGATGCTGGCCAATGGTTCGGCCTCTACCCATTTGGTGAAGTAATCAATTCCTACAATGATATACTTCCTTCCTCCCGAAGCTGTAGGTAGGGGCCCTAGCAAGTCAATCCCCCACCTCGCGAATGGTAGTGCAATTGTCATTGGAGTGTAGAAGGTGGCAGGCCGTCCGGGCACTGATGCATAAAGTTGGCAGATTTTGCATTTCCTGGTGTGTGCAAAACAGTCTTGTTGGATGGTCGGCCAGTAGTACCCCTGTAGGATGATTTTTCTGGCCAGTGTTTTTGGCCCTTGATGGCTAGAACAGATTCCTTCATGTATTTCCTCCATTACTGCAGCGGCTAGAGCGGGTGGGAGGCATTTTAAGTATGCCCCCCCCCCCCCCCCGAACGTCTTTTTATATAGCTGCCCATCCACAAGTTCAAACATCGGGGCCTGCCTCTCAATCTTGGTCGGGTTGTATGCATCAACTTTATCCCTTGGAAGAGTTCCGTCCTTCAAGTAATTGGTCATATCAGTGACCCAATTTGGGGCAGCATAGGATATGGCATCCACCTGGAGGATCATGGTTGCCGGAGTGTTCAGCACTTCCCTATGTGCGAATTTCTGGATATGGGCAGGGATGCCCTGAGCTCGATCATCCAGAGCAGCATGTTCCAGCTTTGACAGAATGTCGGCCTCAGTGTTTTCAATTCGGGATATCTGGTCGAGTGCTACCTGCTCGAATTTTTCTATTTGCTCCTCGACCAGTTCCTTGTAGGCCTTCAACCTTTCCTCTTTGGCCTCTGCGGACCCGTTCACCTGGCTGACTACCAGTTGGCTATCTGATCGGACTTTAAGCCGACCAGCACCAAGGGCTTTGGCATATTTCAAACCTGCAATCAGAGCCTCATATTCGGCCTCATTATTAGTTACTTTAAATTTAAGGTGTACCGAATAGTATGCCTTAAACCCCTCGGGGGATGTAATCACAGCTCCCCCTCCACATCCCCTGGCGCTAGAGGCCCCATCCACATATAATTCCCACCAATCATTCATCAGCGTCCCGTTCGAGGGTTCCTCCGATGGCCGAGCAGTACATTCTGCGATAAAGTCTGCTAGAGCCTGTCCCTTGATGGTAGGGCGAGGTTTGAAAGTCACCTCATATTGCCCGATCAGGAGGACCCATTTAGTTATTCGCCCGCTCGCCATAGGGTTCCTCAGTATAGTGGCCAGTGGCTGTGTTGTGTAGACGGTAATTGGATGTGCTTGAAAATAGGGTGCCAATCGCTTCATAGCCGCAATTAGGGCCAAGATGTTCTTTTCCATCAGGGTATATGTAAGGAATAAATGTAATTAGATTTTGATGATGCTATAGGATTAGAAAGTTAGAGTACCCCCAATTAGATTTTATGTATTAGAATTTTCAATTGTAAGTATTAGTGTAGTCGACGATCAGAGTTGCTCTGCTTTGGATCTTATCAGAAGTCCATCAGAGTTGCACCATGAGAGTTGCTGATAAATTTGGACATCTGATAACCGATGAGAGTTACAGATCAGAGGTACTCATCAGCGGACCTATCAGAGTCAGAGTTAGATTTCAGTCAGAGATCAGAAAGCCATCAGAACTCAACTCATCAGAAAGCCATCAGAACTCAGAAAGCCATCAGAATCCAACACATCAGAAGAGCCTGATCAGAGCCCGACTAACACTTAGAAGATTTCAAGCAACATCCAACAGCTATGAATCCAACGGGTAAAAACATCCAACGGCTAGAAGACTGTGCATGAAAGGAAAGCATTTAATGCACATTAAATGAGCCTGATACGCTGAAGGATTGATTGCAAATGATTGACCAAGGAATCCGGGAAGATATATTATAAAAATAGAAACCTTCCAAAACGGCGGTCAAGTCAACAGTACGCGCATTTAATGCAGTTGTCTCCTCCTCCAACGGGCAGACAACCTCAGTATATAAGCTACACGAAGAAGAACAAGGAAGATAACCTTTGCTCCATTCATTACTCTGAACATACTTCTTGAGATTCAACCTTCATAACACTCTACAAGAAAAGTCCTACGTTGGGAAGATTCAAACTCCAAATCTTTCATCCCCAACAACGAGCAAAGTTCATCCTGTTCTTCAACACTTCAAGATCTTCATAACACATCAATTGTGACGAAGCTAGTTGGAGGAAAAACTTTGTGTTTTTCAAAGGATCTTCTGCAAAGAAGGGCGTCCAAGTAACTGCAGTAGTGAAGTGGTGATACTTCCGGGAAGCTGAGTGAAAGGATCAGCCATCAGGACGTGGAACTACATCCTGGGTGGCATCTAGGCTTGAAGAAGACGAGGAGTGCTTCTTAAGTGCTAGGGACTAAGCTTTGTAACCGATCTATTTCAAAGCTAGTGGAACAGTGGACTAGAGGAACGCGTTGTTCCTTGAACCACTATAAAATATCCGGTGTCATTTACTTTACTGCTATTTATATTTCTGCACCTAGGATATTAACTGATTAACTCTAAGACTTGGAATCTGTGTTCAGCAGATCTTGTTCTCAGAGTTATCAGAAAGGCATTTGCCTTAGTATTTCTGAGGCTACCCGGACAGATCAGAATCCGCTGCCAAGGCCAGTTCTGATATCAGAACCAGCCTTTCTCTGTCACCAGAATCAGACCTTCTCTGATAAGTCAGTTTGGACTTAGAGAAAATTTGAAAAACCAATCAGTCTATTCACCCCCCCTAGACTGATTACCATATTAAACGGGACCAACAAGTGGTATCAGAGCCTCTTTGTTCTTGTAATCTTTTAGGTTACTTTCTGAACAGAGATCCACTTGTTCTTAGCCTCATTTAACTGCATATTATGGATAACTCTCTTGCAAAGCACTTGATGTTCACAGATCAGAAGTATGATGACTGGAAGATCCGGATGAAGGCTCATCTGTGTGCCCTGCATGATGAAATGTGGGAAGTTCTTGAAAATGGCCCCTTCATCCAGTTCATGAAGGTCAATCCTGCTCATGGTTCAGATAAGACTCAGCCAGAACAAATAGAGAAAGCCCGGTCAGAATGGACCAAGGAAGAAAAGAGGCAGTATAATCTTGACAACATAGCCAAGGACATTCTCTATAAGGCTATTGATGAAAGGTACTTCAACAGGATCAAGAAGTGCAAAACTGCCAAAGAAATCTGGGATAAACTAGATGAGATTGGAGCAGGAGATGAACAAGAAAGAGATAACAAGCTGACCATTGCAATGAAGAAGTTTGATGACTTCAAACTTCTGCCAGAAGAATGCATTGCCAAGATGCATGAGAGACTGCTGATTCTCATCAGCGAGATTTCTGAGCTTGGAAAGGAGCTCACAATCAAAGAGGTCAACATGAAGATCCTCAGAGGACTGCCTTCAGCATGGAAGATGAAGGTGATTGCAGTCCAAGAGAGCAAGAACATCAAAACCTACCCCACAGAGAAATTGATCTCTGATCTCAAAGCTTATGAGTTTGAGATGGTAGAAGAGAAGGAAGAAGTTCCTGATGAGAGGACCACCACTGCTCTCACTGTCTGCACCTCACAGGTAAGTAATTTTGACCCTTCTACCTTTTTATCTGATGAATATATGGCTGCTTTTGCAAGGAAATTTAAGAAGTTCATGAAGAAGGATGGAAGGAGTCCATCTTCTAGCAAAAGACCCCATCAGAAGACCAAGTCTTCTGAGAGCAATGAAGAGTACCTCTGCTACAATTGCAGACAACCAGGGCACTTCAAAGCAAACTGCCCCTACCCTAGAGTGTCCAAGAAGCAAGGACAAGAAGGAGAGAAGAAGCATGAAGGTCAGCACAGAAGGAGGAAAGCATTCATCTCTGAGCAAGCAGAGAGAGACCCTCTTTCTGAATCAGAGTCAAGCTCTGACTCTGACTCTGATGAGGCATTCTGCTGTGTGGATACAGAAACTGTAGATCTCTGCTTCATGGCACAATCTGATGATGAGGTATGCTCTACCTCTAACTCTGTTTCTTCTTCGGTAGGCACAGCCTTAAATGATGATCCAATGTCATCATTTTGGGAAGAGTTTCAGACTATTCAAGCCACTTATTCTTTCATTAAAGATGAGAACAGTAAGCTGAAAGTTGATATCTCTGATCTAAGAAAAGAGACTGAGTGCAAACTTAATCTCTTAACTGAGGAAAGAGATAGACTGAAAGCTGAAAATGAGTCTCTTCTGAAAAGAATAAGAGACATTGAGGAACTTGAGAGTAGATATAATAGTCTTCTGAAGATGCAATCTTCCATGAAGAATATTGGTGACTCTCATAACTTCACCTCTGGTCTTGGATATGTTGAACCAGAGTCTGGTGAGCCTTCTGTAAGGCCTAACACCAAAGTTGTTAAGGCTAAAAAGGTCATAGTGCCACAGACTCTGAGCCCCAACTGCCATGCTAGTACCTCTGGTACTAAAGTTGTTCATGAGAAGGTCATACCAGAGAAACAGACTGTAAAGGCCAAACCAAAACAAGTCTTGGAAACAAATGAACCAGGCAGAAAATATAACAACAAGAAAAGTTTTCAGAAAAATAATAATCAAAGGCCTAACCCTATCACACAATCTCATAACAATGGTATCAGAAACTGCTATCAGAAAGGCAGATATCAAGAGAAGATTAACTATAGGCAGAAGAGGTTGTCTGGTCAACCTCAGAAGCCCAAGGTTAACCCCTCTTCATCTCTTGATAGTATATGGGACTTCTTTCCAACAAAGAAGGCTATGCAGAAATATGTAAAGAGAAAGCATGATCCTCACAAGCACCTGCCCACTGTGAATCATACTGCTGTTTACTATGACTACCAGGTGGACAATGGGTACCAGCCACCAAGGTTTCCCTTGATGAGACCAAAATGGTACCGCATGCCCAGACTGCATTACCCCTCAGGACCCAACATAGCTTGGGTACCTAAATCTTCCTTTTGATTTTGCAGGAACTGTGTGCTGGAGCTATTTCAGAACAAGAATGGTTTATTGATAGTGGATGCTCCAGGCACATGACAGGTGACAAGTGTTGCCTATCAGAGTTCCAGAGATACAATGGACCCAGAGTCACTTTCGGTGGAAATGACAAGGAAGGGCAAACAAAAGGAAGAGGGAAGCTGATCAAGAACCAGATTATCATTGAAGATGTCTCATATGTCAAAGGTCTGAAGTTCAACTTGCTGAGTGCTAGCCAATTCTGTGACAAAGGCTACACAGTTGAATTCACCAAGACCTTATGCTATGTCAAGCATGAGACAACCAAGGAAGTGGTTCTAACAGCACAGAGAAGAAAGAACATCTATGTTGTTGACTGGTCAACAGCAAGAGATGGAACCTGTTTGATAGCTAAAGACAATTCAAAGCTAAGCTGGAACTGGCACAAGAAGCTTAGCCACCTGAATTTCAAAACCATCAACAAACTGGCAAGAGAACACATTGTAGATGGTCTTCCTGACATTGTCTACAAGAAGAAGACCCTCTGCAGTGCTTGTCAGAAAGGCAAGCAAGTGAAGACCTCATTCAAACCCATAGCTGGTGATCTTTCTACTTGTCCTCTAAATCTGATCCACATGGATTTATTTGGACCAGTTGAAACACCCAGTGTTGGAGGAAAAAGATACACTCTTGTCATGGTTGATGACTACTCAAGATTCACTTGGACCCTGTTCCTAACAAAGAAGAATGAGACATTGCAGAAGTTGCCATCTATCCTAAAGCAACTTCAGACAGAGAAGAACATGAAGGTCAGAACCATCAGATCTGACAGAGGAACAGAATTCGTCAATAAAGTGATTAGGGACTTCTGTGATCAGAATGGCACATTCCACCAACTTTCTG
This sequence comes from Cuscuta epithymum, assembly GCA_945859915.1. Classification (NCBI taxonomy): domain Eukaryota; kingdom Viridiplantae; phylum Streptophyta; class Magnoliopsida; order Solanales; family Convolvulaceae; genus Cuscuta; species Cuscuta epithymum. The sequence goes on along the minus strand of CAMAPF010000967.1, from coordinate 4,274,911 downwards.
CTGCCAGAACACCCCAACAAAATGGTGTTGCAGAAAGAAGGAACAGAACTTTAAAGGAAGCTGCAAGGACCATGATTGCTGAATCAGGATTGCCCATCAGATATTGGGCTGAAGCAATCAACACTGCATGCTACACTCAAAATAGAAGCATGATCCACAAGAATCATCAGAAGACCCCCTACGAGCTGTGGAAAGGAAGGAAGCCAAACATCAGCTACTTCCATATGTTTGGATGCAAATGCTACATTCTAAACAATGGAAAGGAGCATCTGAAGGTATTTCAAGAGAAAGCTGATGAAGGTGTATTCTTAGGCTATTCTAGCACAAGCAAGGCCTATAGAATACTCAATAGGAGGACTCTACAAGTTGAAGAATCCATTCATGTCAAATTTGATGATAGCACCTCAGTTGAAGAGATATCAGAATCTCTACAGAAGACCAATCTTGAAGATAAGATTGCAGAACCATCAGAAGAGGTCAATATCAACCCGGTATTCTCAACACCTCCTATGAATCCAATTCTGATAGACAAAGATGAAGATGAAGAAAAGGATGAAGACAAGGCTGATGATGAAGAATCAGAAGATGATGAATCAGAGTTGCCTAGACAGCAACTATCAGAACCAGACTTGTCATGGCTAAAGGATCATCCTCCTAATCAAGTGATTGGTCAGATTACCAGTGGAGTAAGGACCAGATAAGCATCAAGAAGAGAAGCCATGTTCACCTGCTGCATATCTCAGATGGAACCAATGAATGTGGATGAAGCTCTAGAAGACTCAGATTGGATCAATGCAATGCAAGAAGAGCTCACCCAGTTTGAAAGGAATCAAGTGTGGGAACTGGTTCCTAGACCTAAGTATCAGAATGTCATTGGAACCAAATGGGTATTCAAGAACAAAGCAGATGAAGGAGGCAACATTGTAAGGAATAAAGCAAGGCTGGTAGCAAAGGGATACTGCCAAGAAGAAGGAATAGATTTTGATGAGACCTTTGCACCTGTAGCAAGATTGGAAGCAATCAGAATCTTCCTAGCCTATGCTGCCTACAACAACATCAAGGTCTACCAGATGGACGTGAAGAGTGCATTCCTGAATGGAGAACTTGAAGAAGAAGTATATGTGGAACAACCACCAGGTTTTGTCATTCCTACTCAATCTTCTTGTGTCTACAAGCTCAAAAAGGCCCTCTATGGTCTTAAGCAAGCCCCCAGAGCTTGGTATGACACCTTGTCCCTATTCTTAGTGAACCGTGGGTTTACTAAAGGAAAGGTAGACAAGACTTTATTTAAGATCTCTGTTGGTGATCATATTCTGTTAGTGCAAATATATGTTGATGATATTATATTTGGAAGCACTAATCCAGTTCTATGCAAGAAGTTTTCTCAAGTCATGCAGAGTAAATTTGAAATGAGCATGATGGGAGAACTAAGCTACTTCCTAGGATTGCAAGTGAAGCAAGTCCCTGAAGGAATTTTCATCAATCAAGGGAAGTACACCAGAGATCTGATTAAGAAGTTTGGAATTGAAGGAAAGCCATCAGTCAAGATTCCAATGAATGCATCTCAAGGCATTGGACCAGATGATGAAGGCAAAGATGTTGATACAACAACTTATAGAGGAATCATTGGATCTCTCCTCTATCTGACTGCAAGCAGACCAGATATAGCTTTTGCAGTAGGAATCTGTGCCAGATACCAATCAAAGCCCAAGGAGAGCCATCTAGTTGCTGCTAAGAAGATTATCAGATATATCAAAGGAAATCCTAATGCGGGCCTATGGTATCCTAAGGGAGGTAATTTAGAACTAATTGGGTATTCTGATTCAGATTTTGCAGGTTGTAGATTGGACAGGAAGAGTACTTCTGGTCACTGCCAATTGCTAGGTGGGAGACTTGTCTCCTGGTTTAGCAAGAAGCAGAATTCAATCTCAACAAGCACTGCTGAAGCTGAATATATTGCTGCTGGAAGCTGTTGTGCTCAATTGCTCTGGATGAAGCAACAACTCAAGGATTATGGAGTGCAAGCAAAGGAGATCAGATTGCTGTGTGACAACACAAGTGCAATTGCCATCACTCAGAATCCGGTGCTGCATTCTAGGACAAAGCACATTGAGATCAGGCATCATTTCATCAGAGATCATGTGGAGAAGAAGCACATCTCAATTGAGCATGTTCCAACTGAAGATCAGATTGCAGATATCTTGACCAAACCTCTATCTGAGGCAAGGTTCAACAAGCTGAGAGAAGAACTGGGAATGATGGATGATTTTCCCAGAGTTGCATGAATCAGAGTTACGTGCATCAGAGTTGGAAGAGTCAGAGAAGCAAGATAAGATTCGCAAGGATAAGAGTTGAAGAAGGTATCAGACTTGGGTTATCAGAGTTCCAAGTATCAGAACATCTCTATCTCCGATACAAGGAACTGATGCTTATCAGACGAGCTGTGGACTTAGCAAATTTTCTGAAAACTTGGGCAAGTACATTTTAAATATTCCGGAAATTACTACTATACCCCCGGTAGTTAATTTCATCAGCGGAAAAGGCTTTCCGCCCACAATCCATTAAATGCTACCTCGAAACCCAACATTATATCAAACGTCCACAAAATCACAACCCATACTTACCTTGTCTGAAAACCTAAACCGCCATTTGCATCTTATCTCTCTTCGTATTCAAGCTCTCAGAATTATCTAAACCTCGAATCTCTCAGACAATTCTCAATCCCCACTCAAAAATGAAGTTCATCAACATTTCTGATCTCTCAGAGGCTGAAGCTAAGTCACTGGTGACAAACATTGTCACAGGAATGAAGGTAGACATGTCCTCGCTACCACTGCTGGCTGCAAATCAAAAAATCATGACTGAAGTGATCGAGGGAATGAATGACTCCCAGCTGAGCAAGATCGTGGCTCATCCCTATGAGCATTTCAGCAACGTTGATGTAGCAGAGTTCTACCTCAACGCCCATATCAGCAACAACACAATTTTCTCTCAGGTTCAGGGCAAGGACCTCAAGATTGATGCTGAAGCACTAAACGAGTTCTTTGACATCAAGTTTGACCCTCAGGAAGAGAAGGACTCAAGTCTCATTGAACTTGATGATGTGGACATCACTGTCCAGAACTTCGTTTCAACCTACTGCCGGGAGGATGCCACCGGAGTAGACTCTCTGTACATGAAGAAGAACGTTCTGAAGAAGGACTTTGAGAGGCTGATGAGCATCATGCACCGGTGCTTATGGTGCAAAACAGGTTCTACTGACCAAATGAACCACACCAACTCAAAAGCCCTATATGCTGTTCACAGAGGGATGAACATCAACTGGGGCAAAGTGCTTTTCCAGTCCATCTCTGAATCCATCTCAAAGAAGGACAAGAAGACTGGGTTCTTCTCAACAAAAATGGGTCATGGTCTTCTGATCTCAAGGCTTATCTCTAACTCCAAGATAGCTCTCAGAGAAGCCACTGAAGTGGACCACACCAAAACCATCTTCCTCACCATTTCTCCAAAACTGAATGTGGCCATTGCTGCTGAATTGAAGAAGGCCAACAGGCTTGAACAGAACAGGGAGAAACAGGTTGAAAAACCTGAGGCTGCTCCCAAGAAAGCTCATCAAAAACTAGCTACAGTCTCTGAGCAGCCCAAAAAGAAGAAAGCTGAACAGAAGAAGAAACCTCAGAAACAAGCAGAGGCAACTTCTGAGAAGGATGCATCAGAGGAGGATGCATCAGAGAAAGAAGCTCTTGTTGTGGCAGAAAAGGTCACTCCTGTGAAGAAACAGAAATTGAAAAGAAAAAGAAGAGCTGTTGTACACAGTGACTCTGATGTTCCTGCCTCTCCCCCAAACGAGAAAAAGAAGAAGGCCAGCTCTCCACCCAAGGAGTCAGAACCTCATGGGGAACCTGCATCAGAGGTGGTTGATGAACAAGAGGCTCCAGCATCAGAGGTGCCTCCCTCCATTGAAGAACCAGCATCAGAGATACCTCACGCTCTTGCTGCACCTGAACCAGAGGCTGTAATTCAGGGGGAACTGCCACTTCCCTCTCTTCCATCTACTGAGGAAGCAGCTCTGGTCACATCCTCCTCCCCAGCACATCAGACTCCCACCCTTAGTAATGCTGAAATTGAAGAAGAAGATGTCCTTACTGCTCTGAACAAACAGTTCAACAGGGTACTCGCATGGAGGACATGGAGATTGGGCCCTCTGTTCAGAATTCTCCAGCAGTTTGGGTACTTTTCTGCAGAAGAAAAGGAGGTATTCAACTGAACTGGGACTGATGATGTGTCCAAATGCACAGATATCCCATTTCTGGAGCATGTTCTGGCTACAAAGAAAAAGAACTACAAAGGCAAAGGATGTCTCCCTACTTCAGCCATGGACCATACTGCATCAGAAGTCCCCCCTCTCTCAGAGCAAGAAGTTCCCATTTTCGAAGCCTGGCTGACTGAGAGGACAATGAAAGCATCCCTTGAACCAGAACAGCCAGCTGGTGGACCCTCAGATGCTGAATTGATCTTTGCCAATCTGATAGCAGACTGGAGGAAGGAGCAGCACCAGAACATTGAGGTAATTTCTGATTCTTCTGTTCTCATTACATCCCCTTTTCCTTCTACTGCATCAGAGTTACCCCCATCTTCACCCAAATCAACTCCACCGCCATCCCCTCAACCCCCTCAAATCCTTCCCACTCCTTCACCCAAGCCAACCCCAATTCCTTCACCCAAGAAAACACCATCTCCCTCACCACAGAAAACCCCAACTCCCTCACCCAAAGAGCCATTACCCAAACCTGCCTCCCCTTGCAAACAACTCACTCCAACCAAAAACCGCTCACCATCACCACCACCATCTCCAAAACAACCACCCTCTCAACCACAATCCTCACCCCAGCAAACCCCTCTTCAGATTTC